>CAJQZJ010034413.1:649005-693270 GCA_907164525.1 Lophiomys imhausi
TTTTTCTGTGATAATCTATCTTGAGATGCAATCAAAATTCAACCAGTATATAGAAAGATAGAAAATATCTTTCCTTATCTTGAATAATATGGATTGCTTTAAGAGTGCATTAGTAAACTATCAGAATAGAAGAAGTACGCAAACTTAGATTTTTGAGCCAGGAACTCACTCTAAAGCTCAAACCCATCAACAATTGGATGACGGTTATAACTTTCTTTGGAAAGCCAGGGGGAACATATTCTTCACTTTAACTGATAGTCTTACCTTAAAGAACAAAGGCAGAAGCTGAAGTTGCTCTTTGACTGCTGTAGAAAAGGATCTTCCTGCACTTGCCATAAGCCATTTCAATACTATTTGGAAATAAACACACAGAATCAGTCAAGCTATTAAATTAGGGCCCATGAAGAATGATGCATTTCTAATGTCCCTGGCAGCTCTTTAATAAAGAGTAGCTATAATATCTCAAATCAGAGTGATTCATTAGCAGTATAACAGCACCCATGGTAACGGCTATCAAGTCATTGAAGAAAAAAAAAATCAACAAGTTATTAATAGCCTACCAATACTTTTAATACATTTCAAAGTAGTCAAAAATTCTGAGGTAGCTAAAATAATGACAGAGTAGCATATAGTTCTCCTTAAACTTTTTTTAGTTACTAAAAACGATACACGAGTACCCAAAACATCTTGAAGACTCATCCTTGCTGATTTTAAAACTGACCACAAATCCACAGACATCAACAGTAAGATACTGACATAAAGGCACCCACACACATCAGTAGAACACAACAAAATGCAGAGATAAATCCTCATAATGCGTGCTGATCAACAGCACCTAAGCAGTTCAACGTAGAACAGTTTTCAATAAGCCGTACTGGGAAAAGTGAATGTCCACATTCTAAACAATAAAGCTAGAGTCTAACATTATAATACATACTGAAACTAACTCAAGGTGGACTACAAACCTAAATATAAGCCCAAAGTGGATTTTAGAAAGATGATTTAAAAAAAAAAAAACCACCAGCAAATCCCTTTAATAATCTTGGCACTAAGGAGGGCAGAGGCAAGCCCAGCAGAGTAAGATCCTGCCTCAAAAATCAAACCAAACAATAATAACAAAACTACAATTTGGAAGAGAGGGGAGGGGAAGGAACAGTGAGGAAGAGAAAACATTCACTCACAGGAGAAAATATTTATAAATCATCTACCTAATAATGTGACAACAGCAAGAACATGTAACCAATTGCAACTCAAAAGTCAACAAAATATACGATTTTTTAAAAATGGAGAAAAATCCAGGAATGATGGCATACTTAGGAGACATGCGCAGGCCTTGAGCTCTTTGAGCTCAAGGCCAGCCTAGTCTACATACTGCCAGGACAGCCAGGACCACATATAGAATCACTGTTCTAAAAAAGTAAAATAAAATTTAAAAAAATTAAAAAGCTTTCTCAAAAGAAAGTAAACAAATGGCCAATTAAACATATAAAAAGATGGTAAATATAATTTGTCATCAGGTAAACACAAATCAAAATTATAACTTTTTAAACCCACTAGGATAAGTGGGAAAGAGGAGGGGGAATCCCATACGGAAAACAAAAAGTATGGACTAGACAAGGATATGGGGCAGCATTTGATGACTAGACTGTGAAACAGGGGGCCACTGAGAAAAGCAACAGTTGGGCACACCTCACAAGTAAGCACAGAAGTACTACACACTCCAACAACTCTATTCTTACACATACACAAAAAAAATTGAATGCAGGGACCTGAATAGATACTTAGTACATTAATATTAGGTCAGGTCAGGCATGGTAATTAAAAGCCTTTAAATACAGTATTTCAGAGGCAGAGGCAGGTAAAACTAGCCTGTTCCAGTCCAGTCAGAGCTACATAGTGAGACCTTGCCCAAAAAAATAAAACAAAATTAATTATTAGATGGGCATTTTTCATAATAGTCAAAAGGTGGTAAAAATTCAAATGTCAACCAGAAGATAAATACAGAAAATGCAGTAAAAATGAATTTCTTATTCATAGTGCAACATAGATGTGTTGGGTTTGAATAGAATGGCCCAAATAGGCCTGTAGGAGTGGTACTAGTGGCCACTTGGAGAGGCCCTGAGGTCTCAGAAGCTCAATTCAGACCTCGTGGCTCACTCTCCTGCTGCTGCCTGCAGACCCAGATGGAGAAGCTCCTTCTCCAGCCCCATATCTGCCCGAACACTGCCATGCTTTCTGCCATATTGATGATGGACTAAACCTCTGAACCTGTATACCAGCCCCAATTAAATGTTTTCTTTTGTAAGAGTAGCTGCAGTCATGGTGTCTATTCACAGCAATAAAAGTCCTAAACAATGGATTAATTATAACAGTAGACTAATCATAAAATACTTTGCCAAGAGTAAATACGTCAGAGATAAAAGAACCAATATGATACAATTTGACTGAGATGAGCCACCTAGAATAGACAAATTTTAGAGACAGAAAAGGAAGTGGTGGCTATTAGAGGCTAGGCACAGGCAAGGGAAAATTAGGAATTACTTTAAAATGAGTGCAGAATTCAGCTTGCCATGAAAAGAATTCTGGAGATGGATAAATGTGGACTTATAGCCTTTAAACTGAACACTCAAAAACAGTAAAAATTGCCTGGTGTGATAGCACGTCTTTAATTCCAGCAAGAAATAACTCAAAATCAACAAAACACAATGATTAAAAAAAAAGGAGGAAAAGATGGGCATGGTAGCACATCCCTTTAATTCCATTACTCGGGAGGCAGAGGAAGGCGGATCTCTGTGAGTTCAAGGCCAGCCTGGTCTACAGAGTGAGTCCAGGACAGGCAAGGATACACAGAGAAACCCTGTTTCCACAAACCAAAAAAAAAAAAAAAAAAAAAAAAGAAGAAGAAGAAGAAGAATCCAGGCATGGTGGTACAATTGAGAGACAGAGGCAGGCTATCTCTTTTAAGTTCAGGTATCTCTTTTAAGTTCAGGTATCTCTTTTAAGTTCAGGTATCTCTTTTAAGTTCAAGGGCAGCCTGGTCTACACAGTGAATTCCAGAACAGCCAGGGATACATGTGAGACATCACCTCAAAAACAAAACAAAACAAAAAAAAAAAACCCAAAACAAACCAACAAAAAAAGTTAAAATTAGAAAACACATGCTGTTTTATCATAAGAAAAACTGTGTGTGTAAAGTAAACCACCCAGCCGGGCGGTGGTGGCGCACGCCTTTAATCCTAGCACTTGGGAGGCAGAGGCAGGCGGATCTTTGCGAGTTCAAGGCCAGCCTGGTCTACAAAGCGAGTCCAGGACAGCCAGAGATATTCAGAGAAACCCTGTCTCGAAAAACCAAAAAAAAAAGTAAACCACCCAAATGAACTAAAATAGCTCTGTTTTTAAGTGATTTTCTACCAATTTTAAAGACTTACTGGTTTTTAAGAGTTTAATGCCCTGAGTTCGTTCATCTTCTTCACCGATGCCGTTTTCTTCCATAACATGGTTCTGAATTTCTTCGTCCACATCTGTGAGGGGTTTCAGTTTCTCTAAGACTCGAGCAGTAAACTCAGGGATACAAGGAGATGTTGTTGGAGCAGTATTTGGCAATGAAACATCTATCATGAATATGTAGGTCAGCACACTGTTAAATAAAATGCACAATGAGAAGGCATGAAACTGAGGTTCAAAAGTTACAAGCTTGGGCTGGAGAGATGGCTCAGAGGTTAAGAGCCGGCTGTTCTTCCAGAGGTCCTGAGTTCAATTCCCAGCAACCACATGGTGGCTCATAACCATCTATAATGGGATCTGGTGCCCTCTTCTGGCCCTCAGATCTCTGTGAGTTAGTTCAAGGCAGACAGAACACTGTATATATAATAAATAAAATCTTTTTTTAAAAAAAGTTATAAGCTCAACCAAAGTAAATTTTCATAAGATAATTCTCAGGAAGGACCTCGGATTGCTCCCAGTGTAAAATATGCCAATAACTCTGAGGAATCTATAGTATGGTGGTTGCTCACTGCTGGCTTTTGAGTGTACTGCTTCCTAACTGACATTCAATGTCTTGGTTTTTAAGACATAATAGTGAACAAAACATGAGGAAGACAATACCACACTCATTGGGAACATGACCATTGTTAGATGTTAAAACTTAATACAAGGGCTGGAGAGATGGCTCAGCAGTTAAGAGCACTGGCTGCTCTTCCAGAGGTCATGAGTTCAATTCTCAGCAACCACATGGTGGCTCACAACCATCCATAATGAAATCTGGTGCCCTCTTCTGGCCTGCAGATATATCTGCAGACAGAACACTGTATACATAATAAATAAATCTTTAAAAAAAAAATTAAAAAAAAAAAACTTAATACAAAGACTCAAGAGTTACTCCAAACCAAAGAGAAAAACCACACATACCTCCCTATTCTTTCTCTGACATTTTTGTAAACCTGGGTGAGTTTGGGTTCCAAGTACTTCAGAAGTCTGTGTAATAGCTCAGGGACTCTCCATTCTTGCTGGGCAAGGCCACCTTGTAGCACATAGAGTCGGCTACAATTCAAGGACAGAAGCATTATGTTAAATGCTGGTTTTCTATAGTGAAAGTATAAACAAAGCCTGTAATAAACTTCAATCTTTTCCTGCTTTCTCTTAGACCACCACAAATAGCACCTTCTCACTAAATAAATCATCCACAATTCAAAATGGTAACATTGTGAAGATTGCCTCCCACATCACTTTTTCTATATTTACTACCTTTTTGTATTTTTTACCTACTTTTAATAAATTTACATTACAAAACTAATCAATTGTTAGTAGTAGGATGGGGGGGGGACGGGGACAGGACATGCATGCCATAGCATGAGGGTGAAGGTCAGAAAACAACTTTCAAGAGTCTATTTTCTCCTTCAACCATGAGGGTTCCGGAAATCAGACTCAGGTTTGTCAGACTTGGTACAAGTTCCTTTACCATCTGGGCTGGATCACTGACCCCATGGCAGGTCTTCTTTTGTGAGTGTGTGGGGGTGTATGTGTGGATCTGTGTATGTCTCCTTTCACCATGTGGGTCCCAGAGATTGAACTCAAGCCATCAGGCTGGTAGGTAGACATCTATATTCTTTTAGTATCTCACAGGCACCTGACCTAATGTTTTGAGAATAATAATTTGTTTGCACTGATGAACATTTTCATAGTGGTTTCCTTTATTATAATTTTTAACTGCCCCTGCTTTTCTCTAGCTTCCTTTATCTCTATTTTGTTTCTGTGCTGATACAGGGTATATGATATGCAAGTATTCAACCACTAAACTGCACTCCAGCCCCTCTTCTTTTTATGTTTGATAACAAAAGAAAACAAACAAAAAAAATCAGACTATGACAAAAGTCAGCATGTCACTTCAAGAGCTGTAGCAGTACAGAAGGCTGAGTGATTTATGTTGGAGCTGGAACATTCTTACAAAATGATGACTAAGTGCTACAGCCTCCAAAGGAAATTCACCATTTAATTTAGCATGTGGATAATTCATTTCCTGGCTTTCTTTTGCTTTGGTTCTGTTTTGAGACTTGCTCGTGCTGGATAACCCTTGTTGGCCTGTTATTTGGTATATAGTCCAGACTGGCCTCAAACTCATGATCATTATAGGTGTGTGCCACATGCCTAAAAACTCATCTAGAGTCATTCATTAGGAAATATGAAATCTTGGATGTTGACCGTACAGATCTTCTTTTATTTACCATGCATCTACAAAGGACCCCCCTTCACCACTCAATGGGGACTCCAAGAGCAGTTCAAAAAGCCAGTGAAGCTTCCGGGGATCTCTGCTTTCCTGTGTTGAAGATATAAAGTAATAATTAGACAAAAGACATAACCCTATAACTCAATCATACCTAGCTGTATTGCAGGTAAGCATAAAAGAAGCAAGCCAAACTAAAACTGGGGAGTTTAATTATCATTACTTGTATTAACAGTAAGAAAACTGTCAGCTAAACTTAAATAGAAGCACATGAGCAATGAGCAGGTTTGATATTAACACATCGCATGGCTTTTACTACGTGCAAACTACATTTCCCAAAAACACAGTTTGACACATAGATTTTAAAATGTATTACTATTGGCCGGGCAGTGGTGGCACACGCCTTTAATCCCAGCACTTGGGAGGCAGAGGCAGGCAGATCTGTGAGTTCGAGGCCAGCCTGGTCTACAAAAGCGAGTCCAGGACAGCCAGAGCTGTTATACAGAGAAACCCTGTCTCAAAAAACCAAAAAAAAAAAAGTATTACTATTTCAAAATATACATGAGAACCAGAGTTACATTCAAGGGCTGCTAGGAAGGCCGAAAAGCAATGTCTTCAATTATGTACAACAACAAAAGGCATGAAAGAACTGTCAAGATTCAAAGGGAACACAGGGTCGGATATACTTTGAGAGCGCAGCAGTGCCCTCAGGGGAACAGGCAGGAAGCGTGCTTACACAGGATGTGGCTATGCAAGTCCCCCAGTCATTGTATGTCTCCACCGTCATGTTGGACAGGGCTGTTCTCAGCAATGGACACAGGAGCTCCCAAAGCTGTTCCACCTTCTCAAAGTAAAACACAGGAAAGTTAGTGGCATACACCATTCTGAAAACAGCTCCTTATAGAAATACATATACATAAAAAGGACAGGACTTCGTAAACCACCCAAGTAAGGGATGTTACTATATTATAATTCATATAATGTGGTTTATAAATTATATATAGTTCAATTTCTTTCTCAGAATATCATTCAGAAATGAGGGAAAACGTTATATGGTTCTTGTAAAATTTTCCCTACACAGAAAGGTTCATTTTTAAAAAGTACAGGTATCACACTGGGCAAAGACAGGTCACTATTGAATGGGAGTAGGAAACATGTGTGTACTCCAGTATGAAACAGGAATTCACTTTAGGTAAGATCTTCAATTCAAATTGTGTTAATCAAGGACTGAGCATGTTTGTGGCTTCGAAAGTTCAATAAGCATACAAATCACTGTGTGATCTTGAAAAGACAGACTTTGATACTTTTAGTAATCTCAAGGGGAAACTGAGACCTTTCCTTTTCTAATAACCTCACACATGATCACACTGCATAGCCATTTACTTTGGTTTTAAAAGGACAAATAGGGAGGGTAGTACTGGGCATAAAAAGGACCAGACACATTTTTTTTTTATAAATATGTTTTGAGAAAGAGCTAATTCAATAACATAATTACATCACATCCTCCATTACCAGGATGACAAGGATGTGTACTGTGTATAAACTTTCATTTGGAAAGAGACAAGTTTTTTTGAGGTTTTTTTCCCCCGCCTTAAAATTTTATTTATTTTTAAGCTGGGTGTGGTAGTAAGCACCTTTAATCCTAGCACTTGGGAGGCTGAGGCCAGTAGATATCTCTGAGTTTGAGGCTAGCCAGAGCTACATAATAAGACCTTATCTCAAAAAAAGTAACAAAAAATTATCTTATTTATTTTTAATTCTGTATGTGACTACATGACAGTGCATTGTCTACAAAGGACAGAACAAGGCACTGGATCCCCTTGAGCAGGAGGTACAGGCAGATGTGAGCTGCCCAATAGAGGTGTTATAACTCAACTTGGGTCTTTTGCAAGAACAGTATATACTCAACTACTTAGCCATCTTTCCAGTTTTTTCCTTTTTTTGTTTTTCGAGACAGGGTTTCTCTGTAGCTCTGGCTGTCCTGGAACTCGAACTCAGAGATCCTCCTGCCATTGCCTCCCGAGTACTGGAATTAAAGGCGCGCGCCACCACCAACAGACAGTTTTTTCTTTTTTTAAAACTGATATATCTTGACTTGTGAAGGGGCTGATAGGTTAATATAAGTTAGATTTAGTGAATACCTAAGTTTCTGATACAGTCTCTTAATTCGGGGCATGAAGATCAACTGCTGTGAGCAATTAGCTTATCAGCTTATGGATGAAGTCAGGTGAAATGAGGGGAGTCTCTTTGGACTGAAAAACAAGGTTGAAGCCAGGTGAAACAAGGAAAGACTTTATGACCTGGCATTGCTTTCAACTGCTAAGTGGGCAGAGCCCAAATTAAGCTGAAGCAGGTGGAACAAGGAGTGATCCTATTTAAGGACAAGTGGATGACGCCAGAGGCGCGTGCGTGCTAAGGGCCCCCGATATGAGAGAGCTCCGAGAGTCCTGCTGGAGAAAGTTCTGGTAGACCAATGGCCAGATCTCCCTGAGGCAGAAGGAAGCTGGTGAGCAGAGAAAGCCTCGGCAAGACAGCAAAAGGCCAAGGACTAAACCCTGTGGCTCAGCTTTTGCCTAGAGGGGTTTGACCTGTCCGAACAGTGGCCTGAACGGAACTGTGGCCAGCTTTAAAGACTGAGGCAGAACGGCAGAGTTGCTGATACGAAGGAAGTAAGGTGGCCTACAGACGCTGAGGTCTCCCAGAGAGAAGAAAGCCTCAAGCCTTATTTAAAGTGAGACTTCGATAGCCAGTTTACCCTGACGAACCTGCGTCTGAGCTATTACAGAAAAAGGACTGCTAAGTGCGTTAAAGAGTCTACCCCCGAGACTGGTTTCCTGACGACTGAGGACCTGCCCCAGAGACTGTATCATTCTAAAAGGGTATGAAAGTAGTTGTTATGATTATCAATAGGTTTAGCGGATAGGTTAAAGGGGTTGTAGGAATTTATAGGATTAATAGTTAAGAAATTAATGGTGTTTGTTATAAGTGAATTTAGTAATAAATAAATAAGAGTTAAATAAATAAATAATTTAAAAGATCGGTTTCAGACTTGCTTTCATGCACTGAATGTTACCTATAGACCATGAACTGTTGTTGTTATTGTTCTTCCTCCTCCTCCTCCTCTTCGCTCCCCCCCCCCCCCTTCTTCTTCTTAAAAACGGGGACTACTGTATCCCTGGCCAGTATCAAACGTGTATGTAGAAGAGGATGACTTAGAACACATCAGCAAGAGTTCGGATCCAACAGAGGACTTAACACAGGCTAAATAAACACTGTACCCACCAAACCATAGAAACCAGGTCCATTTTTGAGCAACTCTTATGTAGCTGAACTTGTCATATTTCAGGAAGCAATATCATAAATGGGATGTGGATTGCTATTTTTTTTCCTTTCCTTCAGACAAGGTCTCAAGTAGCCCAGGTTGGCCCTGAACTACAGATCTTCCCGCCACTGCCTCCCAAGTCCTGGTATTATTTGTGTGTGTGTTGGATAAATAATCAACAGAACCCAAAAGCAAACAAACAAAACCCTCTACAGATTGATCACATCACCTTCTCAAATGTCCAGTGCTTAGAACCTCTAATTAAACCAGCTATAATCTCTGCAACACATCTCTGGGTACTTTCATGAGAATCTGCAACCAAACGTTCTAAATGGGGCTTCAGAACAGGCAGAAAGGCATCATCAAAATTTCTAAATATACCCTATAAAAAGAAAGAAAGTTAATTCAGTCTTAACTTAAAAAATAAGTTTGCGAGCCAGGCGTGGTGGCACACGCCTTTAATCTCCCGGGAGGCAGAGGCAGAGGCAGGTGGATCTCTGTGAGTTTGAGGCCAGCCTGGTCTACAGAGTGCATTCCAGAATAGCCAGAGCTACACAGAGACCCTGTCTTGAAAAATCAAAAAAGTTTGCAATTATTGTTTACATTATTCTCTCCATTAGAATTTAGGTTCTTTAATATCTATTACAATAGTAAGAATATTGCAACTTTATATTAAAATGCATTTTTTCTTTCTAGTGCTAATAATAACATCAAGTTTTTTTAAAAAGGTTGTCTTAAAGAAAAGTACACCACAGCAAATATGAATGATTTAATTTCAGTACCACTTTAAAGTAAGGTAGATAATAAATAGGTAAATTCAAATCGTCTTATAAGCCCATAAACTGGCAATCATGAAGCTTTATGAAAAGGGTACACAAAGCATAATTACCTTAAAGAGGCAGAAACGTCGGGGACTAAATTTATCTCTTCCTTTTCTATCTTCTAATGATAGAAATGTGATTAACTGCTCGACAAACTTAGGGTCAGAAAAATGATCATATACAATCTGTTCTGCCTACAAAATTAAAAAAGACAAAAGAACAATGTTCAGAGTTTAAAACTACTTAAGAGAACAATTTCTGATAAAGACAGAATTAAATGCTAAGACTATGTTCACCAGATGGCTATAGTTTTGTTCTGGAGAATTTTCAATACCCACAGAAACTACAGTACTTTCTAGAACCAAAATAGTAAATTCAACTAGATACAAAACTAAAATACAACTCTAAGAATATTAAGTTTTTCCCCTTTACTTCCCCAGGTCTGAATGTCATTTCTCATAATATGAATTAAAACGAAAAAAAAAAAAAGTTCCAATTGGAAAATAAGGGCTTACACTTTTATACCAGCTGTGTGCAATTTATAAAAACCTTAAAACTGTAAACCAAACAAACCATTTCCACCTTTGTATAACACCAGCCTTTAAGAAAAGCTAATGAGAATCAGGAAATTTAAACATCAACTTGAAGAAGGCTTAACTATTAAGCTAACTACCTTTCAAAATGACAATGAAGTATGTTCAATGAGGAATAAAATTTTGGGGTTTTTTTTGAGGTTTTTTTCTTTCCTTCTGTTTAGTTGACTATAGACAGTCTTGTTCTACAATCCAGACTGGCCTTGAACTCACAGCAGTCCTTCCATAAGAGCCTTCAGTGCAGTGATGACACACTCTATCCAACTGGCTTAACTAGCACGTTAGTCTTTAAACTCTAGATGCCTGGGCTAGAGAGATGGCTCGGAGGTGAGAGTGGCTGCTCTTCCTGGAGACCTGAGCTTGCCCCTCAGCCATGTCAGACAGCTCAATACCTCCCTGTCACTCCAGCTCCAGGAGGGACCAACACCTCTTGCCCTCACGAACACCTACACCCAGACACACACACTCATACACGGATGCACATAATTAAAAACAGTAAGGCTACATCTTTTTAAAAAAAAAAGTGTGAACATTTCCTGAGAGCTCATGACTTACATACAATGAGAACTAAATTGGTTATTTTCTTTCCTCAAGAGCCTCAAATCATCCAGTGCTAACACAACCAACAGGTGGAAAACTATATATAAAGCAGTACCCAATGGAGAGCTGAATATAGTATTAACTTAAGGGCAACCCTGGAAATGTTGAGAGTACTGTCAATTAGCACCTGAGTGACGGGACAGTAGTAAACATTTCACCTGTATTTTATGTTTTATGTACTATAGAAATACCAGAATGGGTTTAAAAGAAAAAAAAAATTGACTAAGAATGAGCTAAATCAGGAGCCAAGATGCAAATAAAATCACAATGGGACTGGAGAGATGGCTCAGGGGTTAAGAGCACTGGCTGTTCTTCCTAAGGACCCGGGTTCAAATCCCACCACCATGTGGCAGTTCACAGCTGTCTGTAATGGCCAGGCGTGGTGGCACATACCTTTAATCCCAGCACTCAGGAGGCAAAGGCAGGTGGATCTCTGTGAGTTCAAGGCCAACCTGGTCTACAAAGTGAGTCCAGGACAGCCAAGGATACACAGAGAAACCCTGTTGGTGGGGGGGGGGGGCCTGGAGGGGGACCACGATGAAATGAATGCTTACCTCTGTCATATCCTCCCTGCTTCTGCCAAGTTTAGGCTGCTCTTCCACACCAGCATAAACAACCATATTCCTACACAGTAAGAGTTTATATTTATAACATGAACAGAAGAAAATGATACAGATTCAAGGGCAAATGTTAGGAGGCATTTTAACCAAATTCTGTTTAGAACAAAGTTTAGGGATATGAGTAAATTTTAACAGTCTCTGCTTTTATTATATCTAAAGTCTCATGCCCTGGTAACAAATTACTGGACTCAACAGTGTCAGAAAAGTGCTTCTGGTTTAGACAAGTGTGTTATCACTAACACATAGGAACACAATTTAGAGCAGCTGTTAAGAACCTCCCTAGCCATATAGCACAGCATTAACACAACTTGGAGCTGTAGTAGTAGTAGTAGTAGAAGAAGAAATGACACCCTGCATGGACAGACAGGAAGAAAGAAGGAAAGACCTTGAAGTGCCTCTGAGCCTAGAAATCAGATCTAACAAAGCCAAGTTCATCAAAAAGAGAAAACAATGGTTAATGATAAGATGGGAGGTGAACTTACTTTGGCCAGTTGTAGTATCCCCAGTGAGTCTTTTCAACAAAGCAACTTGACTCCCACTCTTTTTTTGTTCTTGGTATATTTTTGCTATCATAATGCAACCAACGATTATCAGGTCTATCACCAGCAAGAATCTCGGTGGGCTTAGGACATCCACCTAAAGAAAATGCATTCAGATGCAATAATTTGAAGACACTGATTCAGTAGCTATTCTAGACTTTCAATAAACAATTTTATTTTTTTTTTTTTTGGAGGTAGGGTCACTTTATAGCCCTTGTTGGCCTAGAACTCAGAGATCTTCCTACTTCTGCCTCCCAAATACTGGCATGAAAAGTATGTAGTACCATGCCCTGACTATAACTCCCTTTGAAAAAAAATTTTAAGTCTACAATTTAAAAAATTGTGATGCAAGTTAGTATGAAAGCTGAGTTAGATATAGAACTTTAAACTCATGGAGATGGTTAGATAGTAGAATGTTAAAGTTGGGTGCAAAATACATATGGACTGGACATTGGGAATGCATGCTAAGCCCTATAACTCTCATAATTGTGGCCTATTTATTTCTGATGTTTTGTATTGTATTTATTGTTATAAGAGAAAGAAGCATTTGTGGACTGAAAGGGGGAGCTGTTGGGGGGGAAAAGATATACCTTGAACTTAAAAAAGGGGGGAAAAGGATGGGGGATTGAGGGGGAAGAGGGTGGGAGGGGGGGATTGAGGGGGAAGAGGGTGGGAGGGGGGGACTGGAGGGGGGAGGAGGGAGGGGATTGTGATTGAGATGTAACTTGAAGAAATAAAAAATAAATTATAAATATATATATATATATATATATATATATATATACATACATGTGTGTGTGTTTGTGTATGTTTGTATATGTGCATTTTCCTGCAGTTAGAAGCATGCCCTGGAACTAGAGTCAGAAGCTACCTGATGTGAGTGGTGGGTATGGAACTTGGTTCTTGCACAAAAATAACACATGTTCTTAAACACTGAACATCTCTCTAGCCCTGCATGTAACTCTTAACAAGAAGTTAATGTAGTAAAAAAACACCACATGGGACTGTCTAGATGGTTGGGCACATAAAGGTACCCGCCAACAAGCCTGACTGCCTGAGTTCAATCTCCTGACCCATATGGTTAAGAGAAAACACTTGACCTCACAGTTGTCCTCTGACCTCCACATAAATAAGATGGCATAAGTGCACCCACTACACAGGAAGTAAAAAGGGCAGTGTTGACCTGGCATGAGTAATGTCCTGGACTCAATCCTCATGGGGATGGGGGTGGGGTGTCTGAGGTGGGGCATTGGGTTTACTTTCAACTATTGAGAGAAAGATGGGATGGACTTGGGATTGATAACCATTAAGAGAATATGATGTACTAAAATTAAAAAAATTATTAAAACACTTGGTTATGAATTAATTACAAGCTACAGAGCTCAAGGAATTTTTTTACAGTATTTTTCACTTATAGGCCTCATATTTTTAAACATTACCCTGTATATACTTTAACATATTCTCTCACCCCACATACACACACTTATTGGAATCATTTTATAGTAAACTTCTTACATTATGTTTCCACATCCCACAGTACAAAATACAAAAGTATTTCCTAAGAATGTTCTTTTATACATTAAAACACAGTTCTCAAAAAAAAAAACAATTGATTCTGTGTCATTAATTTTATCAACACACCTTATTGAAATTTTCACTTATCCAAATGCATGTCCTTCATATTAAAAGAAAAATTCTTAAAGATATTTTTCTATGGACTACAGTCTAATCCATAATCAAAATATTATATTCATTGTGAGGTAGTGGTGCATGCCTTTAATCCCAGCACTCAGGAGGCAGAGGAATGTGGATCTCTAAGTTTGAGGCCAGCCTGGTCTATAGAATGAATTCCAGGACAGCCTGGGCTGCATTGAGAAACCCTGTCTTGAAAAACAAAACAACACTAAAGAAAAAAAAAAGAAGGGGGGGGGCAGGAGAGGAGAGGGAGGGAGGGAGCTAGGGAGGGAGGTTGGTTGAAAGATTCGATAACACAGTAAGAAAAGTAGAAAATCAAGCCTGCTTCTAATCTTCCTGCTCAGAAAAAAATATTCAATGGATTATGTTAATACAGGCTGACTTTAGAATTCAGACCTTCAAAATTGCTGGGATTACAGCCCTATGCTACCACTTCTAACCTCTGGAAATACTCAAGGAAATTTTCTAAGTGTTCCTGAAAAGCATTGTTATTTACTTGGGGTATTACTTACTGATTTCATATGGGTTGATGGTCAGCTTTTTGTGAGTTCTCTTTAGCTGCTTGAGAATACCAGCAACAGCTGAGATAGCCATCTACAAACAGGTTAACACACACACACACATATATATATATATCATTTTGAAATCTCTTACGATATTCTGTACCATAGGGAGTAGAAACTTTGTTCATCAGTTTCTTTCAAAAATACCTCAAATACCCAAAAGGACCCCATATTCACTCTTGGTAGGAGTGTAAACTCATGCAGACTCTATGGAAATCAATGAAGTAGTTTCTCAAAGATAAAAAATAAAACCTGATCACACTCCTAAGACTCCCAAAAGGACTCTACATTCTATCACAAAGATATCTGTACCTCTATGTTCAATGGTGCTCTACTGACAATAACAAGGAAATGGAATCAGCCTAGGTGTTCATCAACAGACAGATAATAAAAAATTATACAGTGAAATTTTACTCAAAAAAAACAGAAAAATGGCATTCACAAATGGATACGGAAATCATATTAAATATCCCAGATTTAGAAAGACCACATGCCTTCTCTCATACAGATCCCAGCTTCTAATTTACACACAAATTATTTATGTGACAGTGTGAGTGTAGATATATAGAAGTCATGATGTTGGAAAGGAAACATGAGAGGGGAAAAGGCTGTAAAGAAGTTAGGAGGAGATAGTGACATTACAGAAGACCAGCGGGCCAGTGGTTGTTGGGGAAATTAGCCAAAAAATGTATGCATGAAAATGCCATAGTAAAATCATTTGCACTGAAGGCTATTTCAGCAAACACAAGTACTTGTTGCACAAGTTCAATGACCCAAGTTTAATCTGCTCCTCCAATCCACCAGTGGAAACAGAAGACCATCTCCAAAAATTGTCCTCTGACCTCCATATGCAAGCTATAGGTGTGTGCATATACATATTTGGATTAAAAAGTTAACTAATTAAAAAATATACCATCCACTTGTTGGCATTGGTGGGCAAAGCATAAACATTAAACTAGGAAGAACTTACTAGCATCACCACCCTAGAATCTCTGCTGAAGGAATTACCCTTCCTCTGTTAGATCAATAGCAGCTGATTATATTTGTGTCAGCCTCTGGGTCTTTTGTTTTTCTTGTAGAAGTAGACAAAGCCAGGACTTCTCTTAGAGCTTACTTCTAATTATCTTCAGAGCAAAACCAAATAACCAAAACCTTTAAATTTGCCCCCGTTTGCAAAAATGAATTTATGAATTCTTCCTTTTTCTTTTTTTTTTTTTTTTAAAGCTTTTTTTGAGACAGGGCTTCTCTGTGGAAAAGCTCTGGCTGTACTGGAACTCACTCTGTAGACCAGGCTGGCCTTGAACTCACAGGGATCCACCAGCCTCTGACTTCCGAGTGCTAGGATCAAAGGCATGTATTACCACTCCTGGCCAAAATTTTTGAATTCTTTTTTTTTTTTTTAAATACTTTATTTTTTTTTTCTTCAAGTTACATCTCAGTAACAAACCCCTCCCTATTCCCCCTTCCTATCCCGCCCTTCCACCCTCTTCCCCCCTGAAGTTTCCCCTTTCAGTCCAACAGATGGTAACTTCTCTTATTACAGTATTATACAAAACAACAGATATAAATATGCCACATTTATGAGAGTTAAATGGCCCAGTATACCTTCCCAATGTCCAGTTTATACATATTTGGCCCCTGACTTTAACATTCTACTATCTAACCATCTCCTTGAGTTTAAAGGTCTATATGTGACTCAACATTCATACTAACTTGCAACACACTTTTAAGAGTATCTTCTTAGTTCTATAACACCCTCTTGATTCCTAAACAACTCAAAATTTATCTATGAGACTCTAGCTGTCTATTCTTCAACCACCTCAGAGACCTGAGAGGGATAAATATATTTGCTTATATAGGAAGTGCAGGACCTGCAGCTTCCAAAACTAAGAAAGGACATACCAATGACTGCCTGGACAGTTCCCATTTTCTCTCCATACATTCCTGCATCAGTCTTCAGCCTTTGGGTCCTGTTTCTATGACAGACATTTGTTGTAGAGCAGGGATTATGAAGGACTTACCTACCCTGTCTTGGCAGAGTTAGGCTGTCGACTTCCCTGCTACCAAGTTTTGTCCTTTTTGGACAGCAGTCTGTCTGCAGTTGGTGCAAGGGGTTTTTTCATGCCAAGAGATAGGCTTGCCACTAATTCAACCATCTTACAGTGGAGGTTCTTCGATGCTTATCTTCTACTTGGAGTAGAATAGGGGGTGCTGTCAGGCGCTGATATGTCTCGATATCAAAAAAAAAATCTTGATTTAAGATAACATCTTTGAATGCCATATTCTGCAGATCTCTTGGGGTTTTTGAAGATGCCCTATCCATCTCTTGTATTTAGATAAGCAAATGTTGCTTGTCTCTTAGCAACTTGATTACTGGGTGGTTTAGAGAATATCTGTAATTTTTGAATTCTTAAGTAAAACTTTACTATTAGTCTATAAGTTTATTCTCGGCTATAGCTATAGTGGTAAAATGTAAAATGCTTGATTATGCCTCCCAGTATCTGTTTAACAAATTATTACTACTTCTGAGCAAACAGAAGGAGATGCCAAATCATTCCTTTCAAATATTTATTAGGGTATATGTTGTTTTAGAAGAATTTAGTCTGCTGAGGTAAACCAAACAATGTAACCAAAATAAACTACGTACCTTTCGAACAACAATTGCATCATGGTTGAGATTTTCAACAAAAAAACGTATAGCACGAAGAGGCAACACTCTGTCATCCCGCAGAAGTAGAGACAGGAGTCCGATGCCTATGTGCTCAAATTTCCATGGCCTGGTGGTTGGGATGCAGGGGGTAGTGAGAGAAGGTACTTACAAACGGCATGGCTCTTAAAAAACACTTAAAATAAGAATCTGCTCGCAAACTTTTTCTTTGTTCTAGAGCCTCAGCCTCCTGAGAGCTTGGATCACAGGAATATGAAATACTCTATAGTTGACATAAATTTAAAATTCTCAAGAATTAAAACAAGCCTCCTCAAGGATGCCCACTCTCCCACATCTGTTCAAAATAGTACTTAAAGTTCTAGCTAGAGACAACTAAAGGAGTTCAAGGGGATACAAATTGGAAACAAAGAAGTCAAATTATCCCTATTTGCAGATGATAGTATACATAAGTGACTCCAAAAATTCCACCAGAGAACTACTACTACAACTGATAAACAACTTCAGCAAGGTGTCTGGATACAAAATTAATTGAAAGGAATCAGAAACCCTTCTTTATACAAAAGATAAATGGGCTGAGAAAATTTAGGGAAACAACAACCTTCACAATAGCCACAAACAATATAAATTACCCAGGGGTAACTCTAACCAAGCAAGTGAAAGACCTATATGACAAGAACTTCAAGTCCTTGAAGAAAGAAATTGAAGAGGCCATGAGAAGATGGAAAGAGATCTCTCATGCTCATGGATAGGTAGGATCAACATAATAAAAATGGCCATCCTGCCAAAAGCAATATACAGATTCAATGCAATTCCCATCAAAATACCAACACAATTCTTTACAAACTTCATATGGAATAACAAAAAACCCAGAATAGCTAAATCTATCTTGTACAATTAAAAAAAAAATCTGGAGGTATCACCATCCTAGATGTCAAGCTGTACTGCAGAGCAATAGTAATAAAAACAGCATGGTACTGATATAGAAACAGACCAGTGGATCAATGGATTAGAATTGAAGACCCAGAAATGAACCCACACACCTATGGTCACTTAATTTTTGACACAGAAGCCAAAACCGTACAATGGAAAAGGACAGCATCTTCAACAAATGGTGCTGGTCTAACTGGATGTCAACATGTAAAAGAATGAAATTAGGCATATACTTATCACCCTGCACAAAATTTAAGTCCAAGTGATTCAAGGACCTTAACATAAAGCCAGACACAGAAAGTCTAATAGAATAGAAAGTGGGGAAAAGTCTCCAACTCATTGGCACAGGTGACAACTTCCTGAACAGAACACCAATAGCTCAGGCTTTAAGACCAACAATCAATAAATGGGACTTCATGAAACTGAAAAGCTTCTGTAAGGCAAAAGATACTGTCATTCGAACAAAACAGCACCCTACAGATTGGGAAAAGATGTTCACGAACCCCACATCTGACAGAGATATCCAAAATTTATAAAGAACTCAAGAAATTAAACACCAAGAAACCAATAATCCAATCAAAAAATGGGAAACAGAGCCGGGCGGTGGTGGCGCACGCCTTTAATCCCAGCACTTGGGAGGCAGAGGCAGGCGGATCTCTGTGAGTTCAAGGCCAGCCTGGTCTACAAAGCGAGCCCAGGACAGCCAGGGCTACACAGAGAAACCCTGTCTCGAAAAACCAAAAAAAACAAACAAAAACAAAAACAAAAAAAAAAAAATGGGAAACAGCTAAACTGAGAATTCACAAAGAAGGAATCCCTAATGGCTGAGAGACATTTGAAGAAATGTTCAAAATCCTTAATCATCAGAGAAATGCAACTCAAACAACTCTGAGATTCCATATCACACCAGTCAGAATGGCTAAGATTAAAAATTCAAATGACGGCACATTCTGGAAAGGTTGTGAAGAAAGGAGAACACTCCTCCATTCCTGGTGGGAGTTTCAAACTTGTACAACCACTATGGAAGTCACTTGGCGATATCTTAGAAAACTTAGAATATCCCTACCTCAAGTCCCAGCCATACCACTTCTGGGTATACATCCAAATGATTCCTCACCAAACCACAAGCACATATCCTCATCTATGTTCATACCAGGCTTATTGGTAATAGCTAGAAACTGGAAACAACCCAGATGTCCCTCACCCGAGTAATGGATAAAAAAATTGTGGTACTTTTACACAATGGAATACTACTCAGGCTATCAGAAACAAGGAAATCATGCAATTCACAGACGAATGGATGGAACTAGAAAAGCTCATCCTGAGTGAGCTAACCCAGACTCAGAAAGATGCACATGGCATCAACTCACTTATAATTAGATTTTACACATATAGTACAGGATAACTATCCTACAACCAACACACCAAAAAGAACAGGAACATAGACCTTGTTACCTGTTAGTGGGACAATTTGCCCTAGGAGTGCTGACATTTAGGCCCCCAGCACAAGAGGAAGCTCTTAGCCCTCATATGACTACTGAACTGAGGGGGGCTGATATGTAGGGACACCCCCCTCCGGTGGGCGGGTGGGGCCAGGAGGGGTGGAAAGAGGGCACTGTGATGGAGATGTAACTTGAAGTAATAAATAAAAATAAAAAAATTTAAAAAAAAAGCCTACTGAAGAAAACTGTCCCTATCATTACCCTAAACCTCTCTATGACACCCCATCTTTTAACACAAAAATTGTTCCATTAATACAATCGTTCCTTTTACCATGCACAAATCACTAGAGTAGTTAAGACAAATGCTTTGAGGGTTAAGAACAAAAATTTTTAAAGGAAAAAAAATTTATACTCACAGATTTCTTTGTTCCACACCATCTAGTAAAGTGTTGACCAAACTTTCATAGTTCCTTTTTTAAAAATTCAAATAAAATATGATTTTATTCTACTACTAAGACAAACATCACATAACAATATAAATTCAAATTCTGGCCTAATTCACCCTCCTCTTACATCTCACCATTTGACAGACTAAAAGTAAGTAAAAAAAGGTATGAAAAAAAGAATATGAAGGGCTAAGAATAACAAACTACCAATTGTTTCTTTTCTCTTAAAAGTCTCAGGTTTTTGAGGAAAGGCCTTGTAGTACACAGGTCAGCCTTGAACTCCTGATCCTCCTGCCTCAACAGAAAAAGTACAAGCATGCCCAGCAAACATTTTTTTGAGTGTCCCATGGTAAACACTACAACTATACGCAGCAATCAAAAGTTAGCCTTGTCTGTATAGTATACTGGCTATCTAAAAATCAATTAAACGGGCTATCAGACTTCAGTATTTACAAAGACATTTTAGAAAACAAGCTTGGGGGTTGGAGCTAGCACTCATATTCATAACATTTGAGATACTAAGGCAGGAAGACCTCTTAAACCCAGGGGTTTAATACCAGACTGGGCAATATTGTGATTTAAAAAAAAATAAGCCATTTTCAAAAACAGTAAATAAGCATAATCACATAATATTTACTACCTGAAACGGAGTTGGGAAGGCTATTGCTTAAGTGGTTCCATGAACTTATTCTGGTTTACCAAATCAAAAAACAGTTTAGTACTATTCAAACACCAAGTTTAATAAAAAAGAGATTACCGTAAAAGCTATAAAGTACCTAAACTTGAATTTAGGACTTAATAACAAAGTGTACCAATTATACTATGCCTAATACATAAGTACCTAAAAACAATCAAATGGAACCACAGTGAAAAGAATACAATAACTTTTTAGTGTGTTTTTAAAATTCTATACCTAAAAGTGAAAATCCAGTCCCTTTGAAACAATCATTTCCCAACTTTTTGCATTTTCTCAGAAATCAATGCATAAGTAGTAAGTTACATTTATATTTTAGAGATAGTTAAAATGTATTAACTGTAAAATTTTGTCTTAGCAGAAAGTTTATTAATTACCGTAGGGCGTCGGCATTTTTCTCCTGTTGGCGCTTCTGTCCTTCTTTAATCTTTTCTGGGCTAAGTAGCGGCTGGCTAATAGAAGGATTCTTTGATTGTTGAAGTAATTCTGCTATTGCAGCACATGGCTTTGGAATCTTATTAAAAAGAAAAAAGTAGAGTCATGACACATACTATAATGTGGACTTAAATAAAAGAAAAAAGGATAGTTGTTACCAAGCCTGATGATCTGAGTTCAATTGTTAGGACCATATCTACATGGGTAGATGGAGAAGACTGATTCCTGCAATTTGTCCCTGCTTTCTATATGTCCCATGGTATATGCAAACACCACTTGTACACAGATATACAATAAAGAAATAAATGTAGTGATTATGCTTTCACTCCAGGGAGTGAACTCAGTTCTTCAGGTTTGATGACAAGCACCTTTCTCCTTGGGCTGTTTTGTCAGACTGGTGATTTGGGAATTTCATTTCAAGTCATGATTATTAATTTTTAAAGAAAAAATAACCTACCTGGATGTGGTGGTGCATGCCTGGAATCAGAGCACTCAGAAGATGAAAGCAGGAGGATCAGGAATTCAAAGCCAGCATGGGCTACAGAAGACTGCATGTGGGTAGGGTAGGGTAGGGGGAAACCAATCCTAATAGGACAGTTTCAAAGAGAAGGGGATGCATTTTAGCCACAGCTATAATCCTGGTCCTTAGGATGCAAATCATAACCAACCTGAAGGAAGAAGGAACTCAACTATCCTCACCTTTCTGTCCATTCTGATGCAATGAAGAAGTGTGAATGTGTACTTTTTAGCTTCTTGGATGGTCAAGAAAGGTGGATCACACATGTAATCTCAGCACATGGGAGGCTACGGCAGGATTGCTACAAGTTTGAGGCTAGCATGGACTACAGAATTAGTCACTGACTTTTTAAAAAGTGGTTAAATGATGTCCTATCTGTATTTGAGAACCAGTGAAATTTCTTTCCCATTCATCAAAAAAAAGAAAGAAAAAAGAAAAATTCAATATTCTGTTCTGTAAGTTATGAATCTAACTAGTGGAAAATCTTCTGTGACTTTGACTAGTATACCTAACCTTCTAAAATATAATCAACTCTTTAAGAAACCTGCCATAGTGTCGGGCATGGTGCTGCATGTCTTTAATCCCAGCACTCGGGAGGTAGAGGCAGGCAGATCTCTGTGAGTTTGAGGCCAGCCTGGTCTACAAAGTGAGTCCAGCACAGCCAGGGCTGTTACACAGAGAAACCCTGTCTCAAACAAAACAAAACAAAAAACCATCTGCCATAACTGGGAATGATGAGTCATGTGTGTAATCCCAGCATTCCAGAAGCAAAGTGAGTTTGAGACCAGCCTGGTCTACAAAGCAAGTTCCAGGCCAGCCACAGAAGAGGGAAAGTGAGGGGAGGAGAAGAGGGAAAATGCAATGGAGGCAATGTTAACTGTTGCAGCCTCTTGGTAGAAATGACCTGATTCTTTCTCAGATACATTCCAACTTGGTGCTCCACCATTATGTACAATAGTAATCACTAAAAAGCATTAGATGGAAAGAGAAAGCCAATGCTTTTAAAAAATTATAATAACATGCTAAAATACTATTACAGGGGGAAAAAAGGCATGGAAAATAAAAGCCAGAATTTCCACTAAAATATGAGCGACCAAATAACCAGATTGCTTACTGTGAAGTCCAAGCCAATTGTTTCATATTGTCTGTGAATCTTTTCTGCAAGGTCATCAAACAGTCTCACTATTGATGGCTTTTCCAGTGACATTGCTTTGCTAAGCCCTGAAGAAACAAGGGCTGGCCAAGTCTGCACAATACAATCCCAATCATGAAGGTTTGCCAGACACACACCACTGTGATTTCCAAGTAGACAATATAAGGCACCCTATAAAAACAAATACATTTACATGGAAAGTAAGAGGTATGGTTGAGTTCAACATGGTGTTTAAATTTTTACATTGTTTACATACTGCTGATTCCTAAATAGGTTTGTACATTTAATGTGTTATTTTTAAAAAGGTGAACTGGAGGTTTTACCAAGTGGCATCCATTAGTATTACTTCTAAGATATTTAATAGAGGGTTTGCTAAGAAACTGGCTATTTAGGCAATGAAAAAAAAACGGTAAAAATGTTTGTAAGAACACAGATTCCACTCTTATTTTCCCTCAGATATAATAATGTCCTTGAAACCTACCACTAAAGTATTTTTAGGGCCTAAAGTTTGAAATAATTTATCAGATCCCAGCTAACACCAAGTTGCTAAGTATGTCACTAAATATATAAAGCTTGATTACTTGGGAGGAGAGTGGGTATGAAGAGATACATTGTACACATGTGTGTAATTTTAATACAGTAATTTACAAATAGCTTTAGAACTCTAGCTACTTACTTATACTACATAGTTTTTACAAGAATAATCAGATGATTCTGGTGAAGCAGGTACATTTTCTATTACTATCCAAACATTTTGTTATTTCTAGAACACTCAATCTGAATGGATCCCAAGTCCGGTTGTTAACCACTGCATACTCTAGTTCCCTCTACAGGATCTACATACAGTCACTGCTAACTCTGACCTCTCTAATGTTGTCCACATAAAATATTCTTAACAAGATTGACCAATATATGATCAAATGAGGCAGACCTTCCAGAAGGAATATTTAGTACGTGGGTAGGAAGTCAGCTACCAGAAATTAAAGAACAAAAGTAACAGTAGGTCACTTGTTATCAGTCTCAACTCTTCATCTCTGGCACTGGGGTATGAAGAAGGGGTACAAACTGCACAAAAGAATGGCTTGTTCTAGTAAAGCTTCACAAGTAAGTAACTAAGCCTAGCTCACAGACTCCTGATTTCTGTCTTACAAACTTACTTCAATCTACTTATAAACATTTATTTATACATCATCTCTGAAATGTTTTAAGTTTCTTTTTTTTTTTTTTTTTTTGGTTTTTCGAGACAGGGTTTCTCTGTTTAACAGCTCTGGCTGTCCTGGACTCGCTTTGTAGACCAGGCTGGCCTCGAACTCGCAAAGATCCGCCTACCTCTGCCTCCCAAGTGCTGGGATTAAAGGCGTGCGCCACCACCGCCCGGCAAGTTTCTTTCTTTTTCTGCTCTAATCTGTTGCTCAAAGTAACCTTATTTCTTCCTGTTTCTGGTCCTCCTTTCACACTGGTTATGCTACTTATTTTCCACAGGGGCCTACATCCTGTATTTTCTCATAACACTAATCATGATGAAATGTTCTGATATTTTCAATTTACATATTTTAAAATATATGATAAGCAAATATAACATAATATTAGCTGAATAACCGATACATGGGTGTTTAGTGTAGAAGCTAAAACAGAATCTATACCTTGAACTGCTGTTGTGTGACATCCTGTCTATCAGGCCGTAAGAACTCCAATACCAAGGGGATAATATCTCTGCAACAGAAGTTATATGCTCCCAAAGCAGCAAAAAATGTTTGCTGAGCCTTATTTCTGACCTGGTGAAAATTGACAAGGATTTAAAAAGATGTCTAATGAAGTATAAAAATAAAATGATGATAATTTAGATATTTTCCTGAATAACAAAAAACACAAACCTTAAAAAAGGAATGGTTATTAAAAGGAAAATATTATCACATGCTTCTTTTTAATTAGAGGAAGCTGAATGGCACTCATAAGCAACAGTTTAATAACATGGCTGAAAGCAAATAGCAGACACTCTAAGTCACTGTTGATGAGAAGATCAAGTTTCTTTCCTATATCCACACACAGGAAATTTATCAAGTTAAAAGGAACTAGTATACACAAATCTTGTAATTTCTCTGTTCTATGTGCTAGGACATAATCTTTTGCTCCTATACTATATTAAAAGATAGACTGCACGTTACATGTTAGCAACTCATGGAAACCCAAGCATTACACACAGAAGGAATTATATAGCCATTCCAGGTTAGCCTTTAAAATTTCATAGAATTAAATGGGAGCACCATTCTACTAGCACAATCTCTAAAATTTAAAAGGCAGAAACAACTTAAGATGTACATGGTGGTGCATATGCCAGTAATCCCAGCACATGGGAGATGGAAGCAGGTAGGTTGAAGTCTAGCTAAATAGCAAGACCTGTTTGAGGGAAAGATGGGGCTCTAAAAAGAGAATAATTAGGCAGGCATGGAGGTGCAAGAGGTCAGTTTGATCTACTGAGTGTCCCAGGACAGCCAGGGCTACACAGAAAAACCCTGTCTTGGAAAAGGGGTGGGGGTTGGAGGATGAGAAATTACACTACAAACATAAATGTTTTTGTACACTAAAGCCAATTTTGAATCTTTGAAATTTGAAAGGTATTTCCAATGGCATCGAGGGTGGGGTGCTGGGTTTTAGTTCTGGTTCTCTTGTTTTCTTTATGTTTGAACCTACAATTACTTAACCTTTCCTGTCAAAACAAGACTATTTAGACTGCATGTAACAAAATGAAAATATGGGAGAGTAGAGCCTCACCTGACTGTATGAACTTGTTGATAATCGAAGAAGATCTCTGATCATATCTTGATGTATTCTTTTGTACTCACAACCCTCAACAGTTAGCGTTCGCAACTTTAAAAAGAAATAATAAGTCAAGTCTTGAAGCATATACCAAAAGTCTATTTCAAAACATCACAGTAATGACCCTAGACTGTTGCATCAAGAGCTGATTACTGAGACACTTGCCTCGTGCTGCAGCATCACTCTGTCAATTAGCAGGGCTCTGATATGTTGCTTTTTTCCATGGAGCTGGAAAACAAAATAAGTATCTCAATGTTTTCACTGGGTGACTTCAATGAAGGGTTCCTGAATCCCCTGATGAAAATCTACCTCAAAACAAGGGGCTGAGCCAGGCATGGTGGTTCATACCTTTAATCTCAGAAGAAGGTAGATAACTTTTGAATTCTAGGCCACCCAAGCCTACACAGATTGACCAAGTCTCCAAACCAAACAACAATAACAACAACAAAGCCAACTCAAACATACCAAACCCCAAACCAAGAAAACAGATATAGGACAGAAAAACTGGCTGCAGAGCAAAATCAACTGCCACACGTGACTGAAAACCTGAGTTCAAGTCCTGAGACCTACATGTTGGAAGTAGAGAACTGACTCTTGCAAGTTGTCCTCTGAACTCCACTTTCACAGATGCATGCCCTCACACACAAATACACAGATAAAACAAAAAAATCATTTGTAATTGTTATCTTTTATCGTGTAAGTCAAAGTCCTCCAAGTCTACCCTTTGTGGAAACCCTTCTAACTGTATCTTAAATGCCTTGATTCAGGCTTTTTTTCACCTAGATTCTAACTATGACAGAACATTCTAATATTCAGTAAATACTCTTTCCTATAGTCAAATTAAATACATCCTAACTTTCAGTCAGGTGTGGTGGCTCATGAAGTTCATACTTGTGGCCAATTTTGCCTTTTTTTAAAATTTCCTCACATTTTTTGTAAGACAGTCTGAAGCCTGAATGCTACTAAGCAAATCCCCACATGGGTATAGAAATGATCATGTGGAGTAACAGATGTTCTCACTAAATTTTTAAAAAATTATTTATTTATTTATTCGTTTATTCATTTATTTTTTTTTGGGGGGGGGGGGTCGAGGCAGGGCTTCTGTGTGTAATAGCCCTGGGTGTCCTGGACTCACTTTGTAGACCAGGCTGGCCTCGAACTAACAGAGATCTGTCTGCCTCTGCCTCCAGAGTGCTGGGATTAAAGGCATGCGCTACCACATCCAGCTAAATAAAATATCTTAAACTTAGGCCTCATACACACGCTAGGCAAGCACTCCGCAAGGAAGCATCAGTCCTAAGAAGTAAATACATTTCCCCAGGATCTGTTTGATACATATTATGCTTGTATCTTCATACAATATTCTTTTTTTTTTCTTTAAAAGTCAAATATCTGGGGCCTGGAGAGATGGCTCAGTGATTAAGAGCACTGGCTGCTCTTCCAGAGGACCCAGGTTCAATTCCCAGCACCCACATGGCAGCTCACAACTGTCTGTAACTCTAGTTTCAGGGGTTCTGAGCCCCTCACACAGACATATGTGCAGGCAAACACCAATGCACGTAAAATAAAAATAAATTATTACTTTTTTAAAATCAAATATCTTATTATTATATAGTAAAAATTCTATAGCAAAAAATACATTTGTTTCATAAAAAAATTTTAAAGCTACTATTAGAGCAAATTTCCTCTATAAACAATAATCCTCAAATCGAGAGTATTATACATCTCTTCAAAAATGGTAATTCAGAATTTCAAGTGAAAATACTGACCCGATTTTCCATTGATTTCTTTACTAAGTTAAAGCTTTTCCATCGGGAGTCAAATTCATGCTTATGAGATCCTTGAAATTGCAGAAGGTCTCCAATAATCTGTGTTAAAGAATTTCAACATTTAGAAGTCACCAGTCAAGCCCAAGCACATTAACAACTATGGAGCTGTGGAGCCACTTCTACCTTTATGATGAGAAACAATGATTTGGTATCATCTTCTGAATTATCAAGTATGTGGTCTAAAATAGGATAAGAAAAAAGTTTTAGTTAAAATTTTAAAATATCACACAAACCCCAATCTGCTGCTTGGGGAGGGTAATGTTCTCCCTATTTCAATACAAACCCAATCTGCTGCTTGGGGACGGTAATATTCTCCCTATTTCAATACAAACCCCAATCTGCTGCTTGGGGACGGTAATATTCTCCCTATTTCACAATCTGCGGCTTGGGGACGGTAATATTCTCCCTATTTCACAATCTGTTGCTTGGGGACGGTAATATTCTCCCTATTTCAATTTTTTAAAAGGCACAGTAAAAGCACAGCTGCCACAGGCTGCAATTCTAGAGCTCAGGAACACAGGGAAGTTACAGATACTTACTGACAAGTTTCCTTATGACACTAGCAATTACTTCCCGGTGGTTCTCTCTGGATAGGTCTATTTAAGAGAGAGAGAGAGAGAGAAGGCATTTCAGACATGGAAAAGTTCCTGGTTTTACTTCAGTTTTTAACAAGAGCTTATCTCTGAGACCCTTTCCAAAAAGTAAAGGGGAGGACAAATGGCTTGCCTTTAGCACAGTTAAATTAGTGGCTGAGTATGACTAACATTCAAAATCTCCACATTTAAAGGGTCTAGCTTAAGCAGGACATCGAGGCACACACCTGTAACTTCAACATCTCAAAGAGTAAAACCAGTATGGCAGACGGTTCAGGGCTAGTTTGGTCTACAATCAATCCCTAAATAAATAAACAGACAAACATAGCTGGGCATGGTGATTCACACCTGCAATCTCAGCATTTGGGAAGAAGAGGAAAGAAGATCAAGAGCTGAAAGAAGGCAAGACGGGGCCACAAGAGACTGGTTTCAAACAACCGAAAAAAAAAATGATTATTTACAAATCTTTTCTCAAGAAGGTGGACGAGAGACAGCTCAGGGGTTAAAAGCACTTGCTGCTTTTACAGAAGATGTGGGTTCAGTCTCCAGCACCCAATCTCATGAGCAGCTGTAACTCCAGTTCCTTCTTCTGACTTCCACAGCAATATGGTACACACACATACATGCAGAAAACACTCATACACATAAAATTTAAAAAGTATTTTTAAGGTGGGGAGGGGAGAGAGAAAAAAAACACTATTGTGAACATTTTAAGGGCCCTAGCTACTAATTACCATTACAAAGACTGAACTATTAAGGCTATATCCTCTGAACTTTAAATTAGTATAATAAGATATAGTTGGGCAGGAGGAGCACTTGGAATTAACCCAGGGCCTCAGGCATGGTAACTATGTGCTTTATCACTGAGTAACATCCCAAGTAGTTTCACAAAATACAAATACAAAATTTAAGGACTGGGGTGTCTCTCAGTGATAGAACACCATCCTGCTCCTGTCTCCAGGTATGATCCCCAGCGCTACATCAAAGACTTAAATTGAATTAAACTCACTAGATGGAAAGCTACAAAGATCATCAGAATATAAAGGTGACAATATTCTCATTCACATTAATCTATCATTCTAAAAGAACTAAAAACATGGCTGGTGAGATGACTTAGCTGGTAAAGTTCTTTCCTTAAGACTGATAGCCTGAGTTTGAGCCCCAGAACCAACACAATGGAATGAGAATCCACTCCAGCAAGTTGTGCTCTGACCACAGAATGTACACACACATATACAAATAAATAATTGTATTTTTAAGTGTCAAAAAAATTTAAGAACATTATATAGGAAACTTACTCTGTACACAAAAAGCTCAAATTTACTGACCCAATTTCTGTTATTTACTGGTAATTCTTTACATAATAATTTGTAAAGCCAGAGGCAGAGACAGGAAGACCTCTATGAATATGAGCCTAGCCTGGGTTACATAGGGAGACTCTGTCTCATAAACAAACATAAACATCTAGTTTCCTTAGAGAGAAATAAAATGACTGTTGTATAATGAGTATAATTTATATACTACAAGAATCTAGGAGCTATATCTGCAAAACTACTCCATTCTAATGTTTAAAAAGAAGTTCCACACACAGCCTCCATAGATTCACTTCAGTTAGTATTCACATACCATGTTCCAGTCCGGTATACAATTTTGTTTCCTCTAAGGACACCATACTTGGTACCCTGTATAAAAACAAGAGAGCTTGCATTTACTATTAATGTCAACATAAAAGACCAAAGAGAAGACTCTCATTGTTACAATGTTTAAATTAAAATAAAGACAATGATGCCCTTTTAACAAATTTCTACTCTCCAGTACTACAATTCCTTACACTTCTGAAGATTAATGCAGTTTCAGCAAGAAGCATATTAACTAACTTAACGAAAATGCTAATTTAGTGCCTTCAAGGAAAACAAATCATCTCTCAATGGACATTATATTGATATCTGAATATTCAAGTAGAAATTCACTGATAAGCATCTACGCAATCTGCACAAAGAAAATCCAGTTTCATAATTATATAATTATACATTATAACTCAGTCAATTTTTATTGCTGAAGCACCTAAAACACCACACATGGTTTTCTAGATAATTATTACTCTTCCTTTAAACCTGCGAAATGAACCTTTCCTAACACTGTAGTAAAATGGTGTTTCTAACTTGGTATGTACAAGTACTAAATCTTACTTAAAGATCAGTCACAAGCCTGGCATGGTGGCCTGTAATCCCAGCACTCTGGAGGCTGAGGCATAAAGATCAGTGCGAGTTCAAGGCCAGGCTGGGGCTACATAGTAAACTTCAGGACCAAACACCAAAAATCTGCCCAAGAGAAATATGTCAGTATAACCAGATCCTGCTAGTTAAATTCAACAAATGGCTGAGAGCAACTGTTAGATTTACGAGAGCACATTTTATGGGAGAATATATATATATCTCCTAAATTTTCCAAATACAAAACTTGGTTTCAATAGCTATTGTAATATGAAGAGAAGATACTGTCTAAGATGTGAAACATAGAATAAGTCAAAGGAATCAGAGTGAACAAATCCAACACAGGGCTATATAATAAACAGAAACTTATTAACCCAACGGTACCCTACAAAGCAGCTAAATTCAAAGTATCATCTCCATCATAATAATATCTGACTTACAAATCCTGATCATAGCTAATGACTGCAGAGTACTGAAGTGGTGGTTCCAAATCTCAGAACCAAACCTACAGAACATAAACAAGGAATGGTTCTTTTTCACTAATGTACTTCAAAATTTGTTAACATTTTATAGCATAAAATGTTAATTTGATTTTTTTTAAATTTTCTAAAAGTTAGCTTTTTTCTATATAGAGTTTCAACCTATGACAAAGCTTGCAAATTTCAGCATTTTGTTAACTTTTTACATGAGAAACAGGTATGCATACATAAATCCAAGTCGGTAAAGTGGAAGAAAACCTTAACAATAAGTTCCTACTGAAATTACATCTCAGCACTAAATAGAAAGGAACAATGGTAAAGGGCAAGGGAGCTATCACCACCTACTTAGTACAGCATGGGGAAGGGTTTGTCATGGCAGGAATATGAGAACAGAAATCTCTTCACTGCTGGTACAAATCTACTATTTGTCTAAAGTAAAAATACAACTCTACTGGGTTCAAACTCACTATATATCATAATACTAAGTTAAATATTAGAATCAATCACACTATCGCCATAAGTTTAAAAAATAATATCTATTGTCAATTGTTTTCCATAAGTTTTCCATCATCAAAAAAAAATTATCAAAGGAATGCAGAGATATCACATTCAATAAATTCACAAGCTTGCTGCACCAGGCTATGAGATCAGACTCCAGTACCCAAGTAAAAAGCTGAATGTGGTGGCACAGTGCTGGGGAGGAGGATAAGTAGAATCTCAGAGGCTTACTGGCCAGTTATTCTAGACAAGGCAGCAAGCCCAGGTACAGTGAGAAACCCTGTCTCAAAAACTAAGATGGAGAATGACAAAGGAAATCATCCAACAGCAGTCTCTGGACTCCATATATGTACCCCATGCCCCTGGTCCACAGACATGTACAACACATATAGAAAACACCAGGCTACCACTTAATAGCCTGGAGTATTATATGTACTTCTGGCTCTTCTAGCTTCAATCATATTTAAAAGCAAGTATCACCTGAAGAGCCGGAAGCTTTTTTTTTATAAATCTGTGTCAGCTCCAAATTGTTTTTCTATTATTTATCCTAATAAAACAAAAACACCCCGCACTGTTTTATGGTCTGTTGGCTAATATCAAATAGAAAACAAAATCTACCTTGTATAGATTTTTTAAATGGCCGGGCGTGGTGGCGAACGCCTTTAATCCCAGCACTCGGGAGGCAGAGGCAGGCGTATCATTTTGAGTTCGAGGCCAGCCTGGTCTACAAAGTGAGTCCAGGACAGCCAGAGCTGTTACACAGGGAAACCCTGTCTCAAAAAAACAAAAAAAAAAAAAAAAAAGATTTTTAAAATGTTAAAGCTTACAAATAATATTTTTCTTTTTCTATTTTTGAAATACAAATTAACATACCACTTCCATGTATTTCATATATATGGTACTTAATTATATTTAAACTTCAATTTTGTTACCCAGAATTCCCCTTTTATATTTACTTATCTAAGAATTGACTTTAATTTAATCTCTTTCTGCCTATCACAGATTAAACTCTAACTGATTTCACCTATTTTACAGCAAATGTTTGTGAACAAGTATATATAGTATTTTGTGGTACCACATGTCTATACTCAGGAAGCTGAGGCAGGAGAATCATCTCAAGTTTGAGGCCAGCCTGTGTTACATAAACAAAGGAAATAAAAAGCAATAGCAGCAAACTCTATAAATTTGTTCCATATTTGCCTGTATAAAGTCCACTCTGTTCATTCATTCATTCATCTTAGAAGCTATTACCACTTGTCTTGAATACAATTCTGAAAAACAATTCCAGTATAACATACTATAAGCAGTTCTACATGTTAATATTAATGGAGTAAAATCAGCTCCATTGTCCCTAGACCAGGCCACTCAATCTATAACAAAACATCTTAGATGTTGGGTCATGTCTACAATATCTGTCCCACTATATAGCAATCTTCTTATACTTAGGTAGAATTAGAACAAGTATTACTGGTTGTAAACAGAGGATGCTAGAAAATGACAAAAACATAAAAGCAAAATGTACAAGTCAAGTGTGTACAAAGACTGGATCAACTGTCATGAAACAGGCCCAAACAATATTATACACAAGTCTTCCACCTTGCCTTCCCAAGAACTCCCCCCTTGAATAAATAAAAAGACATGAACTCAAGCCACTGGCAAGCTTTCCCCCATAATGTTCAAGCATTTCATAGGAGACAGTTGGCCATGTGTACTCAGCTCTCTGCATCAATAACAGAGGAAGACAACACTACTGAGGGTTGCTAAGAGAAACTCTCCATGTTGGAGATTTAAAAGTAGCTATAAGAACAGATTTTCTTGTCTGACACACAAAGCTTAAAAAAAAAAGAAAAGAAAACAATCAGAAGGCGAAATAAGGAGAAAACAGGGTTACTCACCGTGGAGTAGTAACTGTTTCCTTTTCTGTGTGCAGCTTCCCCAGCAGTGCTGGGTAGTTTCCTGGAGGTGCCAAAAGAAGTTAGCTAGCCCTGCCCCTCATTGTATACGCAACACATCCTTTCACACATCAATGAAATGGTCTCAAGCTTAGGTAGTAAAGGGGTTTTGAGTGGACAGTTAGCAAAAGCTAAGATACCAAAGAATGATTTGACTATGATGTAACAGATCAGGGAAAGGGGGAACAAAGTAAAAGACGTGTTCTGGGATGAAAATGGTGACTCCTCTACCTTGAGTAACCCTGTTTTTTAGATGTTAGTTTCTGCATCCTGTAACAGCTGGTTAGACTTAAAAGATTATAACATAAAGTGGACTGAAAAAGGAGAAAACTGAGGATTTCAAGATTAAAGGCAATGTCCAAAGTTCCTGTGTGACAATGGAAAGAAATAATCCAATTTTCATACAAGTAGAGCTCTGTACGTACTAACTACTCTACCAGTGGTGCCTCTCTTAAAGTCCCAAGAGCAAAGAAGGGAGAGATTCCATTCTAAGATTTATTCAGCAATGTATGGCATCAAGCATAACTGCTAAAACTTCGCATTGTTTTCAGTTGTATTATACTGAAAACTTTCTCAGCCTCAGTTATTCTCAAGGACCTTATCATGGGTATAATTTGACACTCAAAGGTTTGTGGTAATTACAGGCATTTAGTGATCCCCACATTGCTGCATCATTTACTTGTATACTTTAGATTTAGCTTTTTGTATTTGTCTGCCACTCACTGCATAGCATTAAAAAAAATTTGCATTTAGTAGCCATTTCCCTAAAAGTGAAATTAATATTGTCAAATAAACTCCATTAGAAACAAAGCTACTTAGATGTAAAATGAGCTTCTGTTTTTCATCACCGTTTTCCAGAGGCCAAATACGATATTGCCAACAAATACACAAAGTAGACCTGATAATGAGTCACCTGACTCTAAGTGTAACAGAATATGAAACATTTTATATAAGCAAGACTTGAATGAAGAATGTAAGGACGAACTGAAAAATACTTCATGAGCTGCTAGTAGCTCTCTAAATTCATCTGGTGTTTTGGATTTCCCCCCATCCCCCCCAAGACAGGGTTTCTCTGTGTAACAGCCCTGGCTGTCCTGGAACTCACTCTGTAGATCAGGCCTGCCTCAAATTCAGAAATCCACCTTCCTTTGCCTCCCAACTGCTGGGATTAAAGGTGTGGGCCACCACTGTCCGGCTGATCTGATGTTTTAACATCTAAGGCTTTACACTCATACACTCACCACTCTAATGTACCCTAATCTCTCCACATGTGGGTTTCCCTCTATTTCCTACAGACTAACATTCTCCCTCAGTGTTCTCCTCTATCAGCTTTAACCTGTTGACAATGTCATGTGAACTCCCCTCTATTCATCAGTCACACTCAGGGTCTCACAGGATATAGCTACTGATTTAACCTTTTTTCTTTTCAAGTCAATTTAGATTTGGATGGCTATTTTTTGTTGGTTTTGTTTTTGTTTTTTTTGAGACATCTGTACATCCCTAGATGTCCTGGACTCACTTTGTAGAGTAGGCTGGCTTTGAACTCACAGTGATCCACCTGCCTCTGACTCCTGAGTGCTGGGATTAAAGGTGTGTGCCATCACGCCCTGCCAGATTTGGATTGATTGATTGATTGATTGATTGATTTGGTTTTTCGAGACAGGGTTTCTCTGTATAACAGCTCTGGCTGTCCTAGACTCACTTTGTAGACCAGGCTGGCCTCGAACTCAGAGATCCGCCTACCTCTGCCTCCCAAGTGCTGGGATTAAAGGCGTGCGCCACCAACGCCCGGCTAGGATTTTTTTTTTTTAAATCACTATTTTACTACAGGAGAATAAGCATTTTAGAAAATTTAAAAGATATTTTATTAGTTTTGGATTCATTCATATTCTACAATAAAAGTGAAAATGGTATACACAGGAAAAAACAAAAAGCAAAGTTGTCATCCATATTTTTGGATTAAAGACAATACAAATTATTACTGGAAAGAGTCTGTCAACTACTTAAAAGTCAATGGAAAGGTTGTTGTTGCTGTTTTGGGTTTTTTGGCTGTTACTCTTTAAGTCTCACTTAGTAGATAAGAATACTGGCTACCGCTACCGCTGCAGAAAACCTGGGTTTGATTCCCCGCATACACATACAAGATGGCTCAGTGCAGTCTGTAACTCCAATTCCATGGAGGTATCATTCCCACATCAATATAAAATAATAAAATAAAGTAAAAAAAAAATTAGTTCCTGCTTGGTAATTTAAACAAAAGAAAGGATCACTTTTTTATTTTAAGTAATGTAGCTATTATTCTGCATAGATTCAGAACCTACGCTTTACTAAGTAAATTGGGCTATGATTTTAAAACTATTTTCAATGTGTTTTATATGATTTCATTATATTTTTGTACTAAATTTTTACGTCAAAAGTTATGGTTTCTGCCCCTGCCTACCCCCGTTTTTCTTTTTCTGAGATAATGTCTTACTATGGCCAGTTTCAAAATTTCCAACCTCCTGCCTCAGCCTCCAGAGCACTACAATTACAAGCATGAACCACCATGCTTGTAAAACTTTTCAGGCTAAATTATATTTCTGGTGGAAACTCTGAGTTGAACTCAGTATCGATTTTAGAGCTTAAATAGTGTTGTATTATATGGCATTCATTAATATACTCATTGTATTAGTAAAAGGCATCTCATTATATAAATCAAATTGGCTTTCTAATAATTTTTCTTGAAGGAAGAAAGGTTGAAACAAAATCTTGCATGCAGCCCAAATTGGCTTCCAACTTGCAATTCTCCTACCTCAGCCTCTCTGATACATATGTGACTACTTATGTGAGCCACTGAATCCTGTTTATAAGAAACTTTTGTCATGATGAAAGTATTTCAAAAGAGAGCACTCAGCCAGGCTTGGTGGCTCATACCTGTAATATCAATATGTTAGATACATAAGGTACAAGCACTGGAGTGAGTTGCAGGCTTCCCAGGGCTACAGGAATGAGACCTCAATCTCAAACAAAAACCACTAACCATCCAAACAGAAAACTCCAGAAAGAAAGATGAAGATTTGCCTCAATTCATTACGATAGTGGTACATGGCAGAGCATGCCAACATGAACTGTAAGGCAAGCATGTGATCCTCCTCAAATGGCTGCTTACCATCGCATCCCAGCCATCATAAGACACATGCAGAGTGCTGCTGACCCACCCGATTTGGTACGCCTGAAATCATGCTTTATGCGCTATACAACGATTGTTTTTACAACATGGCACAGGGTGAAGATTACTAGAGAGAAAAGGGTTAAAGGACTCTCATTTTTAAATACAATTGTAAATTGATCTTTCTTAATAAAAATGAGTTTTGGTAAAATTGTCCTTGTACCCAACTATAAAATAGATATTTTCAAAACTAATTTTTTTTCAAAGACTCAGCAAGTTCTTAAATTTAAAACAGATTTTCCCTTCTAAAATTATACTACTACTTCTAAACTTAACACTATAAAGTTCAATGATAAGAAATGTTTTTAGGGTAAAACACTAGGCAATATGTTTAGAAAGTATAACTCCAAATGACTATACAAAATATGGTGACATTCCTAATCACTTCTCCATAAAAAGGAAAGCTTTTTATGAAAAAAAAGAAGAAAAATCAGAAAATAATTTATCCCATCCCCAATTTTTAAGGCTAGCTATCTAACTCATTTTTTTATGTGATTTTCATTAACTTTCTCAGCAATGAAATATAGATGCTGGGAGAAAGTTCACAATCTGGAAGCCAGCTGCTGACTCCTCATGCTAAGTTCTCATGTGCTGTTCACTTCATGGCACCCCCACTCTCCACAGCCCAGGTGGTAGCACCAGCAAAATGGTTAAATGTTTTACATGATGTACCAAAAACCAACACTGAAGAAACCCTTAGTGAAAACATTCGTCTACAGGTTTGTTTTAGTTACAGGATCTTAAAGTCAATGCTGACAGCTGGCAAAATAGGGTTTGTTTTGTTTGCTTGCTTGCTTTAAAAATATATATATATTAATCGCAATTAATACTTCCTAACTATTGTTTTAATGTGCTAAAATCTAAAGATAGTCTATCTTATTACCATATGAAAATCTGTATAATGCCTTTAAGACCTAAATTATACCTTAGGCATTTTTTGTCCTAAGAACTACAAATATGAAAAATTAAATAATTTAGAAACAACATCAAGAACAAAAGCAATAGCCCATGAAGTGGATAAACTTAAAAATATAGTCAAATGGCAAAAAAATAAACCACGTAATTTCTGTTTGTTTTTTTGTTTTTACTTACAAGTTAGTAACTGGCTCTCCTTTCAATGGAGGTAGGAGGTTCCCTGAGCCAATCAAGCAGTTGTGTACTATAGTCAGACTCTGTAGAATATCATCTCTAGACAATACAAAAACAGTCATGGTCATGAACACAACAGATATCCTCAGTTCATCACTTTCTGCCACAACAAAAACTTTATAATGCTAATACGAGGCCTACTTGCTCTTAAACAGGCTTTAAATAATTAATCACAAATAACAACAAACTGCACTCTGAGAAGGAAATTTAAGTACAATTAACTAAATACAAAGATTAGTACCACTAAGAAGAAGAAACAATGGAAATCATGTCTATGTTACTTCAATTTTTAAACATGAAAGAGAGAAAGAAAGAAAGAAAGAAAGAGGAAAAAAAAGCCTAGCTACATATGTACTTCAAAAAAAAAGCAAGTTGGAGCTGGTGAGATAGCTCAGTGGTTAAGAGCACTAATTGCTCTTCCAAAGGACCAGGGTTCAAATCTCAGCACCCACATGGCAGTTAAAAACTGTCTGGAATGGCTGGACATGGTGATGCATGCCTCTAATCCCAGCACTTGGGAGGCAGAGGCAAGCAGATGTCTGTGAGTTTGAGGCCACCCTGGTCTACAGAGTGAGTTACAGGGTAGCAAGGGCTACACAGAAAAATTTTGTCTCCAAAAAAATAAAACAAAGAAAAATTCAAAACAAAACCAAACAAAGAAACAAAAACCAGGTTACCATATTGCATAAATCAGTGCTTGTCAATCAGACTTCTTCTTCCAATTCTACCCTTACTTATGTCTAATAAAGATTTCTGGCCGGGCGTGCTGGCGCACACCTTAATCCCAGCACTTGGGAGGCAGAGAGAGGCAGGTGGATCTCTCTGAGTTCAAGGGCAGCCTGGTCTACAAAGTAAGTCCAGGACAGTTAAGGGTACAATACACAGAGAAACCCTGTCTGCCATTTGACACATATTAAATTTCTTACTATTACTTTAGGACCTCTCAAAACTAAAACTACAAAAGTCTAATATATTAAAAAACTATTATTTCTTATTAAATTCCTATGGAAAAGAAAGTAAATCTCAGTTAAGTAACCTCAATGTCAACAATGAAAGCTACTAAAAAAAATCAAATGAATTCCAGGTTCAATACAGAGAAAAAGGCCTTTCCTTTAAAAGGGATACATATACCTTAACTATACTTTTCAAAACAGGCAAGGGGAAATAGCTAACTAGAAAACCATTTCTGCCAAAAAAAAATAAATAAACTGGGAGGGTAAGGTGGGAATTCATTTTTCTGTTTAAAATATTTAGGTGGGCTCAGTGTGGTGGTGCATGCCTTTACTCCCAGCACTTAGGAGGCACAGACAGATGGATGTCCTGAGTTACAGCCTGGTCTACATGGTGAGATCCAGTCTCAAAATAAAACAAAACAAGAAAAAGAAAAATAAAGTATAAAGAAACAATATCAAACACCTAAAATGTTTAGATGGGGCTGAGATTATTAGCACAGTGACTGTCTGGCATGCATGATTTCCTGGATTGATCCCCAGTACTATATAACCTGGGCATGATGGGACATGATTATAATCCTAGCACTTTAGAAGTGAAGGCAGGAAGATCAGAAGTTCAGGATCATCTTAAGCCAATCTTGACTATAAGAGGCCCTCTCTCAGTCTGGTTAAGAGCACTGTTTGCTCTTCCAGAGGTCTGGAGTTCAATTCCCAACAACCACATGGTGACTCACAACCATCTATACTGGAATCTGATGGCCTCTTCTGGCATGAAGGGGTACATGCAGATGGAGTTTTCAACTATGTAAAATAAATAAATAAATCTTTAAAAGAAGGAGGCCCTGTCTCAAAAATCAAAAATAAACCACACAAGCAAAAGAACAGTTTAAACATTGATGAATTTTGTTACATAGTGTTCAATGTTTCTCTCACTACATTTAATGTGTATTTTTAAAAACAAACATTGAATGTTATGTGTCATAGGGCTGGAGATGGCTCAGAGGTTAAGAATACTTGTTTCTCTTGCAGAGGACCTGGGTTCAGTTCCCAGCACCCATATGGTAGGTAGCTCATGACCAGAAACTCCAAGTTCTAGAGAATCCAAAGCTTTCTTGTGACATACAGGTGGTATAAACATGCAGGCAAAACACTCATAAAATATCGTCCCACATCACCAGGAAGCAATTTTAAGAGAGCAACATCCCATTCCCAGAAGTTGGGGTGGGCAATTTTTTTGTGTCATTTGATAGGATATAGATGTTTGTTGTTATTTAGGGGGATTGGTTACAAGTTATTAAATGGTCTTGTTAAACAAGGTTTTGGAGGTTATGCCCAGAGATTTCTCTCTTTTTCTTTTCTCTATTTTCCTTTCTCTCTTATGTAGGGGGGAAAGGAAAAAAGGGGATATAGACATGATATAGAAATGACAAAGGGGGGGCAGACTTTGAATCTGCTCTTACATCTTTGTATTCAAAATTAAGGTTGTATTTGGCTACATTGGTAAAGAGCTTTGTATATTAATACAAAATTAAAGTTAACTCTTTATAAGTTATTGTACCTATATAATTCTTAAAAATAAAATGGAAGTTCTAGGCCTCTTGATAGCAACTACCACAAACTGTTTGGAATAATTAAAAAATCCAAACAGTTATTCAAATTTGTTAGTGTATCACAGATTTTTTTTTTTTAACTTTTTCTTTTGGTTTTTCAAGACAGGGTTTCTCTGTGTAACAGCTCTGGCTGTCCTGGGCTCACTTTGTAGAGCAGGCTGGCCTCAAACTCACAGTGATTCGCATGCCTCTGCCTCCTAAGTGCCACAGATTTTTTTTTAAGTTAATCAGAAATCAAGTTGCTAAGAGACAAGCAACATTTGCTTATTCAAATATACGGAGATAGATAGATGGTCCTCAAAAACCTCAAAAGATACGTAAAATAAATATGGCATTTAAAGATGTTTTCATAATTTAAGACTTTTTGATATTGAGACATGCCAGCTCCTGACAGCAACCCCCTATTCTTCTCCAAGTAGATGATGAGAATGGAAGAATCTCCATTTGGAGATGGCTGCATTAGTGGCAAGCTTTTGTCACTGGGCAAGAAAAAGCCCTTGCTTCAACCGTAGACAGAGTACTACTGTCTGAAAAGGACAATCCTTGGAAGCAGGTTAAGTGGGCAGCCTAGCTCTGTCAAGACAGGGTAGGCAAGTCCTTCATAATTCCTACTTTACAATTAATGTCTGTCAGAGATACTGGGCCAAAAGGCTGAAGATAGATGCTCCAACATTATAGAGAGAAATTGGGGACTGTCCAGGTGGTCAGTTGTCTGTCATTTCTTAGTTTTAGAAGGTGCTGGCTCTGTACTTCCTGTTTATTCATCAGATATATTAACCCTTCTCGGGTCTCTGATGGGGTTGAAGTTTAGATAATTATAGTCTCACAGTTAAGTTTTAAGTTGTTTAGGAATTAAAAGGATGTTCTAAGTCTCAGAAGATGTTTTTAAGTTTGGTAATGAAAGTTAGGATGGAAACTGAGTTAGGTATAGAACTTTAAACTCATTGAGATGGATAGATAATAGAATATTATTAGTGGTTGGCAAATACATATAAACTGAACATTGGAAATTTATGTTATACCATATAATTTTCATAATTGTGTCCTAATTGTTCTGTTTTGTATATTTATTGTTTTTCAAAAAAGGAATAAAGTGAAAAATAAGGAAATAAATAAACCTTTAAAAGAAGATTTTTAAAAAACAGAAGAAAGAAAACATATGCATCAGATACAAAGGATCTCAGGGAAAGGCACTGAGGTTTGAAAGACACTACTAATTATAAAAGAAAACTAACCGAGACATTTCAAGTTCTCCATCCCCACAACACTGGAGTTTGTTGAGCTCAGGCTGAAGAAAGGAGTCTAACAGATAGAAGGCGAAACAGACTTCCTCTGAAGAAGGAACATGCCACTGGATCCCCAGATTCCACAAATCTCCAGGCTTACCCCAGTCCTAGAAGAGAGAAACTTTTCATTAAGTTGTAATACAGTTGGAGGAAAACATGTAAATACAATATTTCTAATGTTTAAAAGCAGACACTGAAAATACATTATTCCTTTATTACTCCTGAATACCTCCCCTAAAAGCCATTTAATATGCATTTACTGTAGGAGAGAAATCAAGCTTATTGAAGTTAACTAGCTTAGTACTAAATTTATGTGTAACTACTGAAATTAGATATGGTACAACCACTGCAGAAATGTAGAAAAGTGCCCAGCAGCATGGGGAGTACCCACCATGTACCCAAAGTACCCACACACTAGCTATCATAGCACAGGAGAACCTGACACAGGAAGATCACAACTTCAAGGCCAGCCTATGCTATATAGCAAGAAGGAAGAGTAGAGTTTTAGCTCCATGACAAGTTAAGAAACACAAAGCTAATATATTCTAATAACAGTTTTAAACAATATACTTCAATACAAAGAAATGGGGCTGGAGAAATGGCTATCAGTTAAGAGCACTGAATACTCTCCCACAGAATAGAGGTTTGATTCCAGCACTCATGTGGTGGTTCACAACTCTCCAACTCCAGTTTCATGGGATCCAATGCCCTCTTTTAGCCTTCGTAGGCACCAGGCACACATATGGTTCAGATATAAACACCCAAACTCAATAAATAATAAATGAATTAATTAATTAATATTTTATAAAGATTCAACATTTTTATGCACAGCAAGGAAAACATCTCTGAATTACTTAGCAAAAGAACCCCATATATTCTTTAATCCTAAATGATTGAAAATGCTTGCCTTGATAGGGAAGTATTCAGAAGGAGGCTTGTTAAAGCCACCTGGAACACTACAGTACTCTGTGGGGTAGATCAGTGTGGTAGAACGAAGAAGGTGATGTAGAAGGTTGCAAGACAGTGTGTAGCCCTGCTTGCAGGTCAGGTGCAGGGTTCGCTGGAGAATCTTCACAAGCTGCTCCCTATACAGAAGCAACTTCTTCCCATCCACTCGAGTAATCTGAAAAGACAGAAAAAAAATACTTGAAGAGACTTGATTTTAAGACAAAAATTAATAATCAATTCAAGGTTCATTCAATATTTGATACTACAGAACCTTAAAACAATGCTTCTGCAAATGACTTTAACTCATTGTAAAACCATTTCAGAAGTGTCATTTTTAACTATACCTATGGTATACCTATAGTAATTAACTTTTTAAATCAAAACACGTTTTCTTTTTTTTTTTTGGTTTTTCGAGACAGGGTTTCTCTGAATATCTCTGGCTGTCCTGGACTCGCTTTGTAGACCAGGCTGGCCTCGAACTCACAAAGATCCGCCTGCCTCTGCCTCCCAAGTGCTGGGATTAAAGGCGTGCGCCACCACCGCCCGGCCAAAACACGTTTTCTAACCTCATGCTGTCATATGCGAAAGTAATATCCCTTTCAAAAGAATCAACATTTCTTCAGAGGAACAAAATGTATGTATTTAAGTTTCTAAACTATCTCATTAAAACTCAAGTTAGACTGGTGATCAAATTTTTAATGTAAAAGATTTCCAAGAGTCAGACATGGTGGTACAAACCTTCAACCCTGGCACTCTACAGGCAGAGTCAGCAGATCTCTTTGAGTTTGAAGCCAGCCTGGGCCACACAGTGACAACCCCCACCTCAAAAAAAATCAAAACATATTATCAATACATTCTTTAATCTATGCAGTATTTACATTTTATTTATTTTTTATTTTTATTTGGTTTTGTTTTTGAAAGAGAGTCTCTATGTAGCCCTGGGTGCCCTCAAACTCACAAGAGATCCTCCTGCCTCTGCTTCCCAAGTGGTGAGATTAAAGGTGTGCACCTATATGTCCACTAAAATAATAATAAATAAATATAAATAATTCCAAATCTGATAAACTCCTAATTGATAAGTTAGTCATCTTTAACAGAAAAGTGGATGGGGAACATTTCCATCTCATTTGACAATGGCAGACTTTGAAATATCCCAACTTTCTGAAGCTAGAGGCCCTGGTGATGAATGCCTGTAAACCCAGTTCTCAGGGGACCAAGAAAGAAAGGTTATCATGAGTCCCTCCATATTGGAAACATGAGACCTAGTCTCATCAAAACAACAACAATAATAAATCCTTAAACGTCTGGCTTTTCATGTGCATTTATACCAGTCCAACAATAACAAAAACAACCACAAAGACTAAATGCTAGAAGCAAGCAAATGCCTTCTTCCAAATGCTTACAATACCTCAGACAGAAGTTGAAGGTTCCACAGCAACTCCTTGTCTAGCTCTTCTTCATTCAATACATCATCATCTATAATGGCAAAATAGCAAAAGTAAAGAATCATGAAACCATGGGATATCTTATGTTAAAATATTTTTATTTTATATTCCTAATAGTTCAGAAAATCTTTCACGAGACTTAAGTCTACATAAAAGTGAAGCCACTACAAAAGGAAGTGGAAATCTATTTTTAAGAAAATTAGGAGGGCAGAGGCAGGCAAATTGCTGAGATCAAGGCCAGCCTGGTCTACAGAGCAAGTTACAGAACAGGCATGGCTACATACAGAAACCCTGTCTCAGAAAACCAAAGAGGAAGGGAGGAGAGGGAGAAAAGAAATCAACAAACTAACCAAGATTTCTGCCAACTGACATCTCACAAAAAAAGTTGGCATTTTCAAAGTAGCTCTTGATAGTTGTTTCATGAAAATATTACTTCAATATGGCATGACTTCAAAGTTACTTACCAACCTGGATGCTACGTTGTGTGTGTGTGTGTGTGTGTGTGTGTGTGTGTGTGTGTGTGTGTGT
>CAJQZJ010034413.1:693280-707294 GCA_907164525.1 Lophiomys imhausi
TGTGTGTGTGTGTGTGTGTGTGTGTGTGTGTGTGTGTGTGTGTGTGTACGGAGGACATATGGGTGCACACCTTTAATCCTAGCTCTTGGGAGGCAGGAGGATCTCTGTGAGTTCTAGGGCACCCAGGGCTACACAGACAAAACAAAAAAACAAACCAAGCCAAAACAAAAAGAATAAACAAAGTGTAAATGCTACATAGATTAAACAATGTATTGATATCAATAGAGTTCTAGGAATGAAGAAAAATTTCATTACAGACAGAATAATAAGGTTTTCTTTTTTGACTTACTCAATGTAAGCTGAGTTATGACACCATAGCAGTGGGGAACAAAGAGCTTCAAGGATTCTTCTGGGCAACACTGAAAAAGTATTTATATAAACAAGGGTTCATTTTTTTTAATGTACTTGACAGTCACAAAATATGAAGTAGCATTATTTAAACTGGCAAGAGCAATGTATCTTAATTAACAACTACTTATGAAATAACCATATCCCCATCACTTATATAGGATGTACAGAAAGACAGAATGTTTGAGGCCAACCTAGGCTAAAGCAAGACACAGTATCCAAACAAAAAGCAAAATACAATGAAACCTACCTTCACAGCAGCACGGCACATGTCTGCCACCATGCGACCCGCAACTCTTGTTTCAAATATATGTGAAACAGAAAAGTTAAAGACCTTCTGAAGGGCTACCTGTTGATACAGAAGAAATGAAAACACTCAATCATCCTAATTCCAACTTGTGGAACATAATACTCTAATTATTCCAACAGTAATTAAGAAGTAAAATTTTGAACACTAATTACATTCAGGTCTAAAAAGTCTCTCTGGATGATTATAACTTAAAAATGTTAAACATAGCCGGGCAGTGGTGGCACACACCTTTAATCCCAGCACTTGGGAGGCAGAGGCAGGCGGATCTTTGCGAGTTCGAGGCCAGCCTGGTCTACAAAGTGAGTCCAGGACAGCCAGGGCTACACAGAGAAACCCTGTCTCGAAAAACCAAAAAAAAAAAAAAAAATGTTAAACATTTGACAGGGCTGAAAAGGCAGCTCAGCAGGTAACGATTCCCAGAACCTACATTGTAGAAAGAACAGAGTGCCAAGTATGGTCTCCATGTGCACAGTGGCACCTACCCACGTACACAGAAGAGAGGGAGAAAGGAAGGTAAAGAAGGAACAGTTAAAAAAAAAAAGCAAGCAGTGCTGGAGAGGTGGTTCAGCAGTTAAGAGACCTAGCTGTTCTTCCAAAGGACCTGAGTTCAAATCCCAGCACCCATATGGCACTTCAAAACTGTCTGTATTGGCCGGGTGTGGTGGCGCACCACTTTAATCCCAGCACTAAGGAGGCAGAGGCAGGCAGATTTCTATGAGTTCAAGGCCAGCCTGGTCTAGAGAGTGAGTTCCGACAGCCAGGGATATTACACAGAGAAACTGTCTCAAAAAATCTTACATTTGAAGAGCAAGAGTTGCCTGGAAATAGATATGCTCTGTACCATTATAGAAATGGAACTCAAATACAATTTAATCACCTTTGATAGTTAATACACTAGAATAGAAAATTTTCTGGATATCTATTTCTTAAAATTTGTCATTCTGACAAGTATCAACTATAAATTGCTATATATACTTAAAAAATTAAAACATGCCAAATTTAGGGACTTTCACAGTCTATTTAATTTTACAATGACGTCATAAAATCTTAACTTACATGGAGGAATAGATGAACAAAAACAGAAACAAGTCTTGTCTGTTAGGAGAAGGTTGATGCACACTTCTTTTTCTTCTTTATTCTTTTTGTTTTTTTTGGGTGGTTTTTGTTTTGTTTTGTTTGTTTTTTTGGTGTTTTTTTTCCCTTTGAGACAAAGTTTCTCTATGTAGCCCCGACTATCCTGAAACTCACTCTATAGACAAAGCTGACCTTGAACTCAGAAATCCGCCTGCATCTGCCTCCCAAGTGCTAGGAATAAAGGCATGCGCCACCACACCCAGACATTATAGACAGTTTAGAACTGCCATGTGGGTGCTGAGATTTGAACTGGGGTCCTTTGGAAGAGCAATCAGTGCTCTTAACTGCTGAGTCAGCATTCTAGCCCAATGTACACTTCTTTAGATTCTTTATAATCTTTCTTTGTTGCTGGGTCTTTGTGCTTTGTTTTGTTGTTTTATTTGTATTTGAGGCAAAATCTCATACAGTTGGGCTGGCTTGAGGATGACCCTGAATTCATGTATTTCCTGCTGCTGCCTCCTCCTCCTCTCAAATGCTGGGACAAACGTCTGGCATAGTAGCTCATGCATTTAATCCTATCATTGGGGATGCACAGGCAAGCAAATCTGTTAGGTTCTAGGGCAACCTGGTCGACACAGTGGGTTCCAGGGACAGCCAGAGCTACATAGTGAGACCCTGTCTCAAAAAAAACAAAATGAAATAAATGCTAGGACAACAGGTGTATGTTACTATATATCTGAGCTATACTCATATAGTTCTACTAACTATTACATGTAGGTGTAGGACAGTTTAGTTTTTAATCAGGATGAACACATTAAATGTTGACTAATCTTGAAAGAAGGAAGAAAAAAATTACAAATATTCATTTAGGAGACCAGATATCTAGCGGTATGAGCCGCTGTCAAGTGAATGGATGTTTATGCCTCAGAAGAACATCACTTCTAATTATTGTTGTTAGTGTTCCTTCTTGGATGAAAGAGTTATTCTGGGGTTTGGGAGCCCAGGAACTATACAGGTCTGAAGTGGGACATTGTTCCAGTGGAAGGGCATCCTGAGACATGGGAGCCCTGGAATCACACAGCTCTGAGAAGCATCCTCAGCAGAGACACTGCAGTCCCAGGGGAGAACTTCCCTAACCCCAGCTGAGCTGGAGAGCCCACTGAGCCTGAGCCCCACTCCTTCCTTGCTGCTTCTCTTCTCTTCATCACTTCTTCCAATGAAAGAGTCTCTTAGGGGAAACTGTAACATCACATCATCCTCATCAACTGAGAAATTGATAATGCTTTCAGTTTATAGATACGTACTATCTATTGTAACTTATTAACATTGATTCCAAGTCAACAATAACTCGTTTCTTCAAGCTTACCTAATGCAACTATTATTCAGCTAGCACAACTCTCATATGCCTAGAAACATTAGAACTCATGCATTACACTTCAGTTTTAAACTGCAAAACATATGTCACTAAGTAGATCACTTTTACAAACATTTGTGCTGCACACAATCTACGGGACAGGGATTCATGGCAATTAATAGAATCTTTTTATCTCTTTACATGCACAATGATTTCTGCAAGCAATTATATCTGCAGACACTATGCAATGAGTACCAACAAGTTTTTTAAAGCCTTCAGTTAGGTATAAGGATAAACTATCAATGCATACACACTTAAAGGAGCTGACACTCACTGCAAAAACATTAATTAAACAATAATATTGGGGTTACTTTTGTAGTGATGCTCTTACCATAAATATTTCTTTGGAACATTGTGTGAGGATTGTACTAAATGTAGAAGACAAACCTAATTCAACCAAACTCTCCAAATGAGTCATTTTCTCTGTTTCTGTCTCTTCCCTTGTTTGCTCCAACGTGCTACTTTCTATTAGTCCAAAGCATCTAGACAATTCAAACAAAGCATATTTTAGAGAGAAAACAAAAAACTGGCGACAGTCAGGTAAACCTCTATTGTTAAGGTGGGAGACATATCAACTCAATTTCTTCATGACTCATGAATAGATTGTCCTTTTTACTTCCCAGTACAAGCTTCAGCTTTGGGCAAAATCTAAATAAAAAGTTACAGCACAGAAAGAAACCAGTTTCTAGATACCTCCCACACCAATCTATCTGAGGAAAGACAGGACTGAGTTACCAACTTACCTGTCCATAAATTGTAAGACAAAATCCTCAAATTCAGCAGTGGCCGAACAAAGTTCTTTTTCGATCTATAACATTGTAATGTGGAGAAAAAAAAAAAAACATTGTAATGTGGAAAAAAATTACAAATAAACTTAATTGCTTTCCCTCTGAACTAATGAAATTCACTTAGGATCTAACAAACAAACCTAATGCAAGTTTTTTTGTGTTGGATGCTATCATAATAAACACCATAACCACATATTATTAAGTCAGAGCTACTCCACTACTTTATTTTAACCAAGGCTACCAACTTTGTTATCAATTCCAATTTTCAAAATGCTTGCACAGCTGTAAAAAAAAAATAGCATTGTACTACTTCATATCCAAATGATACAAGTAACAACATGCTTATAAAAAAAGAAAATATGCCAGGCGGTGGTGGCACACGCCTTTAATCCCAGCACTTGGGAGGCAGAGGCAGGAGGATCTTTGGGAGTTCGAGGCCAGCTTGGTCTACAAAGTGAGTCCAGGACAACCAGGGCTACACAGAGAAACCTTGTCTCGAAAAACAAAACAACAAAAAAGAAAACATTTGACAACCTCAGGATGCTGCTTTCACAATAGAGGGTGGGAGTAGGCTGGTACTACTAGTGTCTAGTAGACCAGTACAAGTACACTATTAAATATTCCACAATGGAAAGACAACCTTCCATAACAAATAACTACTTGGTTCAAAGGTATCACTGTGGAGACAGTGTAATGAATGTTTTTTTTTTCATCCATCCCCCAAGCACCTAGAATACAGACTTGTGAGACTCAAAATATATCTACAAATACCTAGGTCATAGGTAGGTCTTTCATTGACAGCTGCTACATCCATCCAATACACAAGATATTTCCTTCCACAGAGACTATGTAAATCTTAGGCTTATCAGCTTCTAGATTGAAACTGAGAGTTAGGCTTCTTCACCTCCCAGATTTAATTGGCATGTTAGTTTTGTGTGGTATAAGGCTCTAATTTTACTATTCAACTTTGTGTGTGTGTGCACATTTGCCATACATGTGGAGGTCAGAGGACAGCTTTACAGTGTCACTTCTTTCCTTTTTACATGGATTCTAGGGATCTATTTCAGGTTACTAGGCTTGCTCAGAAAGTGGCTTTTCTGTTTGAGGTATCTCACTGGTCCCAGAATTCAGTTTTTGTCTGTAATTTCTAAGATAATTGGGAATTTCTGATTTGTAGTGAGAGATTTAGGTAGTTTTGTTTTTAGTGAAACTTCACTTACGCTATGCTCCTTAACAGTTCCATAAGAACCACAGAAATGAAAAAAAAAAAAAACCCTCTATACTAAATGCCACACTGATGGATGGAAAAACAAGGCAGTATCACCTATGCAGAACAAACCTTGCAAAAAAAAATAACAAGAAACTGAAATACACAAGGAGCTGTCAGGAGAAATGCCCTGCCTGTGCTTACCGTACTTCCTAGGATGGGTGCTACAGTTATCTCACCACCACAGAAGACATGGTTCCTAGTTTTACAGGTAACTTCAGTCACAGAATAACAATTGTAGTTTTCATAAAAACAAATTTATTTACTTATCTGTGATGGAGACTGACTCTAGATCCTCATGCACAATAGGCAAACATTGTACCACTTTCTATTTATGATTTCTATTATTCAATTTTTGAGACAGGGTCTTGATATGTATTAAGGTTTGCCTTGAACTAACTCATGATCCTCCTGTCTCAGCTTTCTAAGCACTGTGATTGCTAGTGTGCACCACACCAGCTTCCCTATCCTTTTAGTAACTGTACTTTCTACAACCTATCCAAACTGGTTGTGAGGAATTACAGATTCCTAAACCCCCTACACGGTAATAACACATTTCAGTTAAGTCTGTAATAGCCTGAAAACATCCTTACCTCTGTGAGGTCATTTCTTTCTTGCAGCACAGATGAACAATCTACTAAAGGCACCAGAGTAGAAAAGGTTCCTATAAATTGGAATGTGATCTACGGAAAGAGACAAAGTATTTTCAACATTAATTATTAATTCTATCTCAACACAAGTTATGCCAAAAGCTAAGTACAAATATTCGAATTACCTTAAGAGAAACTCCATAAAAATCTTTATGGATATTTCTCACAGAATTAATTTTTTTCTCGTTTAGGGGGACAGGGATGAGGGAAAGGAAACTCAAAGCTGAAACTCATTATGCAGGCAAGTATGGGCTCAAACCCATGGTGGTCTTCCTAGCTCAACCTCCCAGATGCTGGATGACAGGAGTAAGTCACTATACCTGACTCTAAAACATTTTAAAGTGCCTACAATTAAAATTAGTTGCCAGGTACTGGTAACTAATTTTACCAGGTACTGGTAAGTTCAAAAGGGAAGTATCTTTCAAAAAGACTATTCAGATGACTACCAAGCAGATACTTAACATCATTACTCTCAACAAGATAGTTATCATCATTATTAAGCAGTAAAAGCACATTAAAACTATAATAATTCACACCTGCAGACTACCTAACTATAAGACACTTAAGAACATCCAGTTTGGATATCAATCTAAATCCAAGAGGTCCTTTCACATGCTGCTGAAGGAAAATTCAATGTCTCCTGAAGGCCTGCGTGTTTCAGGGGAATAGGTCTCAGCTTGGCATTACTGGGATATAGTAAAAATTTTAAGTAAAGTTTTATGCCACTAAGAACATCCTCTCAGCTGGGAGGTGGTGGCGCACGCCTTTAATCCCAGCACTTGGGAGGAAGAGGCAGGCAGATCTCTGTGAGTTCGAGGCCAGCCTGGTGTACAAAGCGAGTCCAGGACAGCCAGAGATATACAGAGAAACCCTGCCTCGAAAAACCAGATAGATAAATAATAAACAAACAAACAAACAAACAAATAAATAAATAATTGTTCCTTGAATAACAAAGTTATAGCAAAATTTGTTCCCATTATATATTGATTTGTCACTGAAAAGTTATATTTTCTTCCAGTTGAATATATACCATTACAGGGAAATGTCAAACTGACAGGGAATAGGAAATAAGGAAAGATTGCAAAGCAGTAAGCCAGGAGAAAATATGTAGAAGTAGAAGCTGGAATTTTATATCCTGTAACTTTTCTATTGTTGTTCACAGGGGAAGGGGATTTTGTTACTGAGACACAGCATCACTACGTAGTCCAAGCTAGTCTCAAACTTAACTCAGTCTCCCAAGGCTGCCACCGTGCCCAGCTTCTGGGTCCTATAACTTTTCACCACACTCCCTTGGTCACCCGTGTAGATTAAAAAGGGGAAAGCAAGAGATTACATTCTGAAACTTCTAGTATGTCCAAGAAAAACTGCAAATAGGGGCTGGAAAGATGGCTCAGTGGTTAAGAACAACTGCAAATATATAATGAGTCTTAAACCATGATCATCAAACATATGTAGGTCAAGGAAAATTACAAAGGAAGGCATTACATAAGTCAATCGTGCACAAATCTCAACTTAAGCATTTATAAATGAAACAACTATGTCATGAGATTTATTCATAGAGCTATATTATCATTTAAAGGTATCTAAGGAGAAACAATATTAAACAAATTTAAACAATAACAGCTACAAAACATAATCATCAATATGCTTACCATGCATTTACTAAAGTCGTTTGGATCCACCCCAGGCAATGCTCTCATCAACAGAGGTAGCATGTGTGTTGGACCTTCGGGAAACCATTTGCTTCCTGATACCAAACTTCGAGCTACTCCAATCACACAACTTAAAGTAGCTGTGAGTTGGTGAGGTTCTGTTAATGTCTCCAAAGCAGGGTACGTTCTATAGTTTAAAACAGAATACCGTTTAAATGTTAAGTATACTAAGTTCATAAACTGCATTTTCACTTTTAGTATTATAGACAGCAAGATGCTTAGAGTGAAGATTCCCTACGAATATGAACAGATTTATACACACAAAGGAGCCGTGTAGACACAGCGACAGAGTCTGCATCCCTGTCTGATCATGTCTCTATACAAACCCCAGTGAAAAGGACCGTAAACTGATAAGACTTTCACTATTTCAGCCAACTTAATCCACATCACACTGAACTAAGAATGACATGGTACAAATATTCTACTCATTCCTGTTACAAAAACCCATCTTTTGTCTTTTTCTTTTTTTGAGATGGAGCCCCATATAGCCCAGGATGAATCCCAACTTAACATGTAGCTAAGGATGACCTTGAATTTCTGATTCTTTATGTGTATAGGTGTTTTACTCAAACGTCGTTTGAGCAGCACATGCATGCCTGGTACACGTGGTGCCAGAAAATAGCATTAATTTCCCTGAAATTGGAGTTATAATGGTTGTGATCTGTCATGTGGGTGGGTGCTGGGAATCAAACTCCAGTTCTTTGGAATAGCAACAAGTGAGCCATTTGTCCAAACCAAGAATATTGTCACTTTTACGTAGGGAAAGAAAGAAAAAGAGCACAAATAATTTGTGCTATGCACCTGTACTCCCAGCACATCGGTATTCCGAGGTTTGGGGTAAGCCTGGGCTACAAAATGAAACCCTGTCACACAGAAGAAATATGGCTGGTTGTAGCTCAATGGAAGAGTGCTTGCCTACGACACATTTGTCCACATCCCAGGTTCAATCCTCAGCATAGGAAATAAAACCCCAAACTAATGCCTAACTAACTGTAAGAGATGCAGGAACAATACTAAATTCTTATTTTGAGAATAGGAAACTCTTTAAAATAATATTTTCTATATTTCTATTTACTTATTTAATTTTTCACAGAGGGACTCAGTGAGTTGTCCAAGCTAGCCTCAAAGTCCTGGACTCAAGCCATCCTTATTTCTTAGCCTCCTAAGTAGCAAAAAAAAAAAAAAAAATTATACACCACTATGCAGTTTACTTTAAATTTTTTTACATTTATTGTTTGTGTCATATTTGTGTATATGTACGTGTGTGCCATCAAAAGATAATTTACAGGAGTCAGTTCTCTACATCATGTGGATTCCAGGAACTAAACTCAAGTCATCAAGTTTCGTGGCAAGGGCCTTTATGTAGTGAGCTATATCATTAACCCCTTAAAATGAAAAAGAATTTTGAGGCTGGAGAGACGGCCCAGTGGTTAAGAGAGCTTGCTATTCTTACTGAAGAACAAGTTCAATTTCCAATACCTATACCAGGCAGCACACATACCACTTACAACTCCAACTCCAGAGGATCCAACACCCTCTTCTGTCCTCTTTAGGCACATGCATATGTATGTTCATAGACACACTATACATATACATTTACAACATATACACAAAAAGGTATTGTGTAGAAAAATTCTGGGGTTTTGTTCTTTGTTTTGAGACAGGGTTTCATACTACATAGACCTGGCTTACCTAGAATCCACTACGAAAACCAACAGAATGCTATTTTAGAAAGCAGTTTCAACATAAAAAAGAAATAAATGTAATATAACTGACACTGAAGACATCTAAGGTTGTAGTACATGAAAATGATAAAGAAAATGAAATTTTCTTCACTGATTCTCTGCTCCATTTTCAATGTTTATTGGCATGTTTAATACAAACAGAAGTCTTAATTTAAGAGTAAAAACATGAGTAAATGAAATAGGCAATGATTTAAAACAGCAGTTTAATTTTAACTTTTTCTTGTCAATAAGCCCTTACATTACCAACTCAATCAAGTTTAAAAAAACATTGTGCTTCTCCTCTAGAAACAGGTAGGCATAAAGCAGGTGGGTATAAATATCAAAACCACAAAACTGATGCCACAGGCAAAAAAGAGAACCAAGGAGAAGAGAAGAGGAAACATGTAGGCTATGCCTGCGGCATCTATCAAACACACAAAACTGAGCTTACCTTTCAAGCACAGGGGGTATGACTAACTCGGGTCTCATGAGTGCAAGGTTCTGCAGAGCCTGGGCTGCTTCTAGACTACCAGTTTTGCTAAACATAGCCAAGAGGACAGGCTGAATAATGCACTGGACAAAGTCTGTAACATCTTCATCAGTAAGCTTATGGCTCTCAGGCACAGGAGTAAACCACGAGGGCTTCTTGTGTCTCTCACGATGTAATCTCCTAACAACGCTGTTTGGCAATCGCTGAAGGAGTTTCATTAACTTGTTCTGGGAACACAGAAACAATAGGTTCAACTTCCCTACAGGTTCTAGGCAGGCTTAACTGTCCTATGCAGATATTTACAGTTACCTCTCACACAACAAAAAAGAAAAAGAACCACACTGAATACAAAGAATTGTATGCTCTAACTACACAGAAAAACATACTACACCAACTAACAGTGACTTCTAAATTCAAGAATTTATATTGTTTTCCTTTAGACAGGGTCACACTGTGTAGCACAACCTAGCCCTGTGATCTTCCTGCCACACTCTGGTAGGTGCTAAGACTATAGTCATATGCCCCTTGCCTTGCCTTAAATTCACATTTTAAAAGAGTTTCTAGAAAGCATGGTGGCACACACTAATCTCAGCATTCAAAATGTACCTTGCTACAAAATAACATTAACCACTATGTATTTTTTTAAAAGTTACTTTAATCAGGTAATTAAAAGATAAAACAAGGCTAGGTGTGGTGGCACATGCCTTTAATCCCAGCACTTGGGAGGCAGATGCAAGCAAATCTCTGTGAGTTCAAGGGCAGCCTGGTCTACAGAGTGAGTTCCAGGACAGCCAGAGCTATTACACAGAGAAACCCTGTTTCAAAAAACCTAAAAAAAAAAAAAAAAAAAAAAAAACAAAACAAAGCTAAAATAGCTGACAAGATAAAACTGAAATGGTATGCCTATGCTTTTGTGGCATTGTTATCATTTTGTTTCCAATATTCGGTATCTTGTAACTAATGACTATGTGGCATCATGTTAGTCTATTTCTACAAGTCTTCCAAACACCCAGACTTGAGTCTAATCACATACACACAGCCAAAGCTTTTATGAAAGACAGGAAATGTTACAGTTCTGAGGTAAGCAACAGTTAAATATGACTATGTCTTTACATCTTCAAACACTACAATACAAACTGAACATACTTACCAGCCAACGTCCATTATTTGAAGGATGATAAAAAGATGAGATGCTGTTAAACAAACCAGCTAAATGTTTTTGTACTAATTTACTTGGTCCACCCTGTCCAGATCACCCCAAAAAAAGAGAGAGAGCAAAACATTAGTACCTATATAATACTGTATATGAACTAATCAATAAATCAAACCCTATATATAAAGCTCTGACAGTTTTATATCTTAATCAGTCAAAAAACAACTCTCCAATGATCTTTGCACAAATCAGTTTAAGACATTCCAATAAACATACTTAATTCTAAATATAAAGCTGAAAAAGTGTCATCTTTGAACTTAGAAAAACAGTAGCCTTTACTGTTCTTAAGTAAAAAGCAAGGATACTACACTTGTTCATAAAGACTTGATATAACTAAGAATGGTAATAGGGACTAGTGAATTGGCTCACAAGTAAGAACCTGAAAACCATTTGACCTGGAACCACATTCTCCAACAATTCCTATGTGGCTCCCGTATACAACCACACAACTAAAAACAAAAAAGAATAAGCCATACAGAGCACTTCTTAAAATGAATCTCATAGAATGAAACAAAAACACACAACACTCTCACACATTTTATGAGGCACATTTTTTTCAGACATTTTATGAGGCACATTTTAATATAAAAGAAAAATATTTTTATTTATTAATCTATTATTACATACTGTCCATTTTGTCTCATCTTTCAACAACAGCACGGAAGACAAAATGTCAAACTATATTCAGTAAGAGTATACTGGCTCATACTTATAATCCCAGGTGGGGCAAGAAAGTCACTTCAATTAGATTTAGATCTACATAGACAGTTACGTTCTAGGTTAATCAAGGCTACATAGCTAGACTCTGTCTTAACCTTCCCCTCAAGTCTCAACAAAAACACCCAATGAAACAAACAAATAAAACTGCCTGCCTTCCCACTCAAAAGAAGTCTATGTCTATATTTCTCAATATAGGAACTAGATAGAAAAGGCCAACTACTCAAGAAGCAAAAAGGATTGGCTCCACAGCAACACAATATCATGTTTTCAAACTTCCGATAGAATAATTTGCATGATTATGTTTTTTTAAAATACTTTCACATTACAAAAAGAAGCTGCTACTGAGAAGTGTATAGGAAGAGAGAGCAAAATTAACTCATGGCTGACATTACCCAATTCAGTGAAAACTCCATAATAACCATCCAAAATATTCTTTTCTCTTTTGAATACTAAGAAAAAACTACAGTTCTCTCTATGTAACAATGGGGGAGTTTCAATCTCTTGCTATAAATCTGTATGAACATTCTGTCTTTTCCACACAAACATTATCCAATATAAAATAACTATTTAAGAAGGTAAGAAATGGGCTGGAGATGGCTCAGCGATTAAAAGCACTGGTCTTCCAAAGGACCCAGGTTCAAATCCCAGCACCCACATGGCAGTTCACAGCTGTCTGTAATTGCCAGGCGTGGTGGTGCACGCCTTTAATCCCAGCATTCAGGAGGCATAGGCAGGCAGATCTCTGTGAGTTCAAGGCTAGTCTGGTCTACAAAGTGAGTTCAGGAGAGCCAGGTATACACAGAGAAACCTTGTCTCAAAAAAACAAAAACAAAAAAAAAGGGTAAGAAATATATTAAAATAAATCCTATAATTTGAATATAAAGCTGCCCTGATAGTGTATTTATATTTGAAAGATCACACTAAAATCCATATGGAAATTTACAAGTAATGGATTGTGACCACATTACAGACCTGAAAATTATGGATATAGCACACCAGAAAATAGCTGAAGCTTGTCATATACAAGGCCTTGTTCAATCCTCAGCAAAAATGTAGGGAAGGGAGAAGAGGGGAGGGAAGGGAAGGGAAAGGGAGAAAAAAAGAAAGGAGAAAGGGAAAGTGAGGAAAGGGGAGAGGAATAGAAAGTAGAGAAGAGAAGAAAGAAAACTAATAATCAAGTGACCACCCAAGCTATTAACATGGGTATCAGAGTTAAAAGTTAAAGAAAATACAGGTGAATTTTATAAAACACATAACTACAAACCATCATTGCGGTGATCCATATTACAGCATGTCCTATATCATAAGCATTTGTTAAAAATCTTGGGACTAACACTTGACTGCTTCCCACTGGGAGATTCAGGCTTCTCAGAATTCTTGTGAATATCTTTTAAAACAAAACAAAATAAGTACAAGAATAAAAAGGTTCATAAGTATCAAAATATGTCTTTAAACAGCTAAGTGGGAGTTAGGTATCAGTCCTAAATACACTCTCATTTTTTTCCCATGAGATAATAGCAAAATTATGAGTATCTAGTAATTTGCTTTATTCTTTAGAAAGTAGACAGATTTATTGTATGATATTCTGAGGTCAGAGGACACAGATATAAAGCAGCTGAATCCATGTACTCAAATAATGATATATTTATAGTTAAACATAAAAGAAAAAATGAAGCTACTGCAGTTAAACATGGAGCATCACCTCTTTCACTTTATACATACATGTTACTTTGCATGCTCTGATTCTACGCCAAAGATGTTTGACAGCAGCAGCCCTAAAGCAAGTGCCTGGAAGGCTACTTTCACTTGGTGTCCTCCCTAAGTCTTTGTATGTTAGGTAGCATGTAAAATAACTATACTTTAATGCAACTAAATTTATACTTTAAAGCTATCATTACTGATAGGGGCCCAAATGAGAGAAGGAGGGACCTATTCATATCCCTTACTTTTTTTTTTTGGTTTGTTTTCTTTCTTCTTTTTCGAGACAGGGTTTCCCTGTGTGTATTCCTGGCTGTCTGGACTCACTTTGTAGACCAGGCTGGCCTCAAACTCACAGAGATCCACCTGCCTCTCCTTCCAGAGTGCTAGGATTAAAGGTGTGTGCCACCATGCCTAGCTGTGTCCTTTAGTTTTTAAAAGCTAATTATAATGGAGAAGAAGACAAACAAAGGCAGCCAGGACCTTTCTGCTATTTCCCAGTCCTGTTTTTAATGTCAAATCCCACTTCCTGCAAGGCTTTGCAAGAGATTCTACTACAGCTGTAAATAATACACCTCTAGAGATAATCTAGCCTTAATTACTAAG
>CAJQZJ010034413.1:707304-723077 GCA_907164525.1 Lophiomys imhausi
CCTATATTATCTGTAGCCAACCGAGCAAAGAGATTTACTAATTGCTGAAAGTAAACAAAAATAAAATAATGTTAAGCTGATGTATTTGTTGTTTTTAAATGTTAGTTATAATCCTTATTCTGTTTGCTTCCTTATTTTGTTGAGATCGTTTTCACTATGTGCCAGAGTGGTCTTGAACTTATAATACTTCTGCCTCAGCCTCCCAAGGGCTGGGATTACCAGTATGAGCAACCATGCCCAGCTCCTTATTTGCTCCTTTCAGCAATCATTAGAACAATGTGTATAGTTTATGACTTAAGATTTTAAAACTTCCAACTTTAAGATCTGATTCATGCCATCCATTTAAAATCAACTGCAACTAAAATATTCCTCAATGGAAAAAAATTATAAAACATTATGCACAATGAAAGTTGAAAGGAAAATTTATACATATGTAACTTCCAACAAATGTCCAATAGCACCTATAATCAATAATAACAAAAGCAAACAGCAGTCATGTACTTTATAATGTGTATTTCTCTACTTCTGTTTTAAAATACCAACACGAAAGAAATTAACTGGACCTGGAGAAGTGGCTACATGGTTAGGAAGCCACATCGCTCTAGCACTCACACCTGGGGGCTCAAAAATACATGAACAGAAAGTCCTCATGGCTGCTATACCTGTGACAAGGGCTAGTCACCCTCAAAGCTTCAGGGGCCTGCTCAGTCAGCAGCCTGGGTCTTCCTCTAGTTCTTTTCTGCCTCCTGATGTTTCTGAGCCCACCATGATGTTCCTATAGATTGAGCCAGAGCTGCTGGGCACAGGAAGTGTCCCTAGGTGGGGGTGTTGTAGAGGTCACCATTTCCAAGACTCAGGATAAGTGCTTTGTGATATTTAAGAAGCCAGGTCTGTGTCCTCCACACACACACACACCCCACCCCACCCCCCCACTCCCCCGTGCTGGACCACAATTTACATGGTCTTTGGTTGGTGGGCAGAGGTGACACAGGTAGAAACAGGCACCTGACCCCTGCACCCCACCTCAATACACTAAGCTATCCATAAAGACTGTTCTACCACCACAAAAAAAAAAAAAAAAAACACACACACACACCCACACATCTAGGGGATGTGATGCGTCTGGCCTCCTCAGGCACCTCACTCACCCACCCACAGACAGGCAGGCAGGCACCTGCCTGTCTTACAAAAATCTTTTTTAAAAAATGAATTAACAGCCAGGCGTGGTGGCACATGCGTTTAATCCCAGCACTCTGGAGGCAGAGGCAGGAGGATCTCTGTGAGTTTGAGGCCAGGCTGGTCTGAAAAGCGAGTCCAGGACAGCCAGGGCTACACAGAGAAACCCTGTCTCGAAAAAGCAAGCAAAACAACAACAACAAACAAACAAGCAAAAGGAATTAACTATAATGTTACAATTACAGAATTCTAAGAAACAGGAGTTATTTACTAAATAATCTATTTATTTCCAAATTTAAAACTAGAGATGAGAAAAAATAGAAGACTTACCCCCTCCCACTGTGGGAGATTTTGCACTGAAACCCAAAGGCCAATTAATTCATCAAACCAAAGTCTGAAGAAGAAAAATGTTGTTATAAATAAATAGCAACTGATTATAGAAAATGATTCAAAGCCAGGTAGTCTTTGTACTTCTAAAGCTATCATTCTTAATAATAACTATACAACCTAGAAAAAAATAATACAAGTTTCAAACGTAATGGAACAAAGGAATAGTTTGACTAAGTATTCCCTTTCCTGTTTATTTGTGCTTTAAAATTTAATCTCACCTACTAAATGTTCTGAATTGTTAAATGATTATTATCCACTCTTCAATAACAACTGTCACAACTTTCTCCCATGTCCTTTTCTGACATTTTTCTATTATACCTGTTCTATTTTTTTCCTCTTCTGATATCTTAAAATCATTTTCATTGGGCTTGTCATACAAACATTACTTTTTTTCATAATAATATGCTCAGCTGTTTTAACTTTTACATTTGAATTATAATAAACAGAATCAATGAGATGCACATTTATTTAGCTACTTACTAGCTATTGGTATTGCTGTATTTCTTGTTGTATACTAGAAGATGTAAAATATCACACACTTACTTAAAACCTCTATGATGCAGTTCTGGAGGAAGGGAGGTAGGAAGAAATATTTCAAAATAAGTGATGGCCTTTTGCATTGTTACATCAAAAGGACACATTAAAGGCCTCCATTCTTCTAACATTTCTGCTGTTGCATCTGCTGGAAAATATCTAAAAAAAAAAAAGAAAGAAAGAAAACAAGGTTTCCATGTATCTGACCACTAGATTAAAAACTCTATAATACTTATATATGACTGATAAAAGTGGAGAGAAAAGGCATAGAGAATTAGCACCACTTGCCCAGGACTCATGAGGCCCTGAGTTTATTCCCCAGCAACAAGACAAATGAGTCCCATGGGAGAAGGAAATATATTTCATAATAACATACTAGAAATGTCAAATTTCCACAATAAAAACATATTTACAAAAATAGAATAAATATTCTGCCCTACTAAGAGAAGTATTTTTCAGAAGATGCTTTGAAGCTAAGAAAAGTTACTTAAGTTGCCTACAAAGTTCAGCATAAAAAACATGGTTGTGGTTTAAGTAACAATAACTGAAAAATTCTTAATAAAACTAAAGTCTATGTAGAGGATAAATAATCAGCAACAATAACACAAAAGACCGGTCCAGGAATTTCCAGGCTGCTTTAGATGAGTCTGTGGGTGCCCATAGGTACTTCTTTACACCAGAGGGGTGTGGAAGGCCGGGTTCTATAGAATGATATTCTGTATTTCTGTAAAAATTCCAGGAGCATCTTTGATATTTAGAAACTTAAAATTAGGGCTGGAGAGATGGCTCAGAGGTTAAGAGCACTGGCTGTTCTTCTAAAGGTCCTGAGTTCAATTCCCAGCAACCACATGGTGGCTCACAACCATCTACATTGAGATCTGGTGCCCTCTTCTGGCCTGCAGGCATACATGCAGGCAGAATATTGCATACATAAATAAATTTTTTAAAAAAGAAACTTAAAATTAAAAGCTGTGTGTGTGTGTGCTCGCACTCGCGCGAGGGAGGGAGGGAGGGAGGGAGGGAGGGAGGGAGAGGAAGAGAAAGAAAATGAAGGTCCATGAGTTAAAGATGCCACATGCTACATTGCTAGATGCATCTGAAAAGGTAAAGGGAAGAGTAGGGCATACCTATAATCTTCATGGTAGAGGCAATATGACCAGGAGTTCAAAGACAGCATGGCAACATGAGACCCTGTTTCAGCCTATCAATCAACATGAGGCATAAAGCACTGCCTCTGGGAAATCTGTATTCTTTCCAAACAAGTGTACTTACTGGTTTGACCTATACAGCATATTATTAATCTATCATATTTTCATAAAATCTGTTAACTTAAAAAGCATACTTTATTATTTTATATAAAAAATTAAATTACATTCCTAATAACACTTCCATTAAGTTCACCACACATTTTCTGCCAGGTACTAATGTAGCAAATTGCAATTTAAAATTGAACCACCATCACTGAACTAACTATGTTCTACCTTCAAGGACCTTATACATCAATTTCCCCTTCCTAAGTCAGTTCTTAGTAAAGTAATACTAATAAAAAAAACTTCATCCTCTGACCTCTATGAAATGTTCCACGGTGCATACACCCTCACCACCCCCCCCCCACACACACACACACAGATATAATATTGATGAACTTTTACATTTCAGTCAGGAACTGGACACACTGTGCTCAATGAGCACTCCAATATCAGAAACTACTTATACCTTTCATTTCCTCTTCAAAGTACACTAAAGATGGGGGAAGGCCCACAGGTAAAACAAGAGGCTTTGTAAATTGTGAGCTACTTACGGTCGGCAGCTTTTCACGAGTGTTTTGAGAACATTTTCTACAGAACTGGAGGAGAAAAAGCCATTTGATAAATTACATTGGGGTATTTAAAGAACACAGCTAATTCTACAACCTAAGATACACATAAGTTCAGATATTATCTGTTTACATATAATAAACCTTCTCTTTGCCATAGACAGAATTACAAGGATTATCTACCTAGACTTCTTACTCTGTTTTTTCCTCTGCCCTCATTTTGCACTTTCTCTCTCTCTTGAAATAAAGAAAATGGAAGAAAGCACTATACTGGTAAAAAGATAAACCCCCTTTCAATCTTTGCAAATTGTATAACAATGGCCATATTAAACATACACAATGGCTGGAAATTCTAAATAGCAATTTTTATTATAGTGCTTTTGCATCAAAAATATAAACTGTAATATAATGAAATATGGTGTGCTTCTACCAACACTGGTAGAAATCTTAGTAATCAACTTATAAGAGTTCTTTAACCATCCAAGGGACTTTACTACTAGGAACAATTATAAAAAACAACAACTACTCATAAAATTAGATGAGCAAAATGAAAAACTCATATGAATGTCAATGAAAAGGCCGTGGATACTAGTTTAAATACGTGACCAAAATAGAATATTTAATGTATCAACTAGACAAGTCAAAGCAGGTCAGATACAAACAAAACAAAGGGGTATCATGAACTGAAATTTATAACAAGTCTGTGACTACTTACAGTACTATCAAAACAAATAGCAACACAAAAATGCCCTTGAATAAGGGCAAACGGGTGCTAAGGTCTCAGACATTTTATCATTAATCCTTTTGAAATCCTGTAGGTCTGAAGGTCTGACCAATTTCTCAGAGCTTAAAAACTAAACTATACAGAAATTCTAAGGAGTAGCACAGAACAAACTGAGAATAAGCACCCAATCCATCATGTAGCTTCAACCTAGAAAGAAAACTGCAATCTCATTATTAAGTAACTGCTAAAGCATCATCTTTCACTTTCAAACTCAGTGGAGGGATAGGATTAGGAAGTAGCTCAAAGGGTGACTTTTACACTAAAAAACAGGGACATCAGGAAGCACTGTCTTGATGTGTTGATCAGAACAATGCTCTACTCTCTCACACAGACAAAGTCAGACAATTAAACAGTTTACTGGGCATTTAAGTTTGCCTAGTGAAAAAAAAGAGCAAATGGGGATAAACTTTTTTCTAATTGCATTTAAAGATCCTTGAAGCCGACGGCTGTACTTATTATTACTCCAGGATATCAATGTGCTTCTAATAAGGCTGTTCAAATCTGCAGGGATACTTAAATGTCTTTCTGTTTGCTTACAATACTCAATAAATGCTTTTTATCAAGGAATGGAACTTTCATCTTCTTTCAGTTTGAATTGAAGAACCAGTTAGTAACAAATTATAGAATTTTAAGTTCAGACTTTAAAAATGAATTCTGAAACATGAACTGTATCTTTAAGGAAAAAGAAAAGATACATGACCCTGCCACTTTCTAAGGTCTGTGCTTACATTAACTTTCCATTGATTTTACTAGTGCGATAGCAACTGGTTTCAGATTTAAATTTTGTGGAAATCCTGCTATTTCTCCTAAGTAACTTCCCTACACCAAGAAAGAAACTATCCTAATATCAGAAATTATTCCACAAAGCAAGTCATTAAAGACTGCACCGCTAACTGTTGCCTTCATTCCAGAAGCAAGCACAGGAAGTTAAGGATAACACCTACTCCTGTAACTTGTTACAGGAGTCAAGGGTTGTATAGAGTGTGATTTCATTCACATAAAGTCAATTCCAACCCCTTCATCCACATAAGGCCTGCAACATGGAATTTATGCTCTTTATTCAGAAAAGGGTACAATCTCTCTAACCTGTGATATCTGTATAGTGACCTTTTGTGATTCTTGTAATCTCTCAAGATGAAGGGAACAATGTTTCTGTTTAAAAATAAAATAAAAGGTTAAGCTAGATGCTACTAGACCATATTTTATTCAGTTTTAGAGGGAGTGAATAATCACTACTAAGTTCCAATTGTTGGAAATGTATAGTACTAAACTGATAACTCAAACTGCTGTTTGAAAAGGGATCTACAGAGTGACTAAGCTTTGGATGGGGTTTCTCACACACCATTTTCTGCTAGAAAAGGCAGTTCATTGAAAGGTGGGGGGGCATGGAATACACAATGCTTCAGTTTTAACCTAAGAATCAGACAAATCTAAAGTTGAATAGCAATTCCACTGTTCCTGGGAGTATACAGTATTATACCTTAGTAATTTTCATCATGACAAATAATAGCTACACTGTCATAAAGCTATTGTAAAAATTAACTGAGATAATATATTGAAAGCTGTTAGGTAACCCAGAATTGCTTATTAAGCATTGCAGTAAATATTAATAACTATTAATTCATACTTTGCAAAAATCATCGTACTTGTAATTTCACAGAGACAAAAACTTGAGCTCATTTTGCTTTTACAGCAATTCTCCTGCTTATCAGTCATCGATTCAGGACATCACACCCAGATAAGAAATTTCTCTTTAATGATCACCTTACTATGACAAAAGTGCATTTGTAGGCTCTTGTTCCATTGTCAGCCTCACGTGAATTCCCCTCTCTACACGCCATTTCCTTATGATGGCTCTAATGTATTCCAACTGTACCAGGACAGGACAAGAAGAGTCAACAGTCTCTGCTCCCAGTTACTAAGAAGTGAACTTCAAAATCATGGAGGTTGTTTGTAGCCTGACTCTCTTAGTTTTTTTTTTTTTTTGGTTTTTCGAGACAGGGTTTCTCTGAATATCTCTGGCTGCCCTGGACTCGCTTTGTAGACCAGGCTGGCCTCGAACTCACAAAGATCCGCCTGCCTCTGCCTCCCAAGTGCTGGGATTAAAGGCGTGCGCCACCACCACCCGGCATGACTCTCTTAGTTTTATGTAACTATCAAGAAAGTTTAGTGTTTCTCTTAATTTTTTTAAATGTTTTAAAGGATTATTTATTGTATGTGTATGAGTGTTTTGTCTGCATGTATGTCTCTGCACCACTGAATGCCTGGTGAAAGTATAGGATCCTTTGGGGCTTGAGTTATATACAGATGGTTGTGAGTCACCATGTAGGCATTGGGAATCCATGTCCTCTGGAAGAAGAGGCAGTGTTCTTTGTTCTTAATCACTGAACCATCCCCAAGATTAATTTTTATTTTTTTTCAAGACAGGGTTGCTCTGGAGAGATGGCTCAGCAGTTAAGAGCACTGGCTAGTACTCTTCCAAAGGTCCTGAGTTCAATTCCCAGCAACCACATGGTGGCTCACAACCATCCACAATGTGATCTGATGCCCTCTTCTGGCTGCAGGTGTAAAATAAATGAATCTTTAAAAAAAAAAAAAAAAGACAGGGTTTCTCTGTGTAACAGCTCTGGCTGTCCTGGACTCTTTTTGTAGACCAGGCTGGCCTTGAACTCAGAGATCCGCCTGACTCTGCCTCCCAAGTGCTGGGATTAAAGGCGTGTGCCACCCCCGCCTGGCACCAAGATTAATTCTTAAACCCCAGAAATACATGGCACATAATATATGCAAAATAAGAATAAGCCTATAACTTCAACTGAACTAAAATTTCATGTCAGGATAATTCTATTTGCTTTTTCTACACATGAATTGGGAAACAATAACAATGACACATTCCATCTTTACCTGCCTTAAACTCCTAATTAAATAGTACTCTTTTTTTCGCTAATCAACTTCTAATAACTCAGAAGTCAGTTTTACCTTCTTTTTCTAAATCTAATCAAACTCAACTACTAATCCAACATTTTCTATCACCCATCTTTCAAAATCTAACACTGTTCAGTTATACAAATAGCCACTTTTTTATAGCCATTAAGATTATTTATCAGTTATAAATAAATTACATCACCTTTATGGAGGCAATGTTAACAGTTTTTTTCAATAAAATTAAAGTATTACTCTAAAATAAATGTTACTGTAATCATCTTTCCTATCAGGTAAAATTAGTGTGATTATTTCAAAACTTGAACAATGTGAACTACTTTTAAATGTGCGCCTGGGACAAGAGGTGGGGGACAGAGTGTTTACCTGTAGAAGCCTGAAGGTGGGCAGCAGATACTCTAGAACTGCACTTACAGACACTTGTGAGTTGCCTGACATAGGTGCTGGAAACCTAACTTGGGTCCTCTGGAAAAAACTTGTTCTCTTAACTGGTGAGCCATCTATCCAACCTGTGAACTATTGCTTTAATTGCTTTAAAAGATTGGTTATATTTTGTTTTCTGAAAATCCCTGTAGCATAAACACAACTTTTGACAGAAATACTATAAAAAACATTAACAAAATTCATTACTCTATTTAAATAAAAGTAGAATAGTCTAAATGCAATGTTCCTCAAACACAGTTTTAGAAATCACTGCAAACATCATGCTAATAATAATCAGCACTTATTGATGGGATAACTAGTGAAAATGACTTAAGTGACGGGTCACTGGGTAAATTACTTTCATTTTATTACCTATTAAATTTTGGAACCAGATCATTCATGAGAAACAAATCTCTCCAGGATCTACTCTATGTTTTTCCCATGTGGTGAATGGAAAAAGGGAAGAATAAAAGACTTCTGTCATCTTAAACATGAGAGTACTAATGCAAACAGCCCTCTGTAAACCAAGTGTGGTGACACATGCGTGGAATTTCAGCCCTAAGGAAGCAGAGGCAGTGAATTTGGGGCCAGCCTGGGCTATATATAACAAAATCAGTCTCAAAAAAACAAAAACAAAACATGGTGGCAGTGGTTCATGCCTATAATCCCAGCACAAGAGTGAGAGGCAGAGGCAAGGGAGGCAAAGGAAGGTGGATCTCTGTGAGTTGAAGGCCAGCCTAGGCTACAGAGTGAGTTCCAGGGCAGCCAGGGCTATGTACAGAAAAACCTTGTCTCAGAAAAAACAAACAAAAACAAAAAAACAAGACAACAAAATCAAATCAATACAGAAAGCCAGGCTAAAGTAGATCTCAGTGGTACAACACTTGCCTACCTAGCAAGTCAAGACTGGGCTCCATCACTAACAACTACAAACAAGAGTAGAATAGAGATAGATAATCAAAAACAAGTACCAGGCCAGGTGAGGTGGCAGAAGAGTCACCACTGCTGGCAGGTGGAGGCCAGGCTAGGCTACATACCTTATTCCACCCTCAAAAAAAAAAAAGTAAAGAAAACAATTTTTCCTAGAGGCATATTACTATGAAAAATAAAAACATACATGATAGTCATATATAAAGGGAAATACTTAATATTGATTTTTAAAAGACTTTTTTTTTAAATATTGGAAGGAGAAATGGGGAGGAAGTCAGAAGTTAGAAGGGAAGAGTAAAAAGGGCAAATGAGATCAAGACACTGTATGCATAGGTCCAGGTGTGGGAGCATAGGCCTTTATTATTCCGAGGCAGAGAAAGGCAGACCTTTGTGAGTGGAGGCCAACCTGGTCTACACAGAGAGCTCCAAGACAGCCAAGACTACACAGTAAATAAGACCTTGTCTCAAAAAAAACACAAGAATTGGGGGCTGGAGAGATGGCTCGGTGATTAAAAACACTAGCTATTCTTCCAGAGAACCTGGATTCAATTCCCAGCACCCACCTGGCAGTTCACACCTGTCTGTAACTCCAGTTTCAGGGTTTCTGAAACCCTCAAACAGACATACATGCAGGCAAATCACAAAAGAACATAAAATAAAAGTAAACTATAAATTTTTAAAAAACCAACAGCCTTTTCACCAAGATGGCGCTGAAAGCGAAGAGGGAAGTTCCTGTCCCTCTTGAAGCCAAAGAGAAGGCCTTGGAAGCTAAGAAAGCAATGCTGAAAGGCATCCACAGCCAGGAAAAGAAAATCTGCCCATCACCCACCTTCCAGCGGCCCAAGACCCTGTGGCTCAAGGCAGCCCAAATACCCTCAAAAGAATGCACCCAGGAGAAACAAGATTGACCACAACAACATCAAATTCCCCGACCACTAAATCAGACATTAAGAAGGTAGAGGAAAACAACACGCTTGTGTTCACTGTGGATGTCAAGGCCAACAAGTACCAGATCAAACATGCCGTGAAGAAAAACACTTATGTGGCCAAAGCCAGTATCTTGATATGGCCTGGTTCCTGTTTATGATGCTCTGGACTTTGCCAGTAAGATTGGATCATCTAAACTGAGCCCAGCTGGCTATTCTAAATATATACATTTTACCATTAAAAAAAAAAACCCAACATGTGTACATGTACAAAATTATCAATGAATAAAAATATTACATAAAAGTAACACATACTGGACCGGGCATGGTGGCGCACGCCTTTAATCCCATTGCTCTGCAGGCAAAGGCAGGCGGGATCTCCGTGAGTTCGAGGTCAGCCTGGTCTACAAAGTGAGTCCAAGACAGCCAGGAATACACACAGAGACACCCTGTCTCTAAAAACAAAAACAAATACCAAAGAAAGAAAAATCACATACTTTTAAAAATATAATATTGAAATAAAGTAATTGAGTTATTGAGGCCCAAACTGGTTAAACCCAGAACCTTGAGGATGTGGGACAAGTGCTTTACACTGAGCTACATACTCACTCCTTTCCAAAACTATACTTGATGAAATTTGTAAGCCTTTAATATTAAAAAAAAAAATCCAAAAAAAAAAAAAAAACTAAATGAGGGCTGGCAAGATGGCTCAAGCAAGTAAAGTGCATGTTGTCAAAGTTAATAACCATAATGGTTGGGAGAGAACTGACCACATGTATATACAGTGGTGTGTGTGTGTGCGTGTGTGTGTGTGTGTGTGTGTGTGTGTGTGTGTGTGTGTTTGATAAATGAATGTACATGCATAGTAACTTAGATGTAAACTGTCTCTGTCTGTTTGTAAAAGTTCATAAATGCATAATTCTCACATTTTATTAGCAGAAATAACCTAAATACATTCTGTATTTCTAACTTGCAACACGCCACTCACAAGTATATGGAACATTGGTTTTTGTTTTGTTATTTTGTTATTTGACACAGGGTTTCTCTGTGCAGCTCTGGCTGTCCTAGAACTCGATAGACCAGGCTGGCCTCAAACTCAGATATGTACTTGCCTCTGCCTTGCTAGGATTAAAGACATGTGCCACCACCTCCTGGCTTGGAACACTGTTTATGAAATAAAACCATACCTCAAAAGATCTGTGTGTTCTTTCTGAAATAAACAGTATACAAATTCTTATGTTGCTAAAGTCAAACTTACAAAGACTTTACAATTTTATATTTTCTACTAAATTAAAAACTTTAAGCTGGGCGTGGTGGCTGGCGTACGCCTTTGATCCCAGCACTTGGGAGGCAGAGACAGGCAGATCTCTGAGTTTAAGGCCAGCCTGGTCTACAAAGTGAGTCCAGGACAGCCAGAACTGTTACACAGAGAAACCCTGTCTCAAAAAACCAAAAAAAAAAAAAAACCAAAAACCCTTTATCAGGTCAAGTAAAGTGGTGCATTTTTTTAGTCCCAGTGAACAGGAGGCAGACACAGTTCAAAACCAGCCTTATCTACACTGTGAGTTCCAGGACAGGGTAAAATAGAAACCTTGTCTTAAAACAAACAAACAAACAACAACAAAAACTTCTATAAATTACCAACAATCTCAGTACTTAAAAAGTCTGAGATGGAAGAGAAAGGAGAAGGAAAGAGAATAGAAAATGTTATCTTTGCTCTAAACAGGATCAACTTTTAAAACAGAATGAAGAACATGGCACCCTAAGCAATGGTTTCCATAAGAACAAATATACAAGGCACACAGAGTTGTCGAGCTGAAAGACAAACAGCCAACAAATGAAGCACTTCTGATTACCAAAAAATATAAAACAGTATCAGACCAGGTTGTCAAATGACAAAAAGCTATTTCAAATGTGTCAAGATACATCTAAAGTAGAAATATCAGTTCTAAGAAAGCAAGTAGTGTATAAAGTGGCTCCTTATAAGTTAAAGAGTAGGGCTACAGAGATGGCTCGCGACCAAAAGGTTAAAGAGTGTTAAGAAATAAAACGTGGGGGCTGGAGAGATGGCTTAGCGGTTAGGAGCACTGACTGCTCTTCCAGAGGACCCGGGTTCAAATCCCAGCACCCACATGGCAGTTCACAGCTGTCTGTAACTCCTGTTCCAAACAATCTGATGAAACACATGTAGTCAAAACACCAATGTACATAAAAAAATAAAAATAAATTTAAAAAAAAAAAAGAAATAAAACGTATGTAAAAGGTAACAACTTTATTTCCTGATTATAGAAATATAAAGCACAGCTTGCATGGTCGGTGCCAAAACAACGTTAAGCAGAAAAGCAGTTACTGTCAAAACTGTTCCCTTGTAGAAATTCAGCAGACAAGGAAGTGCTGGGAAGAACAAGGAGGTCACAGAACCACTGCAAGCACTGCTATGTGACAAGAACAGTAGTCTTCAACTCAAGGTAAGCAGAAGGGAAGAAGCTCAAAACTAAAAAACAAAGTATTTCAAAACTTAATTTATAATTTTTATATTAGTTCCTTGTTTTGGAGCCAGCTGTCTCCCTAGTGCTAGGGTAAAAGCTGGCGGTGTGGTTGGGGGTGGCCACATGTACATAAAACAGCAAGTGCCTACGGAGAGCAGACATCCAATCTCCATGGAGATGAAGTTATGGGTCACTGTGAATGGCCCAACATGGATGCTGGGAATCAGGAACCAAACCTAGGTTCTCTGCAAATAACAGTATGAACTCTTTATCCCTGAGCCATCTCTCAAGCACACCACAAGGATAATGATTGTGAAGAACCTAAGCAAGCTTTAGTGGTCAAAAGCCAGGTATATAAAATATCCTACAGTGTGTGAACTCTACCAAGATAATGAAAAAAAAGTAAGAAAGTAGGTATGGTGGCATACTCCTATAATACCAGCACTAACAAAAAATATGTTTAAAGCAACTGATCTCTTTTACAATCTCAATATTCACTGGAATATCTGAAAGTATTAAAACAATGTTTTATTGTGGCTGTTTTTAAAGACATGTTTTTCCTTTGTATCCCTGGATGGCTTTCTACTTACTATGCAGCCCAAGTTGACCTCAAACACGGCAAACCTCTGAGTACTGGAGTCGGATGCCACATCCAGCTCTATATTACTGCTTTGAGCACTGAGACTCTCCCCAGAAACCTTAGCATCTATTTAACTCCTGTGCCATCTTCCTGTCCTTAGATTCCTTCCATAAAATGTTTGATCTTTTCTTTTTAAGATCCAAACTCATGTTAAATAGATGCAAAATCTTGGGTTTTTGTTTTGTTTGGTTTGGTTTTTCAAGAGGGTTTCTCTGTATAAGGCCTCTGTATGGCTGTCCTGGACTTGCTCGGTACACCAGGCTAGCCTAGATAGAACTCAGAGATCCACCTGCCTCTGCCTCCTGAGTGTTGGGATTAAAGGTGTGCACCACCACTTCCAGCTTCAGTATCGTATTTTTGTTGTAATGACATCTGCATGTTTGAAACCATTTTATAATAATTCTCTCTTAGGTTAAAGTGCTATTTACATTTTAATATTTTTTAAAGTTATTATTTCAATGGATGTGTGCATGATATCGGGATATGATAGGTCCCCCTTGGTGTGCATAAGGAGGTCAGTCAGAAACAACTCTGTGGTCAGTTTACCTCTTCCATCTTTAGACAAGGTTCCAGAAATTAAAATCCAGACGCTGTCCTCGCATTGCTGACCAAGCACTTGTACCCACTGAGCCACCTGGCCAGCCCAGAAGTACTGTTTATATTTATTTTTGTGACTGAGTATAAAGAATGAATATGGTACTTAGTGCTAGAGATTGAGCTGGGACCTTGCAAGTGCTAAGCACACATTCAACACTGACTTATACTTTAACCCTTAATATTATTGGTAAATATAATTTTAATATAGTTAATTACAAATACCAGTATAAAGTGTTCAGCAAATACATTTAGAGACACTGATATAAGTCATTGTCTCAGGCATGCTGAGCACGTTCCCCACCATTGAGCAGAGTTCAGTAGAGTAAGAAGCATCTTTAAACAATAGCCTCTGGCTAGGCCTAAGAGATGGCTCAAAGGTTTTGGCACACTTGTTGCTGCTGTCAGAGAACTCAGGCTGGATTTAAAGCACTCTCAGTCACCTAAAATTCCAAGTAATGTGACACCTTCTTCTGAGTGCTGTGGACACCACGCAAACACATGATGCACATACATATATGGAAATCTTTTAAATAATTTTTTTAATTAGCCACTGATGGAACTGTAAAAAGAGAAGAGCTTGCACAACTCCATGCAAGATATGATGACAACTCAAAAATAAACATGGTAAGGATGCTATAAGACTATGGGCTGAAACACAAGCACCAAGGATAATGGCATAAAATCTCTACGCAAACAGCTAGTATGTTTAAAGAAGACAACTGTCCAGGCTGGAAGCAAGATATATATTTATAAAGCATCAAGAAATGACACAATGAAAAACAAGAAATCATTGAAAAAATCATTTCCCCTACCACTCGACTACCAATAACTTTCAGAGAAAAAATAATATCAGAAAGATAACTGATTTGAACACAAAGAACAGGTCACAGAAATCTATCAAACACTAATGCCAGTCAAAAATTTTTGAAGTTCTGACGAACTTAGGGGGCTTGACAGAGTGGGATTCCCCTCACCTGAGGAAAAGGAGAGGAGGAAGAGGGGGAATTGTGTGGGAGGGTGGGACTGGGAGGGGTGGAGGGAGGCGGTGGCTGTGATCAAGATGTGACTTGAAGAAATAAACGTTTAAAAAAACAATTCCTTAGCAGTTTCCTCAAAAGTCTATAACCACAACAACTCAAAATCGCTAAGATCGTTCAGCTCCACAGACTACTCCAGCCAGATCTTCAGTAAAGTTCTGAAGATCAGCTTCTGTCTATGAACTTCGTAGGACATCTAAATAGCTGAGCACAAAGGGACTGAACATCAAATGATTCTATTAACATTTTTAACCATTTTTCCATTCTTATTTGGGCCCCAAACAGGTTTACTACGTCCCAAATCAGCAGGAAGTCATTTTAAGAGAACAACGTCCCATCCCCAGAAGGTGGGGAGGGTGTTCTCCCCCTTTGGTTATTTGATAGATAATAGAAAATTTTGTTATTTAGGGGAAAAGACTACAAGCTGTTAAATGGTCTTGTTAAATGGGTTTTGGAGGTTAGACCCAGGGACTTCTCTCTTTTGCTTTTCTGTATCCTCCTTTCTCTCCTATATAGGAGTGAACAGACTTGAGAAAAATGGGACATAGACATAGTATAGGAAAGAACAAGAAAAAAGGACAGATTATTGAATATAGCCTTATACCTTTGTATACTGATACAAAATTAATATTATATTTGGCTAAATTGGTATTGATCATTGTATATTAATGCAAAATTAAGATTGTATAGGGCTACATCGGTATTGAACTTTGTATATTGATACAAAATTAAGATTATATTTGGCCACAATGGTATTGACCCTAGTATATTAATGTAAAATTAAGATTGTATTGGGCTACATCGGTATTGATCTTTGTATATTGATACAAAATTAAGATTATATTTGGCCACATTGGTATTGATCTCTGTATATTGATACAAAATTAAGGGTAACGCTTCTTAAAGGTATTGTTTGTAGTAATACTTAAAAATGAAATGTCAAGTTTTGACCTCTCGCTACCAACCGACATAAACTGTTTAGGATAATTAAGAAACGGAAACTAATAGTCATGAAAACGTGTCATTTTGTTAGTTACTATGACAGTCTATCACAGTTATTTTCTAAGCTACTCAGAAATCAAGTTGCTAAGAGG
>CAJQZJ010034413.1:743077-763377 GCA_907164525.1 Lophiomys imhausi
AAAAAAAAAAAAAAAAAAAAAAAAAAAACAGAGCAAAATGTCTCCAACAAAAGAAAGCAACACTATTCCGTCCAGCCCGAACAACCTCACCACAACTGAAACACATGAAAACGATGACAATTCTACATTGTGGAAAGTGATAGAGTCCCTTCAAGAAGAACTTAAAACTATGAAGGAATTCAAAGAAGCCACAAGTTTACAAGTCAAAACAACCAATGACACCATTAAAGACCTCCAAGCCAAGGTGACCCAGCTTGAACAGGAAAAGGACAAAACAATGAAAGATTTCCAGGCAAAAACAAGCAAACTGGAGAAGGAAATGTACAAAACGAACAATACCATTCAAGACATGAAAATAGAAATGGAAACAATAAAGAAAACACAGTCAGAGTTAAAAGAGGCAATGGAGAATCAAGGGAAGAGAACAGGAACTATGGATGTATCAAAACTAGGATGCAAGAGATGGAAGACAGGATCTCAGGCATGGAAGATTCGATGGAAGAAATCAGTACAACATCCAAAGAAAATGAGAAATCTGAAAAATCTCTCACCCACAACATCCAAAAAATCAAGGACTCAATGAAAAGACGGAACCTAAGAATTATAGGCATAGAGGAAAGAGAAGACTCCCGACTCAATTGTCCAGGAAATATCTTCAACAAAATCATAGAAGAAAACTTCACAAACCTAAAGAAAGAGATGCCAGTAAAAATCCAAGAGGCTTACAGAACACCAAACACATTAGATCAGAAAGGAAACTCCTCTCGCCACATAATAATAGAAACTCCAAATGTAGAGAACAAAGAAAGGATATTAAAAGCTGTAAGAGAAAAAGGCCAAGTCACATACAATGGCAGACCCATCAGAATCACACCTGACTTCTCCTCAGAAACTTTAAAAGCTAGAAGGGCCTGGACAGATGTCCTACAAGCCCTGAGAGAACATAGGTGCCCAGCCAGACTACTATACCCAGCAAAACTCTCTATCAACACAGATGGAGAAAACAAGATAGTCCATGACAAAATCAAATTCAAACAATATCTCCTCACAAACCCAGCCCTACAGAAGATCCTAGAAGGAAAATTCAAACACAGAGAAGATAACTACACCCAAGAAAACAGAGGAAATAGAAACCTCCACAGCAACTAAACAAAAAGAAACACAAGACAGCCAGCTATACCAAAATAATGGGAAATAACAACCCTGGTCACTAATATCCATCAACATCAATGGACTCAACTCGCCAATAAAAAGACACAGACATATAGACTGGATCCGTAAACAAGACCCATCTTATTGCTGTATACAAGAAACACATCTCACTATTGAAGATAAACACTATCTCAGAGTAAAGGGCTGGGAAAAAGGTTTTCCAAGCAAATGGACCCAGGAAACAAGCTGGAGTAGCCACCCTAATATCAAACAAAATAGACTTCCAATTGAAGTTAATAAAAAAAGACAGAGAAGGGCATTACATACTCATTAAAGGAAATATCCACCAAGAGGATATCTCAATATTGAACATCTATGCCCCAAATACAAAGGCACCTACATTTATTTAAAAAAAAAAAAAAACGCTTCCAAAACTTAAATCACACATCGATCCAAACACTTTAATAGTGGGAAACTTCAACAACCAACTCACAACTATGGACAGATCATCAAGACAGAAGCCAAACAGAGAAATAATGAGTCTAACAGAGATCATGAACCAAATGGACCTAACAGATATCTACAGACCATTTCACCCAAACACAAAAGAATACGCCTTCTCAGCACCTCACGGAACCTTCTCCAAAATCGACCATATAGTTGGACACAAAGATAGCCTCAACAGATACAAGAAAATTGAAATAACCCATTGTATCTTATCAGACCACCATGGAATAAAGCTGGACTTCAATAGCAAAAGAATCAACAGAAAGTCTACACTCACATGGAAATTGAACAACCAGAGGACCACTGGGTCAGGGAAGAAATAAAGAAGGAAATCAAAGACTTCTTAAAATCCTACGAAAAAGAAGACACAACATACCCAAACCGATGGGACACAATAAAAGCTGTGCTATGAGGAAAGTTCATAGCACTAAGTGCCTTCAAAAAGAAAATTGTGACAGCTCATATTAGCGAATAACAGCTAAACTAGGTGAATTTGAAAAAAAAGAAGCAAACACTCCCAAGAGGAGCAAAAGGCAGGAGATCATCAAACGTAGGGCTGAAATCAACAACTTAGAAACAAAAAGAACTATACAAAGTATCAATGAAACCAAGAGTTGGTTCTTCGAGAAAATCAACAAAATAGACAGCCTCTTAGCCAAATTAACTAAAACACAGAGGGAGAAAACACAAATCAACAAAATCAGAAATGAAAAGGGAGAAATAACAGACATTGAAGAAATCCAGAGAATATTTGGATCCTACTTTAAATATCTATATTCCACCAAATTTGAAAACTTAAACGAAATGGACAATTTTCTTGATAGATTCAACCTACCGAAGCTAAATCAAGATCAGATAAACAGATTAAACAGCCCTATAACCCCTAAGGAAATAGAAACAGTCATTAAAAATCTCCCAACCAAAAAAAAAGCCCAGGGCCAGATGGCTTTAGCACGGAATTCTACTGGACCTTCAAAGAGGAGCTAATACCAATACTTTTCAAACTCTTTCACAAAACAGAATCTGAAAGAACATTGCCAAACTCATTCTATGAGGCCACAGTCACCCTGATTCCCAAACCACACAAAGACCCAACAAAGAAAGACAACTTCAGACCAATCTCCCTCATAAACATAGATGCAAAAATACTTAATAAAATACTAGCAAACCGAATTCAGGAACACATCAAAAGTATCATGCACCATGATCAAGTAGGCTTCATCCCAGGGATGCAGGGATGGTTGAACATACAAAAGTCTATCAACGTCATTCACCATATAAACAAGATGAAAGAAAAAAACCACATGATAATCTCGCTAGATGCAGAAAAAGCATTTGACAAAATCCAACACCCCTTCATGCTAAAAGTTCTGGAGACAACGGGCATACAAGGACCGTACCTAGAAATAATAAAGGCAATATACAGCAGGCCAGTGGCCAACATCAAATTAAATGGAGAGAAACTTGAAGCATTTCCTCTAAACTCAGGGACAAGACAAGGATGTCCACTTTCACCGTATCTCTTCAATATAGTGCTTGAAGTTCTTGCTAGAGCAATAGGACAACTAAAGGAGATCAAGGGGATAAACATTGGAAACAATGAAGTCAAATTATCCCTATTTTCACATGATATGATAGTATACATAAGCGACCCTAAAAATTCCACCAGAGAACTCTTACAGCTGATAAACACCTTCAGCAAAGTGGCTGGATACAAAATTAATACAAAAAAATCAGAAGCCCTTCGTTATAAAACAAACAAATGGGCTGAGAAAGAAATAAGGGAAACAACCCCCTTCACAATAGCCACAAACAACATAAAATACCTAGGGGTAACTCTAACCAAGCAAGTAAAGGACCTGTACATCAAGAACTTCAAGCCCTTGAAGAAAGAAATGGAAGAGGCCTTTAGAAGATGGAAAGATCTCCCATGCTCATGGATAGGTAGGATCAACATAATAAAAATGGCCATCCTACCAAAAGCAATATATAGATTCAATGCAATTCCTATCAAAATACCAACACAATTCTTTATAAACTTGCAAAGAGCTATTCTCAATTTCATATGGAACAACAAAAAGCCCAGAATAGCTAAATCAATCCTGTACAATAAAAAAACATCTGGAGGTATCACCATCCCAGATTTCAAGCTGTATTACAGAGCAATAGTTGTAAAAACAGCATGGTATTGGTATAGAAACAGACCAGTAGATCAATGGAATCGAAATGAAGATCCAGAAATAGACTCATACACTTATGGCCATCTAATTTTTGACAAAGAAGCCAAAACGGCACAATGGAAGGACAGCATCTTCAACAAATGGTGCTGGTCCAACTGGGTGTCCACTTGTAAAAGAATGAAATTAGACCCATACTTATCACTTTGTACAAAACTTAAGTCCAAGTGGAGCAAAGACCTTAACATAGGCCTGTCACACTAAATCTACTAGAAGAAAAAGTGGGAGAAACCCTCAAACTAATTGGCACAGGTGACAACTTCCTGAACAGAACACCAACAGCTCAGGACGTGAGATCAACAATCAATAAATGGGACCTCATGAAACTGAAAAGCTTCTGTAAGGCAAAAGACACTGTCATTCGAACAAAAAGGCAGCCTACAGACTGGGAGAAAATCTTCACCAACCCCACATCTGACAGAGGGCTAATATCCAAAATCTACAAAGAACTCAAGAAATTAAATGCCAAGAAACCAGATAATCCAATCAAAAAATGGGGGACAGAGCTAAATAGAGAATTCACAAAGAAGGAATCCCTAATGGCTGAAAGACACTTGAAGAAATGTTCAACATCCTTAATCATCAGAGAAATGCAACTCAAGACGACTCTGAGATTCAATCCCACACCTGTCAGAATGGCTAAGAACAAAAGCTCAAATGACAGCACATGCTGGCGAGGGTGTGGAGAAAGGGGTACCCTACTCCATTGCTGGTGGGAATGCAGGCTTGTGCAACCACTATGGAGGTCAGTCTGGCGATATCTTAGAAAACTTGGAATATAGCTTTGCCTCAGGACCCACCATACCACTTCTGGGTATACACCCAAATGCCTCTTCACGCAATCATAAGGAAGTTTCCTCACCTATGTTTATAGCAGCCTTATTTGTAATAGCTAGAAACTGGAAACAACCTAGATGTCCCTCAAGTGAAGAATGGGTTAAAAAACTGTGATACATCTACACAATGGAATACTATTCAGCTATCAGGAACAATGAAATTATGCAATTTGAAGCCAAATGGATGGAACTAGAAAAGCTCATCCTGAGTGAGCTAACCCAGACTCAGAAGGACGCATATGGCATCTATTCACTTATAGTAGGATTTTAGCTATATAGTAGAAGGTATCGATACTACAACTAACACACCAAAGGGAACTTGAACATAGACTTTTTATTTTTAATTTTTATTTACTTTATATATTTTATATTTTTTCTATTTTTTAGTCTTTTTTAATCTATTTGTCTGCTTATTGGTTTGTTTGTTTAGTAGTTCTCTTTCCTGAGCAATGAGACACTTTTCACTGATGGTACTGCTTCATAGACCCCGAATGAATGAGGAGGTCTTGGCCCTCATACGACCTCTCAACTGAGATGAGGGACTGTTATATAAGGACACCCCACCCCAGAGAAATGGGATGGAAGGGTTAGGAGGTAAAGAAAAAAAAATGAAATGTGATGTTTCGGCCTTTTACTACTAATTGTCATAAACTGTTTAGGATAATTAAGAAATGCAAACTAATGGTTATGCAAGCCGGTCATTCTGTTAGGTACTATGACAGCCTATTATAGTTACTTGCTAAGCTAATCAGAAATAAACCTGCTAAGAGACAAGCAACATCTGCATACCCTAATATAAGAGATAGGTAGGGCCTCTTCAAAAACCTCAAGAGATCTGCAGAATATGGCATTCAAAGATGTTTTCATAACTTTATATTTTTTTTATATCAAGACATATCAACTCCTGACAGCACCCCCTATTCTCCTCCAAGTAGAAGATGAGCATCGAAGAATCTCCAGTGGGAGATGATTGAATTAGTAGCAAGCCTATCTCTTGGTAGGAAAAGCCCCTTGCTCCAACTGTAGACAGAATGCTGTCCAAAAAGGACAAAACCTGGAAGCAGGTAAGTCGACAGCCTAGCTCTGCCAAGACAGGGTAGGTAAGTCCTTCATAAGCCCTGCTCTACAATCAATGTCTTTCAGAGAAGCGGGGCCAAATGACTGAAAAGCGACACTGTAATGTATGGAGAGAAAATGGGAACTGTCCAGGCAGCCACTGGTATGTCATTTCTTAGTTTGGGAAGCTGCAGACCCTGTTTCCCATAAAATCAGATATATTTATCCCTCTCAGGTCTCTGAGGTGATTGAAGAACAAATAGCTAGAGTCTCATAATTTAATTTTGAGTTGTTTAGGAGTCAAGAGAGTGTTATAGATCTAAGAAGATACTTTTAAAATTGTGTTGCAAGTTAGTATGAATGTTGAGTCGGATATAGAACTTTAAACTCATGGAGATGGTTAGATAGTAGATTGTTAAAGTCAGGTACCAAATACGTATGAACTGGACATTGGGAATGTATGCTAAGCCATATAACCTCATAACTGTGGCCTAATTACCTTTGTTGTCTTGTATTGTATTTATTATTATAAGAGAAAGAGCCATTTGTTGGACTGAAAGGGGAAACTGTAGGGAGAAATAAAATATACCTTAAACTTAAAAGAAAAAAAAAAGGCAAGAGAATGGGGGTTGAGGGTGGAAGGGTGGGACTGGAGGGAGAATAAGGAGGGGACTGCGATTGAGATGTAACTTGAAGAAATAAAAAATAAAGGGAAAAAAAAAAAGAAATCAGCCCAGATTGCTAATGTACTCATTCCTTAGATAACCAACAAAGGGAAAACATGAAGCATTTTATTAAAATCTTGTTTACAGTAGAATACTCTTTTTTCATAGCAGCAAAGATATTAGACTTTTTCCTTAGAAAGAACAGACTTTGCTGCCTCCTAGTCCATTGCCACATGAAATTCAGAGGGCATACATTACTGATACCAAGGAAAATGCTACTCCTTCCCCTTGTTTCCTGCCATGAAAGAAACCCTCAAATCTCTAGGAATCTGTAAGCCAGAATAAAAATTTTTTCCTCCCTTAAAGAGTTTTTTAAAAATACATATCTATCTTTTAACTTTTACTTTACTTATTTTTTTTATATGTATGTTTTGTTTAACTGTGATTTTTTTTTAATCTTCCAAAAACCATCATTTTCATTCAAAAGCCATCTGAGTAGAGAAATGAGAAATATATAACTGGCCAGGCATGGTGGCACATGCCTTTAATCCCAGGACAGTTAAACCAGAGGACTGAAGTTACAGACTGTGAGCCAGTATGTGATTGCTAGGACCAGAACCTCAGTCCTTTTCAAGAGCAACCAGCACCCTTAACCACTGAGCCATCTTTCAGCACCCCCTTAAAGAAGTTTCTAAAATTAAAAAAAAAAACCTTTTTTATACCTTTATCTCAAGTGTTTAGAGCTTAGTAATTGTGAAATACAGCCAAATTAACAGAAAAAGATAGCTATACAAATTTAATGATGCAGTTGGGCATGAAGACACAAGCCTTTAATTCCAGTGCTTGGGAGGCAGAGGCAGGCAGATCTCTGTGAGTTCAAGGCCAGCCTGGTCTACAAAGTGAGTCCAGGACAGCCAGATACACAGAGAAACGCTGTCTTGAAAAGCCAAAAAAAAAATTTTAATGATGCTACTATAATCTTTAATAACTATATTGTATAAGTTATTATAAAATAATTATAGTTGTATAAGTTAAATACAACTAAACAGCTAAAAACTATGATAAATTTATTTTAAAACGAAAGTCTTAGGGGCTGTAGTTCAGTAAAAGAAAGCCCAACTAGCATGTATTCACAAGGCCCTGGGCTCAATTGACAGCACCAAGGGGAGAGGAAAACAAGGGATGAACGGGAAGACAGGAGAGAGCAGAGGAGGAGATGTGAGAGAGGGAAGAAAGAAAGGAAAGGAGTCCAGGCCAAACTCCATGACTGAACCTACATAATCTACTTTGCTGACTGTCACTCCTGAATATCCATTCCTTTGTAGCTATGAAATATTAACCTGACGGGTCCTGTAGGGACCCTAATTAAGACCTGAACAGTTCCCATTCCCAGAAATGGGTTCAGAAGTTACTAGAGAAACAACTGAAAAATCAAGAGATGGTTTAGCCATGTAGCTTGAGAAAGATAAGATTGCTTAGAGTTACTTAGCTGCTAACTGCCAGTTTGAAAACCCTCCCTGTTTTATGATCAACTCATGACTGTTCCCCCGTTTTGTGATCAACTCGTGGTCACCCCTCTGTCTTATGCTCAACTCCTGATTGTTGGTTAACTAGGCACCCTCGCTTTTTACAAAGGTTGCCCTCCCTTTTCAGTTTGAATGCTCCAATCATGTTGGAAGATTACCTAACCCACTCTGAAATTCCCCTGAAAGCCTTTAAAAAACCCTTCAAGCTCATCTTGGAGTTGCGAAAGTCTGTCTAATTGGTGGACCCTGCATGCTGGATATCTGCAGAAAATAAACATTCATTGCTTTTGCATGCTATCTGAGTTTGGGTGTCTTTCTCAGCGCATTCCAGACCCTAACAAACCTTTCTGGTAACTAGATTGTTCATACCTTCAAATTCTTTGGTTAAAGATATACTTTTTTTTTTTAATTCTAGTACTAAAATGGATCTAACCTACCATTCATTTTTTAAATTTTAAATGTAACATTAAGAATTCCTTAACTTAGCCGGGCGGTGGTGGCGCACGCCTTTAATCCCAGTACTCGGGAGGCAGAGGCAGGTGGATCTTTGTGAGTTCGAGGCCAGCCTGGTCTACAAAGTGAGTCCAGGACAGCCAGGGCTACACAGAGAAACCCTGTCTCGAAAAAACCAAAAAAAAAAAAAAAGAATTCCTTAACTTTAGGTTACAAAGAACAAAAGAAAAATTCTAATATTAATGAGTACCATTCACTCCTAAATGCTGGGAGCAGAAGGCTTTAAAGTAGAAGAGGGGAAGATATGCACAGAAAAATATAAAAAGGGATCATAAGAGAAAGGCTGAGCATAGACCAAATATGGAAATAGCCAAGCCAAGACTCCAAAAAGGAATCTGTATGCTGTGTGCTCCTTTTAACACTCCAGTGGAGGGCTAAACCAATACAGGGTGGTTTTGTTGCTACTGTTGTTTGCTTTCTGTTGTTCTCATTACTTTGCTGTTAGTACAAAATAAGGCACTGACTAGCTTTCCATAAGCTTAGTGAGAAAAACGTAGTTAAATTTTGTATTAACAAGAGAAAGGGAGTGCTACAGTTAAGTAAGTGTACTTCAGGGTGGAGATGTAACTGCGGGAAAACCACTTGCTTAGGGATGTGTGAGGGCCAACCAGCATGGGGGGGGGGACTGGACATATTTCAAATACAATGGTATTTTATAATGCTGCGGCAAAAACATGGTAAGGCTCTCACAGTGTTTATGATTTACTAACTGCCTTTCTTGGTGCTTCAATACAGGTGTTACCAAGTGAGCACAGGCCTTTAATCCCAACACTCAGAAGGGTCTCTGAGTTCCAGGCCAGCCTGTTTTAGGAACGGGGGAAAGGGGGCTCTGTTACAGAGAAACCCTGTCTTGGGAAAAAGAAAAGAAAAAAAAATCATACTTTCAAAGGGCTGGATTAAACATGCCTTTAATCCCAGCACTGGGGAGGAAAAAGCAGGTAGATAGATCTCTGTGAGTTCAAGGCTAGCCTGGTCTACAGAGTGAGTCCAGAATAGCCACAGATACACAGAGAAACCCTGTCTTGGGAGGGGGGGGCAAACAAGAGAAGGAACATTTTGGGGGCCTGGAAAGATGGCTCAGTGGTTAAAAGCACTGCCTGTTCTTCCAAAGGACCTGAGTTCAAATCCCAGCACCCACATGGCAATTCACAACTGTCTGTAATTGCCAGTTGTGGTAGTACATGCCTCTAATCCCAGCATTTGGTAGGTAGAGGCAGGCGGATCTCTGTGAGTTCCTAGCCTGGTCTACAAAGTGAGTCCGGACAGATGGATACACAGAGAAACCCTGTCTCAAAAAAACAACTAAGCCGGGCGGTGGTGGCGCACGCCTTTAATCCCAGCACTTGGGAGGCAGAGGCAGGCGGATCTTTGTGAGTTCGAGGCCAGCCTGGTCTACAAAGTGAGTCCAGGACAGCCAAGGATACACAGAGAAACCCTGTCTCGAAAAACCAAAAAAAAAAAAAAAAACCAATTAAAACCAATGTTGGAATATCCTAAAGGCTCATATGTCCCACAAAGCAAAGACACTTCCTAACCCATTAAAAGAACTAAAAAAAAAAGTATCAGAAAAAGATTGGATGCTACTTGTATATATTGTGTTAACCCATCTGTCTCAATTTTTTTAAAACAAGTAATTCCACACCATACTTGTTACACCTGAATTGAGCCTAATCTTCACTTCAAAGTATAAAAGATGCAGTATGAAAATAATCATTAATAGGCCCTCTTTACACCTGCTGAGACTGCTCGGTGTTACAGATGTTTGCTATTCAGCCTAATAACCTGACTTCAGTACCTAGAATCCATAGTGAAAGGGATCTTTACTTCTCTGAATTATGAAAAAACCATGGTATGGTACACATGAAGGTATGTCACACATAAATAAATCAGCCTTTAAAACTGTTCTACCCATGAAATCTGACTACACCTTAGACAAAGTAATGTAGACAGAGAGAGAACTCAGAAGTAAAAAATCAATCACAAATTTTGCAAATCACTATAGGCTGATAAGTGATAAACATTATATTACTATTCTCTTCTGTGTGTTTGATATTTTCCACAATAAAAATGCTCAGAATCAACAACATGATTCCTCAGGTAAAAGCTAAGAAACCCTAAAGAGGGGCTGGAGAGATGGATCAGCAGTTAAGAACACTGGCTGTTCTTCCAAAGGACCCAAGTTCAAATCCCACTACTCACATGGCAATTCACAACTGTCTGTAATTGCCAGGCATGGTTGCACATGCCTTTAATCCCAGCACTCAGGAGACAGAAGCAGGAGGATCTCTGTGAGTTTAAAACCAGCCTGGACAACAAAGTGAGTCCAAGACAGCCAGGGCTACACAGAGAAATCCTGTCTCAAAAAAAAAAAAAAAAAAAAAAACCCTAAAGACCTAACTTTGATCCCAGGAAGTCACAGTGGAAGAGTAGAAGGAGACAATCAATTCCTTAGAATTGTCCTTTAACTACTCCCACACATACACAGCAATAATACATTAAATAAATTTTACTGAAAATGTGTAAGGCAAAATGATTAACTGCTTGCATTTGGGAGGTAGAGGCAGGGGCCAGGAGTTAAGGCCAGAAAGTTTGAAACAGGTCTGGGCTACTAGAGATCCTGTCTCAAACATAAAAGTAAGCCAGGCATGATGTCCCATGCCAGTAATTCCACCTTTGGAGGCAGATCAAGGTCATCCTACAGACAGTTCCAGGCCAGCCTGACCTGCCTAGGACCCTATGGGAGAGGGGGTCATAACTCATTTATATGAAGCCCAACTTTTTTTTTTGGTTTTTTGAAACAAGGTTTCAAAGGGAAGTGTATCCTCCTTCCCTTTCTTTGACTCACTTTGTAGACCAGGCTAGCCTCAAACTCATGCACAACAAGCCCAAGATTTTTAATATGTAATAAATATTAAAATAATAAATTAACAGAGCAAAAACATTTCCCAGGAATTATTTAGCCCAACATTCTCACAAGAAAACAGAAAGACATAATTAAATAACTTTCTCACATTTTCAGAGTTGGGGGGAAAAATGAAATCTTCTATTACTACATTTCCTCTAGGACATACTAAACATGATCACTTGAGGATTATGTAGATATTAAGCAACACACTAGGCTTTAAAAATGGGGGGAGGGGGCAAGCACACTATAAACAACCAATTCACCTTAATATGAGTTATAGAGGAAAAACACATCTAAGATCACAGTATGTCCTATCAAATTCAAGATGTCACAAGCAATGCAATTCCAAGAATGGGTTTCCAGCATTTAACCACCATTCCAAAATTAAATTCTACCGGATAACACTTCTTGCTGGTTATTTACATAAAAAGAGAGTCGCCAGCATTAAGCCATCTTAACACCAATATTGCCCTTCACACCAGGCATTGTATCTCCTCCACTGTATTTCTACCCGTTCATAATACTTTTACTTAAGCCAAAACAGCAACAAAAGGTAGTGCTAATTTACCAAACTCATTAACCAGATATTAGAAAACCACCATTTAACTATGTTCATAAATCCAAACTGGATGTCTTCACACATTAGCATTTACATATATTGTACACAAAAGAAAAGTTGCTTATACCCCCTGAAAGCAACATTCTTTGCCAGGTCTACCAAAGTGATTTTAAAGGATCTACCCCAACTAACAAACTTTATTTCCACAGTGCCCAAGCTACACAAACACATAAGGGGAACACACGAAAACACATCTGAATTTTAACCACTAAAAAAGTGGACTTTCTTGACAACGTGGTGGCGCATGCCTTTAATATTAGCACCTGGAAGGCAGAGGCAGGCGGATCTCTGTGAATTCAAGGCCAGCCTGGTCTACAAAGCGACTTAAGGACAGCCAAGGCTGTTACCAGAGAAACCGTGTCTCGAAAATAATAATAATAATAATAATAATTTTTTAATGGTCTTTCTGCCGGGGGTGGTGGCTCACACCTTTAATTCCAGCACTCGGGAGGCAGAGGCAGGCGGATCTCTGTTGAGTTCAAGGCCAGCCTGGTCTACAAAGTGAGTCCAGGACAGTCAGGGCTACACAGAGAAACCCTGTCTCGAAAATAATAACAAAAGTGGGCTCTCACTGATGACACTGATCTCCACTCCTGTAGATCCTTAACACCACATGCTTCTTTATACTCTAAGTCACCAGTGCTGCTAACCTTGACATTTTGTGGTCACTCTAAGAAGAATAAATTACGTGTTTCAGTTTAGCTTCTTTTAATTAAAAAAGGTCTATTTCCACCCTCTCGGCTGGAGAATATGAAAAACCCGTCAGAGCTCCCCGCCAAATAATTAGCACATAAAAATTATCCCGTGGAGAGATACAGCCAACTATTGCATTATAAAACTCTGAGTCATCACCCAGTTCACTCAGCAGATTCTGGTAACACAAATGGCATGCCCCATGTGATCACTCACCGGTAACCGCATGCATAAACATACAGTCTTACCAGATTATATGTAGCATACCAAACAAAAACTGCAAAAATCTTACATAAAGAGTTTTTATAGGTGCACCACAAAAAAAGGTGCCTATACAGCAAATGACCTCTCCAAACTTTTTGCTCCAGCATTACTTTTCTCCAGCTCTAATTAGTTGTACAGAAAACAAAAGAACTCCTGAAGTTGAGGTTAAGGTAGTTAGCATTCATCTAACCAACTCAAAACCACACAATCCGGAGAGCTAACAAAGCCCCGGGGCAACCTAACAGCGCCCTTCACTATTTGCCTTAGAATCACCTAAGTCTCTACCGAGGAAATGTCACAAGAAGAACATAAGCTTTCCTAGCATTCTAAGACATTCTCAACATCAACGTCTACTCAGCCCAAGAATGCGCTGATTGCCCATTTGGAACCAATAGTTTCTATTAAATCCAGGAAGCCAGACCAGCACCTCCATGCCCACAAGAAACAAAGTAATATACAAAACACTCACAACTAGGAACAGCTTGAACCTCTTAGTGTCCCTACGGCCTCCTTCCTGCTAACAACGCGATTAAGGAGATAAGTGAAAAGGCGTAGATCTTCGGGGAAGGAAGAACCAGAGGAAGCTCAAATGTGAAGACAGGAGTTGCTTCCCCAAAGACGGGACCTCTCTACCCCTCAGCTCCACGCGCAGAACTCCAAGAGGAACCAAAGGGAATCGCTCGTCGCTATCCCGGGGGACTCCTGCAGCTTCCCAGAGCCTGGCAGGTAAAAAGAAACCACAAGAACGCCGGCCATGAGAGACGACCGGCATGACCCACAGGTCCTGCAGAAGGCAGCGAGGAGGACAGGTCCCTCTCGGGCCCGGCCGCGCCCCTGGAACGGTGCACCAGGCCAGTTCCGCCTGGACAGGACCAAGTTGAGCAGCCGCAGCGCAGACAAAGAGTCCGGCCCGCCGACAGCCCCTGCCCACTTACGTGGAGAGTTTCCGGGTCCAGAAGAGGCCCCCGGGCCACAGCTCCTGGAGCTGCACGGCCCGGCCCAGGTTGCTCTTGATCTGCGCCAGCTGCACGTCGGATTCGGCGTCCAGCCGCTCGGCGTAGGGCAGAAGCTTGTTGTACACGATTTCCTTCTGCGGGACGAAGGCCCGCGGGCCCAGCACCGGCCGCCCGCCAGGTTCGGGGGGGCTCCCCGCCGCCCGCCCGCTCCGGCGCCTCCATTAGCCCGCAGCCGCCCCCAGCCCCCGCCCCGCTGCGGGCTCTGCCTCGTCCGCGTCGCGTCGCCCTCGGCCCGACCGCTGGGCCCCCCGGCTGCCCGGCGCGCTGCTGGACCCCGCGCGGCACCCGGTTCGTTGGCGGCGGCGACAGCGGCTGCTCTGCCGGGCCCGCTCCGGCTCGTCTGGTGACGCTGCAGCCGCTTGGCCCAGAGGTTCCGGACGGTCCTCAAGTCACTTCCGGGGCGGGGCCGCGGGGGCCGGGCCGTGCCGCGGAGGGGGCGGGGCGGGGCCGCGGAGGGGACAGGGCGGCTTTCTCGTGGACCCCTGAGTTGGGTCTCGGCGGCTCCGGTAACATCGCGAGGCTGCCCGCGAGAAACAAGAGGCCCCACGCTGCAGCAGGATCCAGGATCTGGCACGGGATCCGACTGCCTCTCCACGCCCAGTACCCTCTCTTCTGGGCCGGTTTATGGAAGCTTGTATCCCCTTGGGGGCGAAGGGGGAGCGGGGTGGACACAGAGGCTGTGTGATCAAGAATTCAAGACCGGCCTCGGCTACGTAGTGACTTTGAGAAAGCCTGGCAACATGAGACACTGTCTTTAAAAAAAAAAGTTTATGGAAGAACCTGCATTCCCTGTAATACCTTGCATTCCTCTGTCCCTTTTTAGCCCCCACCTTTCTGATATTATCTCCGGCCACCCTCATTCCAAAGAAAATAGTTCCTCAACAAATACTAACCTACTTTGAGTGTCATCCTCTCATTTTAGGCTCCCGTGGAAAATTTAAGAATGCCTAGTTCTGCCTCTTAAGGTCTTAGCGACCTGGGAGCTACAAGCTAGTGAATTACAGGACAACGATTTGGTAAATACTAGATAAGTACTGAGATATTTGGGAAATCTAACTAAAGGTGTATCACTTCCCTGGATGCTATTTTTAAATTAAATTTGTAAGGTTGAGTGCAATGTTTTTCAGATAAAGGAAGAAGATATCTGTCAGCTGACACATAAGGCTGAGACTGCAAGCTTGTTTTCTAGTAACTCAAGATTTAGAGTGGCTGAAGATTGCTTGCCAGAATGAAGTGAATATATGGAGACTAAGAAATAAATGCTAGTAGCCGGGCGGTGGTGGCGCACGCCTTTAATCCCAGCACTTGGGAGGCAGAGGCAGGCGGATCTTTGTGAGTTCGAGGCCAGCCTGGTCTACAAAGTGAGTCCAGGACAGCCAAGGATACACAGAGAAACCCTGTCTCGAAAAACCAAAAAAAAAAAAAAAAAGAAAAGAAATAAATGCTAGTAAACTGAGCTTGATCCTAAAAGTAATAAGAAATTTCTAAGCCAGGACATCGTGGCATCCCCCTATCATCCTAGGAAGCGTTTAAGAAGTCAAAGCAAGAGGATTGTGAGTTTAAAGCCAACCTGAGTTGAAAAAAAGAGAAAAAACTGAGAATGGTGGTCACACATTTAAGCCTGGCACTTGCATCTAGGAGGCAGAGGCAAGAGGACTGCCCAGCTGGCCTACAAGTCCCACTGTTTGCATAGCTTAAGTGGTAACCCAGTTTCCTAGGCTGGACATAGCTCTGAGTTCCATCCCCAGAACATCTAGAAAATATTTTCCAAAAGAGTCACTGTCTGTCTCAAAAAAAAATGTCTAAAAGACAGTAAGCCTAAGAACAGCATAATAAAACTTACTTAGTTTTTGGGGTTTTTGTTTGTTTGTTTGTTTTGAGACTGAGTTTTACTGTGTAGCCATGGCTATTCTGGAGCTGCTATGTAAACCAGGCCAGCCTTGAACCTTGGGGAACTCTAGGATAGCTGCCATGCACCACCACACCTGACAAAACTTTACATTAAAATGTTTTGTATTACATGTATTTATTTCTTTTTTTTTTTTTTTTGGTTTTTCGAGACAGGGTTTCTCTGAATATCTCTGGCTGTCCTGGACTTGCTTTGTAGACCAGGCTGGCCTCGAACTCACAAAGATCTGCCTGCCTCTGCCTCCCAAGTGCTGGGATTAAAGGCGTGCGCCACCACCGCCCGGCCATGTATTTATTTCTATGTGCACATGTGAGTGTGCCACAGTGCCTCTGAATGTCTGCAAGAGTTGATTAGCTCTCCCACTTTGTGGGGCCTGGGAATTGAACTCAGATCCTCAGGCTTGACTATCTCTGGCTTGTGGAAACTGCATTTGGACAGAGAAGACTGAAAAATTGGGGGGGGGGGCTTTCAAAATATGGCATATTGAACCGGGTGTCAATATGTCATGTAATGTATGTAACTAATTAATGTATGTAATGCATGCCGGTAATTCTAGCACTGGAAAGCCAGAGACAGGTCAGCCACAATTTCAAGGTCACACTGGTCTATATAGATGCTATCTCCAAAAGCTTCCCTCAAAAAGTCGTAATAAGGCTGGGTGTGGTGGCTCACGCCTTTAATCCCAGCACTCGGAACGCAGAGCTAGGCAGATCTCTGTGAGTTCAAGGCCAACCTGGTCTACAAAGCGAGTCAAGGACAGTCAGGGCTACACAGAGAAACCCTGTTTTGAAAAACCAAAAAAAAAAGAAGCAAGCTCTATAAAATACTGGCCAGGGCGATAGACCCTGGCTAGGTCTATACCCAGGACTCCCAGAGAATGGCATCTAATTATGTGAGTCCAGTGCTTATAATGGCAAAACCCACAAGGCTGCCTACTTCCCACCATCATCCAATCAGGGGCAAGCATACATCCTGATGTACTTCCTGCATGTGTACTACCTGTCTATGCGTGACCAAGCACTTCTTCTTCAGCTGGAGCAACCAATCTTGTTTACAGAAGCAAAAACACCATGACTTGTTATCTTAAATGACCAACAGCCTCCAGCATTCCAGGAAGTTATCTGTCCTTGGGCAAGTGGGAATTGCAAGTTTATCTGTCCTTGGGCAAGTGAGGCTTATAGGTTAGATCTCTTAAGCACAGTAATTTAAACTTCAAACATAACGTTAGCTCTCACAATGGCTCAGTGGATTCAGAGCACATGCTGTTCTTCTTGGGGACCTGAGTTTAGTTCTCAGGTCACAACTATCTGTAACTCCAGCTCTTGGAGATCTAATGTTCTCTTCTGGTTTCCTTAGGTACCCACACAGACACACTCACATACATGTCAAATAATAATAAATAATTCTGTTAAAGAAAAACAAAGAAAAGAGATTTAATCCATATTGCAAAGAAAAACAAAAAGGAACTCAGTATCCAGAGTCTTTTGGATTATTAGAATAAGATATTTATTTTATTTGGGGGGTGTTTTGTGCATGAGCTATAAATAGGAGAAGTATGTAGAAGAGCAGGAGCCAAGAAATATGCATAATTAAGTAGCCCCCAGGCTTGGTCTGTTCATCTCCCAATTCCAATTATACTAATTGCTATCTTTACCTGTGGGGACCAATCTAGCCAATCCATCTTAAGTAACAGTTTACATCTGTGAGGATTTGCTGTCCTAGGAATCTGAAGTGACTGAGTTTAGGACAGTGACTTATCTCTGTTACTGTGATATTGTGTTAGCCTCAAGGAGATGATATAGGTTGAGTAGACAGATACTTCTTCCCAAATGTCATGGTTATACAGAGGCAAACAAATGCTTGACCCAAAATAGTGGAGACAGATGTTCTTCCCAGTTCTTGAGACCCCAAAGACCACCCAGGAGCCAACTCCAATGTAAATGCATGAGGGTTGTTTATTCAAGCTCAGAGCTTGGACTCTCAATGCTCATTAACACAGTGGTTTGAGTTGAGAGCCCCAAACTCCAAAAATAGAGGGTTTATATAGGGGAAGAAAGGGGGTTTTAGCATAAGATTGGATGACACTTGGACAGACAAACCTGTCAATCCCTAATTGGCTCGTGGTTGTTGCCATACCATTAACGGTCAGCTTGACCATCAGAAAGTTTGTTTAGACTTTTTGGGTGCTTTCTGAGAGTGAGCTGTCTGGTGATGACTAGGGAACACCCCTGGAATCCAAGGTCAGGTGCATTTTGTTATTTTCCTGGAACTGGAGGTCAGCTCTGAGTCAAACCTAATACAAAATGGAAACTTTTTTTAAGATGGAGTCAGTCAGGCTCCATAATGGATATAAACTGAAGGCTGAAGTACCAGACTAAAGCTGCTTCTAAATGCTTGTTATAAACTTAGATCCTAAACAGACAGTGCAAGGGTTAGTCTGAGCAAGGGATGCAGATGAATTGAAATGTTTGGATTAAATTTGGAGCTAAAGTTAAAAAATTCTTTTCTATTATTCATACAAAAGTAGTGAGACAGCCCGTGGTGGGCTGCTTAATGGCCCATGCCTTTATCCCAGGACTTTAGAGGCAGAGGCCAAGCCCTACATAGTATCTTTCTCTTTTGTTTTTTCTTTTCTTTCTTTCTTTTTTTGTTCCTAGACAAGGTTTTTCTGTGTATCCCTGGCTGTTCTGGACTCACTTTGTACACCAGGCTGTCCTCTGCCTCCCAAGTGCTGGGGTTAAAGGTGTGGAGCCTGACTGAATCCATCTTGAAAAAAGATTCCATTTTGTATTAGGTTTGACTTAGAGCTGACCTCCAGTTCCAAAATAACATCAAAATTTACCAGACCTTGCATTCCAGGGGTGTTCCCTCATCATCACCATACAGCTCACTATGAGAAAGCACCCAAAATGTCTAAACAAACTTTCTGATGATCAAACTGTCCGCAGCTGGTTAGTCAGTAACAATGTGCCAATCAGAAATGGACATGACTAGTTACCCAAATGTCATCCAATCATATGATAGAAAACCTGTTTCTTTGTCTAAGCCCCAATATAAGCCTTGTATTTTTTGGAGTTTGCTGCTCTTAACTCAAACTGGTGTATCAGTGAATAATGGAGAGTCCAAGCTCTGAGCTTGAATAAACAACCCTCATGTATTTACATCGGAGTTGGCTCCTAGGTGGTCTTTGGGGTCTCGAGAACAGGGCAGAACAAAGGCATGTGCCGCCATGCCCAGAAATTACAGACAGCTGTGAACTGCCGTGTGGGTGCTGGGATTTGAACCCAGGTCTTTTGGAAGAGGAGGCAGTGCTCTTAACCACTGAGCCATCTCTCTAGCTCTTTTTTTTTTTAATTTTTAAAATTCCATTAAAATTGGGCTGGAGAGATGTCTCAGCAGTTAAGAGCACTGGCTGTTCTTCCAAAAAGACTTGGGTTCAAATCCCAGCACCATATGGCAGTTCACAGCTGTCTGTAATGGCCGGGCATGGTGCCACACGTCTTTAATCCCAGCTGTCGGGAGGCAGAGGCAGGTGGATCTCTGTGAGTTCAAGACCAACCTGATCTACAAAGTGAGTCCAGGACAGCCAAAGCTACACAGAGAAACCCTGTCTTGAAAAACCAAAAAAAAAAAAAAAAAAAGAAAAAAATTCCATTGAAACTCCATTGAGAAAATGGGGAGGCCAGCAGCTTCTTTGGTGACAGGATCATTGGAGACAGTAACCAAAAATCTGGAATGAGTTTTCTCTGGCTATTTTTATCTCTTGGAAGTGAAGAGATGCCAGCAAAAGATAACCCTTTATCCTTTCAAAACAACCCTAAAGGGCACTCTGGCTTCTTATCACAAGCCCTCAAGGCAGCATGAGAGCTAGAAAACATCACTGGCTCTTCAGAGAGAATTACTGAGACTCAGCATGACCTTTCAGCTCTCCCTATAGGAACAATATGTCCTGGTAGCAAAATCAACTTCACCTGGCTCCCAGTCACAACACAAAAACAACTGTAATTCCCTGATATATATTCCTGATATTGAAGGGCCCTGGTGGGTACCCCAAAGGACCCTAAAGTCCAAAGAAGCCTAACCTGTGAATCCGATGTAACAGCTGGAGACGGAGCAGAGCTTAGACTTGGACTTCTCAGCTCAGCTGGGGTTGAGGAAACTCCCTCCTGTGAGCTGCAACACCTCTGTTGAGGAAGCCTCCTCTCAGAGCTGTGTGGTTTCCGAGCTCTGGAGTCTCAGGATACCCTTCCACTGGGACATTGTCCTACCTAAAAGAGCTGTGTGTTTCCTGGGCTCCTGAGTCCTAGGATACCTTCCTCAGAGCTGTAACACTTTCACTGGGAATACCCTCTCTCTCTGAAAGACCCCCGGCTAAGCATGCCTATTTGTTAGCTGCCATCCC
>CAJQZJ010034413.1:768377-859592 GCA_907164525.1 Lophiomys imhausi
GGACGCTGGGCCCCAGGGGCGGTGTCCCCATTTCAGGGGTCTTTCATCTCCCCTCAGAGCCATGTGGTTCCTGGGCTCAGGAGTCTCAGGATGCCTTCCCATCCCCCTGCAGGCCAAAATGCTAACACCTACCTGTGTTCTCTGGGTGCTGGGACTCCAGGCTTAGGACTTACTCCTCTCCTCATCCATTGGATCTGCGTCCTGATACATCTAGCTTTTAAATTTATCAAATAATATACTGCCCATGGGATCAGAGGTAGCATAAATATTCTCCTTCCTTTATTCCTTTTTCCTCACTCCAAGTCCTGTTTCTCTCATTCCTCTCCCATTATGCTTGCTGATTGAGAACAGGGCTGCTCTGAACCAAGATGATCCACTGACTGCTCCAAGCCAACCTGTCATTTAAACACTCCACTTCTGATGTATGTGCAGACCATTTGTCTGTGAATTTGATTCCAAATTCTTAGATTCTGATTCCATGTGGCTCTAGCCTTATGCCTATCCACATGGACTCACTAGCCATTTGCCCCTCCCCCAATCTCCTGTGCTGGTCTGCAGGAAGACAAGTGCATATGCTCTTCCCCTCCCTCCCTTAAATGGACTCATATTAACCTGACCCCATTGAAAGGCAGAAATTAGCACACCTGATTCCAGCTTCTCACTGTCACAGACAAATGATCCCCAAATACTTTATATGTAAACTTGATTTGCTCTACTCTACACTCCCAAAATCTTTTGTCTGATTTCTTTACACTGTGCTCTCTCTCTCTCTCTCTCTCTATATATATATATATATATATATATATATATATATATATATATAAAGATTATACTTTAGCCAGCCAGTTGTTGCACACGCCTTTGATCTCAGCACTTGAAAGGCGTGCGCCACCACCGCCCGGCTTGGGTGTATAATTTGGTATGGTTTAAAATTTATATATAAAAATAAAAATATATAATTCAAAACAGGCGTGATGGTGCACATCTTTTTTTTTTTTTTTTTTGGTTTTTCGAGACAGGGTTTCTCTGTGTATCCTTGGCTGTCCTGGACTCACTTTGTAGACCAGGCTGGCCTCAAACTCACAAAGATCCGCCTGCCTCTGCCTCCCAAGTGCTGGGATTAAAGGCGTGCACCACCACCGCCTGGCTTTGATGGTGCACATCTTTAATCCCAGTGCTCAGGAGGCAGAGGCAGGCAGATCTCTGTGAGTTCAAGGCAACCAGGGCTATTACACAGAAAAACCCTGTCTCAGCCCCCCCCCCAAAAAAAGTACAAGCTAATAATGGGTCACCTTCTAAGTGATCAAATTGTTTATTTGCCCAGAAATATATTTGTAGTCATGCTAAGAATTGGTGCAGTTAGTTACAAGATTAAGCTTATTTAGTCTCCTATACATGCTTTCACAGTTAAACAAAAAGTAACTAACTAGAAAGAAGCAAAGTTTCTCTATTCAGAACCACCTTAGATAGACATATAGTCCTCAGACCCTTCATATATCTGTAGAACATGGCATTTAAAATATTTTAAAAAGCTTTTCATGATAGACATGCCAGCTCCTGACAATACCTCTAGTGTCCTCCAAAGAAGATGGTGGGCACAGAAGAATTTCCACTTTAAACTTGCATTAAGTGTGGGAAAGATGGCCACTGGGCTACAGACTGCCCTTTGACCTGACTGCAGACAAGCTGGTCAAGCTAGACTGGCTAGACATGGAGAAGTCGGCTGCTGTGCTTTGACAAGACAAGGTAGGCAGTCCTTTATAATGCCTGCTTCACAGAAAAGTCTGTCAGATCTTCTGAGACTGGTGGCCAAAGACAGATGCCCCACCAATGCAGAGGAAACATGAGTTGGCTGTCCAGGTAGTTGGGAAGACACTGTCATAACTTTGATAGACTCAGAAGCTGCTTGATCTGCACTTCGTGTTTACTCAGGTAACATATATCCTTCTCAGATCTCTGATGGTCTTGAAGACTAGGCAAGTGAAAGATTTATCAGTTTAACAGCAGAAACCAAGGCTTCAGATGGCTTCTCAGTCTTCATGTGTAAAAATCAGGCCTCAAGCCTCATTCTTCTCGAACTGCTACAGCTAGACCAAGACACAGCCTACCTTGTTACCAGACACCAACAACAGAGAATTAGCTCCTTACCCCAAGGTAATCCACCACCATGATAGTTCATTAGTCAATTCATTAGCTAATTAAAACTACAGGTCTATTATTAGAAAAGGCGAACAGATTTGCCTTGCTTACAGGCTTCATGTTAAAAGATAATGTAACTTTTCACTACAGTATGGCTCCTAGAAATCTCACCTGTGGCTTATGATAAATAATTGGTTAATAAAAGATATAAAGTTTCCGGGTGTGGTGGCACATGCCTTTAATCCCAGCACTTGGGAGGCAGAGGCAGGCAGATCTCTGTGAGTTCGAGGCCAGCCTGGTCTACAAAGCAAGTCCAGGACAGCCAGAGCTGTTACACAGAGAAACCCTGTCTCAAAAAACAAAACAAACAAACAAAAAAAAATATAAAGTTTATGTAAGACCTGAGGACACAAAGCGTAAGTTGTCAGGACCTAATAAAATATTTTAGGGTTTAAGAAGGTATGTTAAGATTGATAAATGCAAGTAAAATGATTTAATGTTTATAAAAGAAATGAGGAATGCTTCCGATTTCTTCCCCTCGCTATGCTACTATTGGAATTCTGATAAGTTATTAGTCTAACTGGTAAAAAACAAACAAAAACAAAAAACAAAAAAAACCTATCGCACTATACAATCCATTATTATAGTCAAAAGTTCAAGACTTTAAATTTCCTTTGGTTTGTCTTTTAAATATAGACTGAAAAATGTTTCTTGGGCTAGGCGTGGTGGCACACATCTTTAATCCCAGCACTCAGGAGGCAGAGGCAGGCAGATCTCTGAGTTCGAGGCCAGCCTGGTCTACAAAGCAAGTCCAGGACAGCCAGGGCTGTTACACAGAGAAACCTTGTCTCGTTAAAAAAAAAAAAAAAAAAATGTTTCTTGGGCTGGAGAGATGGCTCAGCAGTTAAGAGCACTGGCTGCTCTTCCAAAGGACCCAAATTTAAATCCAGCACCCACATGGCAGTTCACAGCTATCTATAATTGCCAGACGTGATGGCACACGCTTTTAATCCCAGCACTCAGGAGGCAGAGGTAGGCAGATCTCTGCGAGTTCAAGGCCAGCCTAGTCTACAGAGTGAGTTCCAGGATAGCCAGGGATACACACAGAAACCCTGTCTTGAGAAAAAACAAAAATAAAAACCTAAGGGGGGGAAAATGTTTCTCATTGTGCTAAATTTATATGCATCCAGTCTTCTGGATAGAGGGAAAAACCCCTCTTTCATAATGTGTAGTCATGTTAAAAATCAAGATTTAATGAGCTTTTGTCCCTTCTGCTCCACAAAAGTTCCTTGTCTTCTCTAAGCTCATTTTAGAAGACTGATGCTTTTAATCCAAGATTGTTTCCCTGTGGGGACCCAGAAAATGGAGGCTAATGAAAAATGCCTCGTTGCTGGGATAAGGAAATTAACTTGTGGGAGATATCTAAGATGGTGCTGGCCAAAAGATGCCAGGGCGGAGTTGAAGCCCAATCGTGGGTGTAGCTGATTGGGTGAGCAAGACTTCCACGCTCGTGACCACCATGTTACCAGGCTTGTGCTATGTGGTGTGATAGGATGACCTTTAATGTGATTGGCCCACGTAGCCCCATGTGGAAATCCCCCATTTGGTTCTGTTTATAAGCCAGAGAACGAAATATTAAAAACAGGAAATGCTTAGACATCACCCCTGTGTTGGAAGTCTGTTTGTCTTCAGAGTGAAGGCTGAGGAAGAAGGGACAGAGGTCTCTTTGTGCTACTTCCCGCTGATTAGGGTTGTTGGATTCTTTGGGGGTAATGCCAGTCTCAGAAGTCCAGCAAACCAGGAGACAGAAGCAGGGAATAAGCAGCAGTCTGGGGGAGCACCAGCAACCAGGAGAGCAGCTTTCTACCTTGTAGCCCTCTCTCTCTCTCTCTTTTATTATTATTATTTTAGGTTTTTTGAGTCAGGGTTTCTCTGTGTACCCCTGGCTGGACTGGACTCACTTTGTAGACCAGGCTGGCCTTGAACTCACAGAGATCCACCTGCCTCTGCCTCCCAAGTGCTGGGATTAAAGACATGTGCCACCATGCCTGGCCTTTTCTCTTCTTTGTAGAGTTTTCTTCTACTTCTTTGTAGAGCCTTTTCTCTTATTTCTTTGTATACTCTTACTTCTTTGTAAGGCCATTCTCTTTTACTTCTTCGTGGAGCTCCTTTTCTCTTCTCTTTGTAGGTCCCTTCCGCTCAGGGCTTGGCTTCCCCCCCCTCCTTTGTAGAGCCCCCTTCTCCTCGGGGGTTCTGGCTTTTTATTCCTCTCTCCCAAGTCCTCAGAGTTAAACTTGCTCAGCTGGTTAAACCACACCCCTGCTAGCTCAGGAGACAGTTAATACTTTCTACCTGGGTCTTAAGCAGCCCACCTGGGATTAAACAAAAACGTTCTCACAATTGGTTTTAATGAACTCCTACCACAATATTCTGCCCTCTTTTCAATACCATTGCCCTTCAAGGCCCCATCCACTCCCTTTCTGCTTTCTTGTCACTTATGTTCTGTTGTCCTTTTCTGCCCTTTAAAAATTCTCTTCTCCATTCTCATGGTTTCCTTTCTATATTCATGACATAAAACCATACTCATACCCTTGTATGAGCACATACGTGTGAGCACATACATGTGCATGCACACACGTGCACATACACACACAGACACACACAAAATCCTAGGCTCTGCATGTGAAAAGGAACATGTAGTATTTGTCTTAGTCTGAATCTACAGTATCTGTCTTAAATAATATTGTCCAGATCCATACATTTTTCAAAATTTTGTAATTTCATCTTTCTTTATGGTTGGATAAAATTCCAACCATAGATACATCATACAAAATGTAGTACCATAGTTTGTGATGGATATCTAGGCTAATTTCATTTCCATGAAATTGTGAATATAGCAGCAATAAACATGGATGTGTAAGTATCTTTGTGATATACACTTTAGAATATGCTCAGAAGTGATGGAGCTGGGTCATATAGTAATTTTATAGCTGAATCATTTCTAGTCTTCCCTCTTCTCAAGTCATTATTCGCAAAACTAGTCTAGGCCAGTTCCTTTGTTCTACTTAACATGAGCATCCATTATCCTATTTTAGAATATTTAATAAATTAAAACAATAAAATGGGATATTTAATTTTTGCCTGTCCCACTAGTGAGTGAACTCCGTAAATTAACAACCATACAGAAATGTAATGCTGCCGGGTGGTGGTGGCGCACGCCTTTAATCCCAGCACTTGGGAGGCGGATCTCTGTGAGTTCGAGGCCAGCCTGGTCTACAAAGCAAGTCCAGGACAGCCAGAGCTGTTATACAGAGAAACCCCTGTCTCGAAAAACCAAAAAAAAAAAAAGTATACAGAAATGTAATGCCTAGTTCTTGAGGACCCCAAAGACCACTAAGAAGCCAACTCCAATGTAAATGCACGAGGGTTGTTTATTCAAGCTCAGAGCTCAGACTCTCAATGCTCACTGACTCAGTGGTTCAAGGTGAGAGTCCTGAGCCCAGAAAGCACAAGGTTTATATAGACTTAGACAAAGAAACACTTTTGTTTTTTTTTTTATCATATGATTGGATGACATTTGGGTAGCTAGTCCTGTCCATTTCTGATTGGCTCGTTGTTAGTGACTAACCAGCTGAGGTCAGCTTGACCATCAGAAAGTTTGTTTAGACTTTTTGGGTGCTTTCTCAGAGTGAGCTGTCTGGGGATGAGGAGGGAACACCCCTGGAATACAAAGTCGGGTACATTTTGTTGTTGTTCTGAAACTGGAGGTCAGTTCTGAGTCAAACCTAATACTAAATGGAATCTTTTTTAAAGATGGAGTCAGGCTCCAGAGTAATGTAATATATATATTCCTTTAATCCCAAGAGACAGAGGTAAACTGATTTCTGAGTTCAAGGACATCCTGGTATAGAGCAAGTGTAGATGAATTATTTTTCTGGGTGTTTGCTACACCAGTTAGGCCTTTTAGTTCCCAAGTAAAAAACACAGAAATGCTATATTTTATTAATAAGTTGTAGGCCCTATGCTGGACAGATTCTGAGCTATTCTAATCTTACACCTTTAAAACCCACATAAATGCCTGTCACTTGTCAATCTGGTGACTCCCGGGCTGCTTCTCCTCTCAGTCTGTCCTCAGGGCAAGCTCTTCTAGGAGCTTGTTCCTAGTCCATACTGTCTAATGGTGAGGTCCTTCCTCCTCTCTTCTTTCTCTTTCTGGTCTCTTTTGAGACCCACCACTCAATTCTAAATCCCACCTTCCTATCCTCTCTCTGCCCAGGTACAGGCACTCCAGCCTTTTATTAACCAATCAGAGATTAATTGGGGAGCATTGTTTACATCACATTGATACAGGAGATGGTTCAATATTCATAACAATGCCCATATCCATTTGGCTGTAACCAAATCTCAGGGCACAGAAATCAGCATTTGAACACATAATGAATAATACACAAGATCCTCCTCCAACAAGCAAGTTTCAGGTAAAGAAAAACTTAAGTACACACCTTTAATCCCAGCACTTAAGGGACAGAGGAATGCAGATCTCTGAGTTCTAGTCAGTTGTGTTCAGTCACCTTGGTTGAGTCAATGAGTTGAGAGATGGGGTGGAGTTGAGTTCTTAGTAATTCAGTTCGTGGAACTCAGAGGCAGTTTTACCAGGAGACTTTTACAGAGACAGGTTGAAGAGAGAACAAGCTAGACACAGGTAAAGACAGAATGAGTCAGAGAATGAGAAGGAACCAGAAGATTAGAACAGATTGCTACAGTTAGTTTGAGGCCAAGCAGAAAAATTCACTCAGAGGCTGAGAGAGAAGCCTGATTGAATCAGTGAGCTTAGAGAGGAGTTTGAGCCAGACCAGCTGAGTTAAACCAGCCAGTCAGAGTTCAGAAAGAACAAGGGTAAGCTTATTCAGCAGTAGGTCTCAGAGGATGAAAACATTCTAGTCCTACATTAGATTGTATGGAGGCTGGAAGCTTCCAGGACTAACTCTGGGTTAGCAGACAGAGGCAGTAAGCCTCCAAGATGAAAATTAAACCAGGTGAATGTTGCATGTATATATAAAATTTATACAAACAAAACATTATATATATATATGTGTGTGTATATATACATATATATATATATATTTAAAAGGATTGGAGATATGGCTTAGTGGTTAATGCTCTTGCAAAAGTCTCAAGTTCAATTCTCAGCACTCATATCAAGCTGTTCAAAATCTCCTATAACACCAGTTCCAAGAGATCTGATGGTAGCCTCAAGGGAAAGTACAGTGGCCCATATAGGTTTGTCCTTATAAACCCTTGCAACATGTGTCTCAGGCTACTCAGATGGAAAATTCTAAGGAGTTGTCCTGTACAAAGTCCATCTATTGGTCAGTATTGAGTATTTAATAAAGCTTGCTTTAAATTTGACCAAAAAGGTAGAATTGGTATTTCTCCAGTGACTCTCAAGATTAACAATGAGAAGAGAGAGTAGAGAGTGGCACAGATAGACCCCATTACCCTGAGATAATGTGTGTTGCTTCTGTTTATGCTTCCTCAGGATGCTGGATACAAACTGAAGTCATTTGAGGGGAGGGAGCCTCACTTAAAAAATGTCTCCACAAGATCAGGCTGTAGAAAAAAAATAAAAAAGAAAAAAAGAAAAAAAGAAAAAAAAAAAGAAAAAAAAGCCGGGCGGTGGTGGCGCACGCCTTTAATCCCAGCACTTGGGAGGCAGAGGCAGGTGGATCTTTGTGAGTTCGACGCTAGCCTGGTCTATAAAGTGAGTCCAGGACAGCCAGGGCTACACAGAGAAACCCTGTCTCGAAAAACCAAAAAAAAAAGATCAGGCTGTAGGCCAGGCATGGTGGTATATACTTGTAATTCCAACACTCAAGAGGCAGAGGCAGGTGGATCTCTGTGAGTTCCAGGCCAGCCTAGTCTACAAAGTGAGTTCCAGGACAGCTTGTACTGCATCACGAAGAAACCCATCTCGGAAAAACTTTTTCAAAACAAGATCACCTGGAGGGCATTTTCTTAGTTAGTGATTGATGGGGGCAGGCCCAACCACTGTGGGTGGTACTATCCCTGGGCTGGTGGTCCTGGGTTCTTTAAGAAAGCAGGCTGAGTAAACAATGAGAAGCAGGCCAATAAGAAGTACCCCTCCAAGGCCTCTGCATCAGCTCCTGCCTCCAGGTTCCTGCCCTGCTTGAGTTCCTGCCCTGACTTCCTTCAGTGTAAGTGTAAGGTGAAATAAACCATTTTCCCTCAAGTTGTCTTGATCATGGTGTTTCATCACAGCAATACAAACTCTAACTACAACTAGCCAGGACCAGGCTGTGCCTGTGCTTTACTGAGGAGAGGATTGTAGAAGTGCAACAGAAATATGGAAAGATGGAGCTGGAGAGACTGCTCAGTGTTTAAGAGCACTGACTGCTCTTCCAGAGGACCCGGGTTCAATTCTTATCACTCATGTGACAGCTCATAAATGTCTGTAACTGTAGAACCCAACACCCTCACACAGGCAAAACACCAGAGAGAGAGAAAGAAACCAAAAAATAAAAACCACAAAATTTTGCCAGGTATGGTGGTGCACAAATTTAATCCCAGCAGATCTGGGAGGCAAAGGCAGGCAGATCTCTGTGAGTTCAAGGCCAACTGGTCTGTAGAGTGAGTTCCAGGATAGCCAGGGCTACCCAAACCCAACAACAACAAAACAAAACAAAATAAACCAGAAACGTAGAAGGGGATTTCAGGGGCTTAATTATCTCAACTACATAAAAAAGGATTAAGAAAAAAACAAAAACAAACAAACAAAAAAAAGGTCAGTTGGTATTGTGCTCTTAGCATGCACAAAGTTCAATCCCCAGTATACATAAAACCAGGCTAGGTAGCTTGTAAACACAATATTTGTATTTGAGAGGCTGGATTATAGGTTGAACACTACCAAGAGGCAGGAGGATAGAAGTTCAGCAGTATCTACAGCTACTAAAAATGTTCAGGCTAGCCTCAAATGGCCCACATGAAACTGTTTCAAAAAACCTAGAGCTGTGGTGTAGGTATATTTAGAACACTTACTGAACATACCCCTGGCCACAGCTCTGGTGTTAAGCATTCTAAATGTTAACTAATTGGTCCTTCTTGCTGTCTGTTACTTACATTGTCTCTGATTGGTTAAATAAATGCTGAGGCCTGGTAATTGGGCAAAGACAGAGGTAGGCAGGACTAAGGTGGGCAGGCTTCTGAGACAGAAAGCATCTTGGGAAGTAGAAGCCAGGAGCAGGAAGAAGGAGGAACACACACCATGGGATAGATTAAAGAAGATCATTCCACGTGGCCTGGAACGTTGGCATAGCGTGGAGAATAGCAGTCCAAAAGGACATACGTATATATGGGTCCATATTTGGGTAATAGAATTATGAGCTAGGTTAGATAGGCTAGGATTGCATAATTCAGGCCAAAGCTTGTTAAAAATCCATCTGGTGTCTGTGTGTATTCATTTATAATGATGGGTTAAGGATTAACACCGCCAACCAATTAATGATAATTTAAATACTGGCAAATAATTTAATTAGCCATTTTTCTACACACAGACATGGCACAAACCTCCAGCACCTAAAAAGAGAGAAATTAAAAAAAAAAAAAAAACGAATCATAGAAGGTTGGAAGTAGCATCATATTTTTATGTTTATTTATTACTTCAGGTTACATCTTCATCACAGTGCCCTCTTTCCACCCCTCCCAGTCCCGCCCTCCCACCCTATACCCCCCTATCCCTTCCTTTCCCCTCCTCCGGAGTGGAATGTCCCTATATATCAGTCCCCAGTGCCAGTTCAGCAGTCATATGAGGCATCATTTTTTAATATCTCCAGATCTTCCCATAGAAACAGAGAAACTGCCTGGTAAAAATACAGCTGGGCGGTGGTGGTGCACACCCTTAATCTCAGCACTTGGGAGGCAGAGGCAGGTGGATCTCTGTGAGTTCAAGGACAGCCTGGTCTACAGAGTGAGTCCAGGAGAGCCAGGGCTACACACAGAAAAATCCTGTCTTGAAAAACATTTTTTAAAAAAAGCAAACCAAATCCAAAAAATATCAATTTTGCACAGCATGGCATGAACTCTCAAATATACAAAATAAAAATATTTGGCAGTAGATACATCACTGTAACAAGATTCACATGCAGAAGGAGATAAAGCATAGTGTAGGGTGTAGCTAAGGAAATGAGTGTATGATTAGCAAGCAGGAGGCCCTGAGTTTAATCCCCAGTACCAGCCAAACAACAAAGTCCACCAAATTATCATAGGATGTCCACTAAATATTAATGGAACCCTACTGAATGTGCATAGAAGCTGTCAAAATGGAAGCATTATGAACTCCATTTTTCAGATGCACACAAATGGGAAGACTAGATGATTCTAGAATGGTTTAGATCTTATATATTTTCAAAACCAAACTGAAATACTAGTATTAAACCCTGCAGGGGAGAAAAGCCATTAGAAATAGACATAAGAAAGAACTATTTTATAACTGTTGTAAATAGTACATCAATTAAAGAAAACTTATCCTCTAGTGCATTTACTATGACAATTGTATTCAGCACCATTGTTCAAGTTCACATTGCAGAGTGTTTGCAATGAGACCACCTGGCCCCATTAAGATACATTAATAACAAAGTTGACTCAACACAGAACATATTTCCCACTATCAAATTCCCAGAGAAAATTAAGCCTAAAGGTTAGATCTTAATACAAATTAATTCAAAGGAGTTAAATATCTGAAAGCTAAATTTATTTGCCATTGAGATTTAAGCTTCAAAGAAATCAATGCCCAGAATTCATCAACTCAATATTTTAACATACTCTTCAAGAAGTCCTTAGGATTAAATGGATTTAGAGTTTCTTAAGCATCCACAGTTTGGACAAAAAAAAAAAAAAAAATTGTATTATCTAGCCACAGGCATAGTGCCATAAGCCTCTAAATCTGAAAAACTGAGGCACAGAAATGGTGAATTTGAGGCCAGCCTAGGCTACAGAGTAAGTCCAATACTACCCTGGGAAAATTTAAGATGTTATCTTAAAACAAACAAACAAACAAAAAACTGTTTAAAAATCTGTCAGTGTAATTCAGTGCTAGGTGACTTGTAGACCACATACAAAGGCCTTGGTTCAAATGAGTCTCTTATTAAGCTTCTTGAGAGTTCAAAAAAGTAAATACGACTCATAAAATTACTATAGCAGTACTTTCACACCCATTAACGTTGGGAAAAAAAGCCATACTCCACCCTCTCGTGTTGTTATTGCAGGAAAAAAATGTACCAGGGCTCATTAATTGGTGCTGAGAAGTTGAGATCAGAGACTCTGTCATTGAGAGTAAAAGAGGAGAAATTGTAGAGTTTTAGCATCTCCAGAATGGCTCGCCTGGTATAAGGTTCTTTAACCCTTGACCTACCAACATATATTTAATTAGCAGATGTTAAATTTGGCATTTTATTTGTGTGTGTGTTTTGGGGATAGGTCCTCATGCTATATTATAGGATGACTTGGCCTCAATAAATATCCCAAGCTGTCCTCAAATATGCAACAATTCTCCTACCTCTGCTTTCTCAGCACTGAGATTATAGGTGTGTATTACCACACCCAACTAAGATTGATACTTTGAACTTTCATTTCTCAGAAAAAAAAAAAAAAAAACCTTCCCTGTTCATATCCACTTGTCCCAGCAAATGATATTTGGGATAGTGCTGTCTTCCTGAGAAGCCTAGAAACGTACAGAATTTGAAGCTCAGTTGAATGCTTACTTAGTACGCACAAAGCCCTATACCACATAAAAATAGGCATACTGGAATACACCTGTAATCCTAGCTATCAAGATGAAGGGAGACAGGTCAGGAAAGCAAAATCACTTTGGTGGCTCACATCTTTCATCCCAGCACTCCAGAAGCAGAGGCAGATACATATCTCTGACGTTGAGGCCAGCCTGGTCTACAGAGCAAATTCCAGGACTGTCAGAGCTGCATAGAGTAACCCTATCTCAGGGAGAGAGAGAGAGAGGGAGAGAGAGAGAGAGAGAGAGAGAGAGAGAGAGAGAGAGAGAGAGATTCAAATATCTCTGCTTCACCAGAAACTGATAGAAAGCAGCCAGTGCCAGGGAAGTGGATAGACAAGAAAACATCCCTAGAATAAAAGTGGCATCAAGTAGCTCCATGGGACCATTCCATATGTCCTTACCATCTGGGGTTAACTTACTAAAGCTGGTCATCTTTTTTTTTTGCTGGGTTTACCAAAGTTGTTGACAGAGTTTTAGGAGGCTAAAGCTTGGGCTCCAGCAGACCTTTAAAAAAAAAAAACAAACAAAAAAAAAAAACCTGTTCCTAACACATCATTTGAGAGACAAGTAGTGGTGGAAAAAAAAAAAAACAGAAAAGAGACCTTTATTCAATGTGGCCATACTTGGCAAAAACCAGATAAAGGTGTACATGACACTCCTTCCCCCAAGTCCTTCTTTAGGCCACTGACATTAGTTTTAGCTTTAAGTAGATAAAGAATTGTGGCTGGGGGCAAGAGGAGTGCATACTTAAGCCATGATGATCGGGGTCTGGTCTGGTTTTGCCAGGTGGTCTAAAGACGTACTTAAGGCTGATGTCTCTTGAGAGGATAATCTGCTTCCTACACTGCTGACCCAGGATATAGCCTTGCCATGATGGGCAATTGTCCTCATCTGGATGTGGTTATGCCCTGTGAAGTTTTTTTGTTTTTTGAGACAGGGTTTCTCTGTGTACCCTTGACTATCTGGGACTCAATTTGTAGACCAGACTGGCCTTGAACTCACAGAGATCCACCTACCTCTGCCTCCCAAGTGCTGGGATTAAAGGTGTGTGCCACCACGCCTGGCTCTGGGAAGGTATTTTTGTTTTGTTTTGATTATTTTTGTTTGTTTATTAATTTGCCTTAAAAAACAAACAAACAGGTCTTGTGTATTCCAGTCTAATCTTGAACTCTCTATGTAACTTAAAGTGACATTGACCTTCTGACGTTCCAGCCTCCAGCTCCCTAGTGTAGAGAATACAGGCATGCACCACCACCCCTTGTTGATGTGGTATTGGAACTCACAATCAAGTTTTGTTTTGTTAGGCTTTGAGACAGGGTTTCTTTGTGTAACAGCCCTGTCTGTCTTTTGTTTTGTTCATGCTAGGTGGCCTCTCTAAAAATTGAGCTACGTTCTTAGCATCCCCTGTGTTGTTTTGTCCATCTTGGAACATAGAATGATTTCTGGTTTAGGACACTGATGTATCTATGTGTTTTTAAAAACTGGAAGGCACACAAACAGAAGAAAGGCAGAAATGTCAGACCTGTTTCTATTCATCTCAGCACTCAAGTGAGAAGCCAATATCTTTTTTGTTTTGTTTTGCAAGAGTGGATTCTAAATTTGTGTCCTAGCAAGCTACTGTCCATGTCTTGAGATGGTCTTTTTCTCTAGTATTTGCTTGGCCAGGGGGCATTTTAAGATAGGCAAGCTCCCTCCTATCCAACTCCCACTCCATACCAGTACAAATGTAACTTTTTCCAGACATTGTCCTTTTGCCTCTCCCCTAACGTTCTGTTAGGACCAAATTCACTTGACTAAAGTTTAGCCAGGCTTTAGAAGCCTGGGAATTTTGAGTAGGCCCTGAGCTTCAGGTATGCTTGCCCTGGAATCTACCACATACCACCTCCCAGTGCTTGGAAACTCTGTTACCAGGAGGCCAAGTTCCAGCTTGAGTATGACAGGTTCCCAGAGCAACAGAGAGAGTAACAAAAACCACAGGTTGCCAACAGTCATGAGTTTGGAAATCCCCACCTTGTTTCCCAGGTCACCTAGGCTAGCCAATGAAAGTACTGTTGCTTCAACATGATTGCTTCTGCCTTGCTGAATCTTATTTAACCTGAACTGAAATTCTGTTCCAGGCCCCCTCCTTCTCCTTGCATGGAGAAGCTTTGAGGGTGACCTCAGCATGCTGATTAATAAAATCCTCTTGTGTTTTGCAGCATTCTCAAGTTCCTGGTGATTCCTTGGTCACCCCATATTTGGGTTCAGGAATTCGTTCCTTGGCCCTTACACTTCCCACCTTATTTCTGATTCCTGAGATCTATCATCTCTAACTGATAAAGCCTCTGACATTTTGTTCAACTTCTCTGGGTGAAGTATAGGTCCCTGTTTTCCCAAACTCCAGGGCACAAATCAAACTCTTCACATGATTCTCCTGAAAATGCCTCCTCAGAAACTGTCATATATACATCTGGGAATTTTGTTTTTTATTGTTTTTGTTAACCAGTACTTTTTTTTAAGACAGGGTTTCTCTGTAGTTTCTGTAGCTGTCTTGGACTCATTTTGTAGATCAGGTTGGCTTTGAACTCACAGAGATCCACCTGTCTCTACCTACCCAGTGCTGGGATTAAAGATGTGTGCCACCATGCCCGGCCATTACAGATATCTGTGAACTGCCATATGGTGCTGGGATTGGAACCTGGGTCCTTTGGAAGAACAGCCAGTTCTCTTAACCACTGAGCCATCTCTCCAGCCCAACCAGTACTTCTTTACTTGAATGTGACCATCCATAATGGGTAATAAAAACTGGTATTGTTCTGCCTGGTCTTAGAGACCCAAAAGACCACCCAGGAGCCAACTCCGATGTAAATACATGAGGGTTGTTTATTCAAGCTCAGAGCTTGGATTCTCAATACTCACTGACACAGCAGTTCCAGTTGAGAGCCCCAAACTCCAAAAATACAAGTTTATATAGGAGCTTAGACAAAGAAACAGGTTTTCTATCATATGATTGGATGACATTTGGGTAACTAGTCATGTCCATTTCTGATTGGCTTGTTGTTACTGACTAACCACCTGTGGTCAGCTTGATCATCAGAAAGTTTGTTTAGATTTTTGGGTGCTTTCTCAGAGTGAGCTGTCCAGTGATGACAAGGGAACACCCCTTGAATGCAAGGTCCGGTTCATTTTGTTGTTGTTCTGGAACTGGAGGTCAGCTCTGAGTCAAATCTAATACAAAATGGAATCATTTATTGTAGCTGGATTCATTCAGGCTCCATACCTCCCAGACAACAAAAACTTTCCTATCACTGACAAGCATGAACAATTTTGAGATAACCATCTACTAGACCACAGTTTGACCAAAACTGTTTAAATATGCATGTTTTTTTTACCTTCATCACCACTTTTGGCTTCTGTCTTTTTCCTATTTAGACATGAATTATTAACTAGAAAAAAAGTGACATATATAAAGAATCAATGATTCCTTGAAAATATAAATAATGTTGGCAATTTTTTACCAAAACTTACCAGAATAAACAAAAAACTCAATTTAATAAAATTATAGATAAAATAGGAGACATTATAACACATATCAATGAAATTCAGAAAATTATATACTTATATACTTTAAAACTTCCAGTTTGCTGGGCATAGTGGCACACACCTATAATCCCAGCACTCAGGAGGCAGAGACAGGTGGCTCTCTTTGAATTCAAAGCTAGTCTGATCTACAAATTGAGATCCAGGATATCAGGGCTGTTCCACAGAGAAAACTTGTCTCAATGTATGAATTTTAGATGCATATGATCTCCAAAAATTAAACAAAGATATAAGATATATAATTTAAAGAGATCTATGTCAATCAAGGGGATTGAAGCAGAAATTATCTTTAAAAATCTTACAGATAATAATAGTCCAGGCCCAGATGGATTCACTGGTGAAATTTTCCATACTTTTAAATAAGAACTAATACCAATGCTTTTCATTGTTAAGAAATCTAATGATGTGGTGAAGGGGTACCATGGTGGGCCCATGCCAAGGTATCCCCCTGAGTAATTACACCATGCAACAGATCTGTTATAAGGAGGTTTATTGGGAGAAGGGAGAGGAGTGGAAGGCCTGGAGATGGGGAGGAGACAGACAACTGGACATGTAGATAGACAACAGACAATTGGACATGTAGACAGACATACAGAGCCATGAGAGCAGAGAAGGACAGAAGGTGGGGGGAAGAGAGAAGCTGGGAACAGAGAGAACAGAGAGAGAGAGAGAGAGAGAGAGAGAGAGAGAGAGAGAGAGAGAGAGTTGGATGGCAGAGGTCCTTTTATCCGGCCACCTGCACCTGGCCACCACCTAGTGGTGGCATGTGATGGCATAAACCATTTTTAGGTCCTTGAGGGTAAGCTAGCTGAATTCCCTGTATGCTAACACTCCTCCCTTTTAGTTTAATTAAAAAATGAGGAACTAGAAAGGGGTGATGGTGGGCAGGAGTAAGGGCATTATATTCTTTAATCCACTTTCTGCTGATTGGGGGCAGTGTTATATTTTGGGACCCTAAGAAAATTGGGATGTTAGTGAAGTCCTGGGAGAGCTGGTTCTTTCACTGCTGTCCAGGATCTGTGGGACCATCTGAAGGTAGGAGTACATAGGCCCAGTTGAAGCAGTCTGTGAGGTTTGACTGGAACACCTATAAGTAGCTGTTTTGGAGCTGTCCCAGATGCAGGAAACACCTGGAATTAGCAGGATATTGGAACATATCTATCTATCTGTCTGTCTGTCTGTCTGTCTGTCTGTCTGTCTGTCTGTCTATCTATCTATCTATCATCTAGATATGAAAGTTTCATATATATGTAAGGCTCAGCCCCGGAGGGGCTACCGCTCTAACTACCGGGTGACCCATATTGAGAGAAAGAGACCAGATTGATGCAAAAGAAAGAGGCTTTATTGCTCCAACACTTGTGGCCAATGCATGTGGGGTCCTCTGCACCCGAGGGAGAGGTGACCACGAACTCACAAAGCTTTGGGTTTTTATACGTTTTTGTGGGGCAGATTTCAGCAATAGCTTAGGCATTGATGTAAATTCCTGAGGGAGCAATTTTGCTTTGAGAATCAGGAACTTTGGCCCTGGTTGTTTGTTCAGGGAGTTTCCTATCCCTAGAGTTTCCTATCTTGTGTTTTTTCTCGGGATTTTTGCAAGCCATTTCCCAAGGATGGCAGTTGGGGGATGGTGGTGTAACATTGCAATGAGAAGGTCACTGCTGATAAGGTTAGGGCAGTGGAATTTTACAAACTTTTGCTCAGCCTGAGATGGAGGCCTGAGTCTAAAGTCTATCCTTTCATATAGATATATATGGCAGAAGATAAAGTTAAGTAGATTAGGAAAAAATTTTTTCTTGTGTGTACATTTGAAACTTTTAGGTCTATGGTCTTGGAGGTTGAGAAGAGGGGAGTCCCAAATCCAGGGGAAGGGGAGGAATCCCACCCTCTGGAATAGGAAGAGGTGGTAAATTTAGGCTGTTGATTGACAGGGTACTTTCCTGGAGTCCATTTGACCTCTGAGGGCTAGGTCTTGATTTTCAGTGTGACTACAGACCACAAAAGAGGGGCTTCTTCCCTGTATCCAGAAGACTGGGTGTTTATGGATTTAGTGCAATAAGAAACACTTTTAAGTCTATACTTTTTTTTCAAGACAATGTTTCTCTGTGCAACAAGTCCTGGCTTTCCTGGACTCACTTTGTACACTAGGCTGGCCTCAAACTCACAGAGATCTGCCTGCCTCTGCCTCTCAAGTGCTAGGATTAAAGGCATGCGCCACCATACCCAGCCCTTAAGTCTATATGTAAAAGACAAACCAAAGGAAATTTAAAATCTTGAACTTGTGACTCTGATAGTAGATTGTATGGAAGACTTTACCAGAGTTAGACTAATAACTTCTCAGAACTCCATTGATTAATGTTAAAGTTCTGAACTTTCAAAGTCCTAATACAATAGTAATATAGCGAGGGGAAGAAATCTGAAGCATTTTTCATTTCTTTTATATACCTTAAAATCATTTTTTTGAATCACCATTTAGGCTTTCACTTGCATTTACCAACTTTAAATATCTTCTTAGACCCTAAAATACTTTCTTAGGTCCTCATAAATTAAGCTTCTGTATCCTCAGACCTTACATAAATATACATCTTTTTTCCTATCCAATTATTCACCATGAATGAGACACAGGTGGTTGATTGCCAGGGGCATCCATTGTAAAGTGAGTTCCTTTAGATAAAATAGTAAAGAGTTACATCTGAAACCTCTTTGTCTTCTAACATGAAGCCTGTGAGCTTCATGACACTGTGTGCCACATTAAATAAGAGATCTAGCAGTTTTAACTAACTAATGGATTGACTAATGAACTAACTGGCCAGCCGTAGATTACATTGGGGTAAGGAGTTAGTTGCCTGTTGTTCTCTAGCTGTCAAGCTACAATCAGCTTAGCAGTTAATATGATCAGAGACCTGAGAAGGATAAAGTATAATCTAAATGTCCTATATATCACTTAAAATGACAGAAACTAGTCCATAGTCCACTACCTAGACAGTTATTCCAGACTCCTGTGGTCTCCATTGCACCTTGGGTAGAGACAATCTTTGGCCATCAGGACTAGAAGATGAGAGGCTTTTTTGTGGAGGAGGAATGTGGGAGAGATTGCCATCACCTTGTCTTAGGCAATGTGAAGAAAATTACCTCTCTAGGTGTCTTGTTTGTTCACAGTTCAGGCAGGGCCCCAGCAGTAGGCAAAGCATTGTGACAGTCCTGCCCAGTACCACAATCCAGGTGGAGTCCTTTGTCATGCCCATATCTTATTGGAGATCTTGGCTGGGGTTACTGTTAGGATTTGGGAGTATCTATCTGTCATAAGAAGTTCAAAAATATTAAATGCCATACTCAACAGGTCTCTGACAGACTTAAGGTCTAGAATATATGAGTTAAAATAGGAGATTAGTTAAAGCTTGCCAGGTGTGGTGGCACATGCCTTTAATCCTGGAACTTGGGAGGTAGAGGCAGGTGGATCTCTGTGAGTTCAAGGACATCCTGGTCTACAAAGTGAGTCCAGGACAGTCAAGGTTACACAGAGAGACCCTGTCTCGAAAAACCAAAGGGGAAAAAATTTAGGTAAAGCTTAATTGCTGCAGTGATCTTTTATGTGTTCTAAATGTTAATTAACCTGTTCCCAGAGGCCTGCTTGGTGCTGTACACCAAGTAATGCTGTGTCACCTTGCTTTCTAGTCATTGTCTCTGATTGGCTTTAATAAAATGCTAAGGCCTGTGACTGAGCAGAGAGGTAGTCAGGGCAAAGGTTCCCAGGGTTCTGGGGCAGACAGACAGGATGATGTTAGAAGAAGCCAGGAGAAGATGGAAGAGAGACGATGGGGTAGATGGAAGAAGATGATTTCGAGAGACCCTGTCCAAAAAAAAAAACCAAAAAAAAATTTAGGTTCCATCCCTGTTGGGTTTAGAGCCATAAAAATCATGATTCTGAATGGAAGCTCTTCTAGTATTAAAATAAAACTTTTTAATCCATAAATATAGTCCATAAAGAGACTGTGAACTTTTCTGACCTTTATATAGTGTATAACAGTGTTTTGTATGATCTCCCATCTGTCAGATCTCCTGAACTCTGAGATGGGTAAGGGCTTTTGAACCGTGGCAAATGTGAGGGAGATTTTGGGAGGTGAATTAATTCTATTGGCTGAGACTGAGGTGCTAGCAATGCTGTACTTACACAGGGACAGGTCCCAGACATTGGGCATATGATTGAGCTCTCAAGTGACCACCTGTGGGGTTGTTTCTATGTGCTATAAGGAAGGTAGCCATTTGGGGGTGTGTCCACATGCTCCAGAGGCACGCAGAAGCAGGGAGTGAGCTTGCCCCACTCCTACCCTGTGAATCTCAATTTCAAGATTCTCTAGAGGTTTGGACTTGCTCTGATCTCACCTGTTTCCAGTCATGCACCTTTGGAGCCACACCCAACAGCTCCTTCCCTTTATTTCATTAAAAAAGACAGAGTGCAAGCCCAGCCATTACAGACAGTTGTGAGCTGCCATGTGGGTGCTAAGATTTTAGCTCAGGTCCTTTGGAAGAACAGCCAGTGCTCCTAACCACTGAGCCATCTCTCCAGCTGTTCAAATTTCTATTATATCAAATCCATAGGCCAGAAAGCCCAGAGGTGAACCCCAAGTCCAGGAGGCTGGAAGAAGGAGAAAGAACCAGCATTTATTCATGCTTCTGAGCATTAGCAAAGACATACATTTTAAATTAGCTTTTGTTAATCTGAAACAATAGACCTTTGTAACCTTGAAATTTCATTATACAAAGAATATTTTAAATCACAGTTGAATCCCACATACAGTATATTGTAAAATTATAGCTGAATTTCTATCATCATATAAAAATCCATACCTTAAAATTTCTTAGTCTAAAAGAAGATACAATAATAAACAGTTTTATAGGACTAGGAAATTTTATAATTGTTGCTTTATACCATGTGGTCATCTTGTTATGGGTTCAGGAATAGCTGCATATTGATCACTCGAATGCCAGGCTCAGGTTGATGGAAGTTTATTGAATGGTGAACCAAGACTGACCAGTCAGGGACCCCAATCCTGTATTTGGGAACTAAGACTGAGTCCCCAAGTCTTTCTCCGAGTGACTTTTTAAAGGAACAATCATAATCAAGCAGGAAGAAAATTGAAAAATCAAAATAATCAACCCTATTCCATTTACATTGTGTTTAACAAAGCAAGAAACACCGATTCTATACCAGGTACATCATGTCTCGGCAGGTAGCTAAACAAAGCACTTTAAGCTGATTGGCTGGGATTTGGGGCAGGAGGGGAGGGTCTTCCCAGTTCCTCATCATTCTAGTGAAAGGAACATGGCAATGTCATGTGGTTTTGTATAAGCAGAATATATAATAGCAACTCAAGCAGAACAATTAACAAAAGCTAATTTTTTGTGTCAGGCAAGCAGAGCCTAAGAACTTGAACTTAATTTTACCTTATAATTAAGATGGAGACTAAAGACAAAAATGGCTCCAGGTATGTTAAAAGCTGAAGCAGGTCACAGCAGAGAAGCCTTGGTTAAAGGCTGAAGTAGGCTTCTGCAGAGAGGCTATAGTTATGTTTAAAACTTAAGGAGGTTTCAACAATCTTAAGATGATGAAGTCACATGGCAATATGCAAGCCATGTACTCGACATGGTTGCTGTTTAAAAACATTTATGTTTCTTTAGATATATATCTTTAAATGATAGTTGCATCTAAGTTATGTACACATATACACATAGAGTTAAATCCAAGTTACGTGCACACACAGTTGAATATGAGTTGCATATGCATATAGCTGATTCATACATATAATTATAAGGTTTTTTTGTAGGGAAATTCTGCCGCTAAGGTCAAAGTCTGGCATTACTGGAAAGGCCCTGAGCTCAGTGCATAATGACGGACTCCCTTTGTCATCAGGGTCTCTCTTTCTCTACCTGGGGGATCTTGGTCTGCCATACCCCACACCCTCTATCTGAGGAATGTCACACAGCCCTCAGGGAAATTACAGGTCCAACCCTTTCTCCCAATAAACCCATTCAGTAACACCTGGGTCTCATGGAAATACCTCCCCATGCTAATGAAAACCTTAAGTACCTTAAGCTTTCAGTCAATGACCTTTGTCCATGCCTCTCACCATACTTGGAGTTCTTCCCACACCCCCATTGCCCATGGGATAATTAGGTACTGTATTCCCCTTCTTATGATAGGACCATGCTACTGCATGTAAGTGCATCAAACACATTTACCCTCAAATCCCTCCCACTGCCCAAAATTTATAATGTCCCTGTTCATGAAATAAACTCTCGTGCTCTCTCTCTCCATTTCTCCACCATGACTGTCTGAAACTTACTCTTTATTTTGCGCTTGGGAAGGAAGAGCCTTCTCCCTCCCAGAAAAATTCATCCCTGGATTGGCCTGCCTAAACCAGTCTCTTGCCTGGAATAGCGTGTGCATGGTGGACGCTGTGGCTCCCGTCGCTGCTGTCGCCACCCTGGTAGCCACCTCCAAAACTTGCTGAGGCACCAAGCTTCCACTGTTTCTCCCACGCCTGTGCTGCTCACCATAGTGCTTACCTGCAACGGTGGTAGCAGGTTGCTGACTGTTCCCAAAGCAGCCTCCAGATTCTCCCTAGCCAAGCTGGGCAACTGCAAGAGCTTCTGCCGCTCTCCAGAATCATCCACCACACTGCTCACCTGCAGCAGCAAGTTGCTGGCTGTTCCCGATGCAGCCACCAGATTTGCCTGAGCCAAGTTGGACTCCCAAAGTTGCTTGCCTCAGTCCTGGAGCTGCCCTGTCCTGCGCCAGCAGCTTAGCTAAAAGAGCCTTGTCCTCTCGCTATGCTTCAGAGAGAGTCTCTCTCTCTCTCCCATATGCTTATCATAAGAGCTGTAACACTTTATGATGGAGAAAAGCCCTTTTTCCTCGTCTCTCTGGGATACCTTGGGGAACAGATCCCATCCTGTGTTTTATCGTTTTCAGCCTGGAAACAGACATAGCCCAGACATTCTGGGAGAGATGCCTAAACTTCCAACTTGGTGCCTGACAAGGCCCTAACTTCTGGGGAGAGTACCTGACAAGGCCCAAGCTCCCTGAAAGCCACAGAAGGACACTTTTTGTTATATAAGTTTAAAGCCAAATATTGTTTTAGATTATATATATTTCAAACCATACTGAATGAGCAAATTATTATAAATCCTTAGGTAAGAGTTTACAGTAGAATCTTCGTCTTCTACTTCTACTTCTTTTTTCCTGTTACAGGGTTTGTGTTTCTCTGGCTATCCTGGACTCACTTTGTAGAACAGGCTAGCTTTGAACTCACAAAGATCTGCCTGCCTTTTCGTCTCAAGTGCTGGGATTAAAGGAGTGTACCAGCATGCCCGCTAGTACAATCTTTATATATATGTATATATATATATTTTTTTTCTTTTGAGAGCAGAGTGCAAAGAAATCAGAGATAAAAAAAAATTTAAGAGTGGGGAAGTAAGGGGCTGAAGAGATGGCTCAGCAGTTAAGAGCACTGTCTGTTCTTCCAAAGGACCCAGGTTCAAATCCCAGCACCCATATGGCAGTTCACAGCTGTCTGTAATTGCCAGGTGTGGTGGTGCATTCCTTTAATCCTAGCACTTGGGAGTCAGAGGATTAAGGATAGTGCAAGGCTAGTCTGGTCTACAGAGTGAATCCAGGACAGCCAGATATACACAGAGAAACCCTGTTTCAAAAAAAAAAAAAAAAAGAAAAAACCAGAGAGAGAGAGAGAGGAAGTAGAAACTTGGGGATAAGACTTTGGGGTCACTGGGTGTGGTGGTGCACACCTTTAATCCCAGCACTTGGGAGGCAGAGGCAGGCAGATCACTGTGAGTTCGAGGCCAGCCTGGTCTACAAAGCGAGTCTAGGACAGCCAGAGCTGTTACACAGAGAAACCCTGTCTCAAAAAAACAAAAAAAAAGTCTTTGGGGTCACAGAGAAGAGCAAGTTTAGAAACAAAATAATTGTTTGGGCATGGTGGTGCACATCTTTAATCCTAGCATTTGGGAGGCAGAGGTAGGCAGATCTCTGTGAGTTCAAGGCCAGCCTGGTCTACAGAGACAGTCCAGGACAGCCAGGGATGTTATACAAAGAAACGAAACCCTGTCTTGAAAAACCGAGAGAGAGAGAGAAGATAATTGGAAATCATTTGTCTGTAACAGTGACAAGCTGGAACTCAGGTGGGCCAACATTTGAATGGGGCCAGGTTTTTGTAATAAAATCTCTGCCCATGAAGGGAAAGCATCCTTGACTTAGTTCAGGCTAGCTGCAGGGAGCTAGGAAGAGGGATGGGGGAGGGGCTCCCAGGTCCACATGGGCAGACTGAGAGCTGGAGCCACTTGGAAAAACTGGACTCTACCTAGAATTTGGAATAAAATTCACAGACAAATGATCCATACCTCAGGAGTGGTTAGATCAGTGGTTTGGTTTGGAGCAGCTTTTGATGGGAGTGTGTGCAGTCCCTGGTCCTACCCTGCCCTGACCTGTTGCAACTTACAGACAAGATGTTTTAAGCAGTATGATGATGGAGACCAGACAAAAAGAAATGGCTTGGAGAGAAGAGAAATAGGAAACCTCTTTCCATTTCCCCAGTCACTTGTAATATTTGTAAAGGTCCAAAATAAAATTAGAAATTTGATTGAGAAGGCAAGTAAATTTGGAGGTCTTTCAGGTTGGGCTTCAGGTGTAGAGGCTAGAGCTTTTGTAAGAGGGATTCCAAGGGGGAATGAAAGGATATGAGACATTCTTCTTGTGGATGAAAGAGGTGAAGGAAAATGTCACTGCAGCCTACAGTCATCGGTGTCCCCAGGACTCAGGGAGGACCAAATGAAGACCAAGTTGTTCAGTGGGTAATTACCACACCCAATAGGCCAGCCAGTTTAGCCAGACTGGACTGATTTACATCAGTTGTTCAGCAAATCCAGGGGTTGCAGTGTGGAGCCTGACTGACACCATCTTGAAAAACAATTCCATTTTGTATTAACTTTGACTCAGAGCTGACCTCCAGTTCCAGAACAACAACAAAATGTACCCGACCCTGCATTCCAGGGGTGTTCCATAGTCATATTAGGACAGCTCACTCTGAGAAAACACCCCAAAAGTCTAAACAAACTTTCTGATGGTCAAACTGACCGCAGCTGGTTAGTCAGTAACAGTGAACCAATCAGAAATGGACATGACTAGTTACCCATATGTCATCTAATCATATGGTAAAGAACCTGCTTCTTTGTCTGAGTTTGTATATAAACCCTATGTTTTCTGGATTCAGGACTCTCAACTTGAATTGCTGAGTTGGTGAGCTTGAGAGTCCAAGCTCAGAGCTTGAATAAACAACCCTCATGCACTTACATCAGAGTTGGCTCCTGGGTGGCCTTTGGGGTCTCCAGTACTGGGCAGAAGAGCAGGACCACCTGGGGTTGGTGTGTTGCAGTCCATTTTGGAGCAGTTTGCTGGCCCCAGTTGATTCCTAGATAGTTTTGGTCAGCTGAGTTGAAATCTAATGGGACAGATATACACTAGGGACAGAAGGTAAAGTTCAGGAGCTTAGGGGAAAATCTTTTTCTTGGGTGTACCCTTGAAACTTCTGGACTTGTGGTCCTTATAGTTATGGAAGGGTGGAAGGAAAGAGCCCACCCTCAGGAATTGGCACTAGGAGGGGAATCTTAGGCTACTGACTGACAGGGATACTTATTTGGAGTCCATTTGTCCTGTGACAGGTGGATCCAAATCATGTCACCTTGAAGCTTACATGATTTTTTAAAGTTTATAAAAAGATAAAAGTTTTAGATACATTATTACCACTCTTAGTAATCTACACTAACTCATTGTAGAAAAATCAGTTAACAAGTGTCTGTCTCTAGAATGTGGATTTCAATACAGGTTACAAAGAATGGTAATGCTACCATATCTAAAATTGACACCTTAGTTTCAGCAGGAAGCAGTTTATCAGCAACAAAAGGCTGGATGTCAGATCTTAGAAACCTGGGACAAGTAGCTAACTGAGGTTCCTATTAACATATCAAAGTGGGCCGAGTGTAGCGGCACACACCTTTAATCCCAGCACTCAGGAGGCAGAGTCAGGCAGATCTCTGTGAGTTCAAGGCTAGCCTGGTCTACAAAGTGAGTCCAGAACAGCCAAGGCTACACCTTTCTGGAGAAACTCTGTCTTGAAGAACCAAAAACAAAAAAAAAAAACAAAAAAACCCAAAACAAACCAAAACCAAAACCAAACAAACAAACAAACAAACAACAAAAAAAAAAAACAAAAAAAATCTCCAAAAACATATCAAAGTGGATGCTGGCTAGCTTTCCTAGCATCACTCAGTACCTGTGGCTCCTCCTAGCTCTCCTAGCATGACGTCTCCAGGCGCTTCTCATCCCACCCTTATCCTAATCCTCGCACTCCCAGGGGCTAGGCTTCTGCTTCTCTTCCCATAGCCTGTTCCATTTTTCTCTTGGCCTCTTGGCCCCGGCCGCCTCTCAATCGGCAAGCCTCTCTTGCCCTCTCTCCCCTTCTCTTGCCTCATGGTCTGGTTTAGTCTGCCAGCAATCTTCAGCCTGGACTTTCCTTCTGCCTGCTTTCTTCCTTATATCTCCAATAAAAGTCTTCTCCATATTTTAGAAATAGGCATATCTTCCTCCTTTCATTTCATTTTATATATATATATATATATATGTGTGTGTGTGTGTATTGTTAAATATATATTGAATATTCCATATTGAAACAGCAACCTTGTTAACAAAGATATGTATTAATAACTATAATCTGTTATATGAGGCCAGTGGAGCAGCCAGCAGTGGCCTAGCAGGAAGCCTGTAGGCCTGGCAGTCCTGACTCGCCTTAGCTGGAGACCTGACCTGTCCTGGGGATACGGTCTGGGACCAAAGATGGCCCTTTTCCCAATAATTAAATACATCACAAGACCTTTTAATGTCTCAATGCTTATGCCTTTGCTGGGGAAACTCTCAACTAGCTAATCTACATTAACCCAACCACCTAATCCCAACCAGCCATGTACTTTCAGAGTTCACCCTGAGATGTTCTGCTGCTTCTGAGTCCTGGCAGGGAGAGAGGGCTTCCTCTGTCTCTTCCCAGGGTTCCTTTCTTCCTCCTAGGAAGTACCACCTTCCTATTCTTTCTCTGCCCAACTAGATGACCATCAATGACTTTTTTTTTTTTTTTTGGTTTTTCGAGACAGGGTTTCTCTGTGTAACAGCCCTGGCTGTCCTGGACTTGCTTTGTAGACCAGGCTGGCCTCGAACTCACAGAGATCCGCCTGCCTCTGCCTCCCAAGTGCTGGGATTAAAGGCGTGCGCCACCACGCCCGGCTGCCATCAATGACTTTTATTATCTAACTAGAGAGTGCCTCAGAAAGGATGGTACAAGACCTTTCTCCAACTATATATGCAGCATGTATATATCTCTGTCATATATACATATATATATATATCTCAAAAAGTTCTATATATTAAAGGAAGGAGTTAAATGAATAAAGATGTAGCCTGTAAGATAGGAGAAAAATCTTTGCAAGCTATACATCTGGCAGGGGGTAAATATCTAAGATATACGAAGAACTAAAAGAAAGAAAAAAAACCTAAACAACAGGATAACCCTAAACAACTAATAACTCAACCAGCAAATGAGCTAATAAAGCAGACAGTTCTCAAAAGAGGAAATAAAAAATGGCCAGTGAACATGTGAAAACTATTCAACTTCACTAGCCATCAGAAAAAGTGAATCAAAACTACATTAAGATTCCATATTACCCAGTCAGAATGACATCATTAAGTAAACAAATAGCAAATTTAGATGAAGGTGTCGACAATACAGAACCCTATATACTGTGGGAATGTAAACTACCCTTGCTATTATTGAAGTCAGTGTAGGTATTCCAAAGAGCCATATATATAGTTTTGTTTGTGTCTGTGTATATTTGCCCAAGGATTCCAGGTTAACTGATCACAGAGACACTTTCATATTCATTGCAGAACTACTCATAACAGCTAAATTATGGAACTAACCTAGGTTCCATAATTGGAACCAATAAAAGAATGAAGAAGGAAAATCAGATTTTTTTCAGCCATAAAACAAAATGAAGATATGTTGTTTGCAGGAAAATGGATACACCTAGAGATAATTATATTAAGAAAATTAAGTCAATCACAAAAAGCCAAATGTTATACTCTCATTTGCAGTTCCTAGATTTTACGTACATACATAAAATTTTATCTATATAAACTGAAAGTAGAAGTAAAACCACTGAGGGGACAAAGAAGAGAAATGCAAGAGTTGGGGATGGGGATAGAAAGGGAGGAGTTCCAGGGAGAAAAAATACTGAACATACAATATATACATGTGTAAAACCTTGGAAATATATTAAGAGAAAACCACTCAGAAACCACAAAGCAATGAGTAAAGTCAGAAGGGAACTTTGAATTCCATGAAGCTGGAGTTGCAAATGTTGTGAGCTGCCTGGTGTGTGTGCTAAAAGACAAATCAGGTCCTCTGGAAGAGAAATAAGTGCCTTTAACCACTGAACAATCTCTGAAATCCTGAAACATGTACAGTTCTTTGCCTTACGCAGAGACTTTTTACTGTGGGTCTTCTTGACTCTGCAGTTCAACACTCTGAAAAATGGATGCTTTTCTTCATCATGTGGTTTTGAAGTAAAAAGCTCTGTGTACTGCTTTTAAAAATAATTGTGTTTGGTACTATATATTGATGTAGTTTAGGAGCCAGTTATTCTGTACTTTAACCTATGAAAATAATTTTCCTCCCTGTCCTCAACTCACATGGTTGATCACCAAGATTTTGCTGAGAGAGGTTACATCTGCTGTGTTAACTCCTTGTGAGTTTGGCAATTCAGGTTGAGAGAAGGAGCAATGGTGTAAGTGTGCACTCTGTAAACTTACCTGCACTTTACTTTCCTGTAGATCTGAGCTAGTAGGATATGCAAAGAAGATAGACCTATGCAGCACCCAAAGTGCTGCTGCTGCTGCTGCTGCTCCTGCTGAGTCAAAGACCATACTCGAGTGGTCTTTGTAAATAGTAAAGAGAATAAAGAGAGCCTCTTTACTTAGAAACTGGGGAAATGAACCCTCTGGGTAATACTGGTGGAAACATAAAGATCGCCTGGGCTACATGGTGAATTCCACATCACCCTGGTCTACACTGTAAGAACATTTCCCATATAAATGAACAAACCAACTCACATAGATAAATATAGAGAAATCCTGGCATGTTGGTACATGCCTCTAATTCCAGCAAGAGGGAGCCAGGAAGATTATCTGAAGTTAGTGTAGGCTTCATAGTGAAATCAAGACTAGCCTGGACTACATAAAGAAACCCTGTGTCAAAAAGAAAAACAAAAAACATTTAACATGACTTCAGGATGATGAAGCTCTGACATCTGTGACCCCACTGACCACCAGTGCTGATTCTGCTCCTGTCCCTTTGACCACTGACATTACAAACTTCAGCCATCATGCCTGACTTTTTGCTGTTTCATGTTTTACATAAAGCATTTATTTATTTGTTTACTTTGCCCATAAAGTTAGCCACATTATCAGCTTATCACTGAAGTTTTTTTTAAAACTTTTTATTGGTTCTTTGTGAATTTCACATCATGCACCCCAATCCAGCTCATCTCCTATCTCTTGTATCCACCCTCCACCCTTCCCCACAAAAGAGGAAAAGAAAAAAAATTTCTCATGTGGAAGCTGTAGTGTGTCACAGTGTGTCCCACGGTGTGCCTTTTGTCCACACTTCTTTACTTGCAAAAATGTTCATTGCAGTGATTCTTTGGTCTGGTTCGAGGCCTCTGGTTTCTTCTACTCTATCAATACTGGATCCTCACTGGGATTCTTCTTGGATCTCTTGTGGTCCCATGTCATGGAGATCCTGCAATTTTGGATATGTAGGACCAGCCCCTTTACACACTTCAGCAGTTCATCATTGGGGTAGATGTTGGGGTGGGCCAATTCAAGAGCTTGGATCTGGGCCTGAGAGGTATCTGAATTGGTCAGTTCACCAGCAATCCTGCACCCACACCACTGAGGGCTCTCCTGCCCTGCTATGGCTGGCTCATCCAATGCTGCAGCAAGCAAGGGGTTGGGCCAGTTCTCCTGCTCTCTTGCCCTTGGGCCTGACTCATCCATGCCCATGTCATCAGGGCCAACTCTACTGTGCTGCCCAGGCAAGGTGCAGGGCACCTTGTTAGAGCCAGTAAGGGACAGGTACGGTTTTCCCACTCTCATGACTCCAAGGCTAGCTCTCCTGCCTTCCAGAGGTGGTGAGGGATTGAGGGGAGGAGGACATCTTTCCCTCATCCTAGCCACTGCTAACCAAACATGATGCAGGATTGGCTTTCGCACATTCATACCCTCAGGGCCAACTCACCCACAGTGCCCAATTCCAGGGCCACCTCTATAGTGCTGCCTAGGTGAGGTGAGGGCCTGCTTGCTCAGGCACTAGTTTTTGTTTATGCTGTTATATTTTCATGATTACAAAGATCATATCCATATCAACTAAGGTGAGTGGCATGTGACAGGGCTACTCTAGGAGGCTGATGATAAAATTGTAACTGTGTTTGCTTCTCCTCTGAAGAGTCTTTAACACTCCCTTTAAAGGCTTGTGACAATAATACTATTCTTTGATTTTTAAAAACATTTTTTTTTTTTTTTGGTTTTTCGAGACAGGGTTTCTCTGTATAACAGCTCTGGCTGTCCTAGACTCACTTTGTAGACCAGGCTGGCCTTGAACTCACAGAGATCCGCCTGCCTCTGCCTCCCAAGTGCTGGGATTAAAGGCATGCGCCACCACCGCCCGGCTGATTTTTAAAAACATTTATTGTCCTCCACAAGAACAGTGTGTACTCTTATCCTCTGAGCTGTGTCTCTAAGCCATTATTTAGTTAAGAACAAACAAAGAGAGATGAAGAGGCATAAAGAGAGAGACAGGAAGTCACTGAGCATGTGGAGGACAGAAAACTTTTTTTTTTTTTTTGAGAAAAGTTCTCAGCATGTAATCTCTAGCTCATTTGGAACTGTTTAGGTAAAGTTCAACTCAAACTCACAGAGATACTCTTGCCTCTGCCACTCACATAGGAGAATTAAAGGTATGCACTATCATGCCTAGATCCCATTTAATTGTTTTTGAGATAGAGACTCCAAGGCTGGCTTTGAACTCACCATGTAGCCCAGGCTGACCTCAAATTTATGGAATTCTTCTTGCCTCAGCTCAGCCAAATTCTTAAATGACTGGAGTTTATCATCAAAGCCTGATAAATTTGTTGTTGTTGTTGTTTAGTATTTGAGACAGGGTCTCATGTGGACAGTTCTGGCATCAAAGTCACAAAGATGAACTTGCTTCCACCTCCCAAGTTTATAGGCTTGTGCTGCTAGATCCAACAAGAAATAACTCTTGAAGATTTACAAATACTCCACTACTGACAGTAAAACAAGAATGAAACATTTCCTTTTAGCAGTTGTAATGTCACAGGTCTTTGATCCAAGGACCCAGATTGCGGAGGCAGGAGGATCTTGAGCTTGTGGCTAGGCTAGACTACATAAGACAATCCTATAAATAAATATTACATATCTTAGTAGATGCACTATGGAAGACTGTAGATTTACCTAGATTATCTTGCAATTTACAACAAAGGTCAACAATCTATGACCTGTGGCTCAAATGTATTCCCTAAACTGATATTTTGTTTTTGTTTTGAGACAGGGTCTATGTAGTCCTGGTTTTCCTGAAGCTCTCTTTGTAGACTAGCATAGACTTGAACTCACAGAGATCCTCCTGCCTCTCAAGTGCTAGATTTGCACTGCCACAGCCAGCCTAAACTATTGAAAAAAAGTTAAATTATGTTGGGTGTCATTTGTAGAAATAATTAGATAAATAGTTTAACCAGTATTTGTTATATTTAATTGATTTGGTGGATGTTAATCCTTAACCAGCCATTATAAATGAGCACACAGAGACCACATGGATTTTAACAAGCCTTGGCCTGAGTTGTGCAATCCTAGCCCATTTAAGCTAGCTCTTAATTCTATTACCCAAATATGACCCCATATATACATGCGTCCCCTTGGACTGCCATTCTCCACGGTATGCCAATGTTCCTGGCCATGTGGAATGAGGTTCTTTTTTCTAACCTATGGCATGTGTCTTCCTTCTTCCTACTCTTGGCTGGAATGAATTAATCCTCTGTCTAAAGCGCAGGCTTCCTGCTCTAATCTCAGGAACTCCCACCTTTCTCTGTCTTTGCCCAATCTCAGGCCTCGGCATTTTATTTAACCAATCGGAGTCAATGTAAGTAACAGACAGAAAGCAGGACCAATTAATTAACATTTAGAATGCTTAACACTACCCCAACACTGAACTGATTTAAAAGAAAAAAGTTATTTGTGGTAAGAGTTTTTGTTTCTTAAAAAACCCAGTCATGGAAAGCTGAGTTAGATATAGAACTTTAAACTCATGGAGATGGTTAGATAGTAGAAGTCAGGTGCCAAATACATATGGACTGGACATTGGGAATATATGCTAAGCCATATAACTCTCATAATTGTGGCCTATTTATTTCTGTTGTTTGTATTGTATTTATTGTTATAAGAGAAAGAACCATTTGTTGGACTGAAAGGGGAAGCTGTTGGGGGAAGATATATCTTAAACTTAAAAAAAGGGAAGAGGATGGGGAGTTGAAGGGGAAGAGGGTGGGAGGGTGGGACTGGAGGGGGGAATAGGGAGGGGATTGTGATTGAGATGCAACTTGAAGAAATAAAAAATAAATTATAAAAAAACCCAGTTATGTTATGAGAATGTTTTTGTTTTGATGCTAGGTGTGGTACTGCTTCAGTTTGTCCACAGGTATTAACTATAATTGTGCCTTGTCCCCTAGCAGGGGTGTGGCTTAGCCAGCTGCCAAAAGTTGAATTCTGAGGACTCTGGAGAGGGGTATAAATACCAGAGCCCCAAGAATGTTGGGGGGACCTCTGAAGAAGGAAGAGGCTGTGGTTCCTTCTGCTGCTGCTTCCCTGGGCTGCTGTTCATTTATCCTGCTACTGTGCTCGCCGATTTGCTTGTTTGCTGGTCTGCTGGTTTGCTGTGTTGACTGTTGCTGGTTTCCTGAACTACTGGATATCCTGAAAACTGAGATTGGTATTGCCCCCCCAAAGAACTCAATGACTCTAATCAGCAGGAAGTAGCTCAAGAGACCTAAGTCCTTTTTCCCTCTAACTTTCTTTCTCTCCCACCTAGTGTTGGGGAGGGGTTGGAAGGAATAAGGGTTGGAAGGGAAATAGAGGTATTAAGTATTATAAAATAATATAGTATAATAAAACAAAAAATAATAAAGCCATATACAATAATTATTTTATTATTTTTATGTATTAGTGTTTGGAGGTCAGAGGAGGGGGTTGGATTCCCTAGAACTGAAGTTACACATGGTTGTGAGAAAGTACATGAGAACTGAAAACCAAATCCTGGCCTGGAGGTTTATAATGAGGATCTTCTTCAATCACACTCCACCTTATTGTTGAAGAAAAAGTCTTTCACTGAAGCTAGAGCTCATCTGCTTGTCTAGACTGCTGACCAGCAAGGCCTGTCCCTACCTTCTCAGAACTGGGATTAAAGGTGCGTGCCAACTTTTTATGTGTGTGCTGGGGATCTGAATTCAGGTCCTTCCACTTATACTGAAGGCACTTTATCACCTGAGCCATCTTCCCAACTGCTGTTGTTTGTTTTAAGACAGTGTCTCTGTATGTACCCCAGCTTGCACTAAGAAGTTTGATCCTCATGCCTAAATTTTCTGAGTGCTAGGGTTACAAGGATGCACCCTGACACCCAGATCACAAACTGTGTTTGTAAATAAAACTATGTTGCAAGAGAGCTAAGGCGTCCCTCTGTATATAGTCTATATATGCTTTTGTGCTACAAAAGCAGAGCTTGCTTACAACAGAATTCATATGGCCAACAGAGTCTGAGTATTTATTCTCTGAACTATTACAGGAAGTTTGCCAAACCCTGATCTAAACAGTTTTAGAGTTCTTCTTTTGTTTCTGAGTTTTACAAACATGGAACAAATTTTAAACATTACACTGGGTGAGTGTGTGTAACACATGCAGGTATCTACAGAGGTCAGAAGGGAACTTTGAATTCCATGAAGTTGGAGTTGCAGATGTTGTTAGCTGCCTGGTGTGGGTGCTAAAAGACAAATCAGGTTCTCTGGAAAAAAATAATTGCCTTTAACCACTGAGCCATCTCTGAAACCCCGAAACATGTACATTTTTCAAATCCCATTTTAGAGGGGCAAATTTTTTTAATTTTAAAAAAATTATTGAAAACAGGACTGGGGAGATGACTCAAGCAATTGAATGCTATTCCAGAGGTCCTGAGTTCAAATTCCCAACACCCACATGGTGGCTTACAACCATTTGTAATGGGACCTCTTCTAGTGTGTATGAAGACAGAACACTCATATACACAAAATACACAAATAAATAAATCTTTAAAAATTAGTTTAAAATTTTTTTTGAAAACAAATTTTTTTCATACAATATATTCTGGTTGTGGTTTTCCCTACCCCCAACTCCTTCCAGATGCTCCCTAAGACAGAATTTGAGTGGGGCTGGAGAGATGCCTCAGATGTTAAGAGCATTGGTTGCTCTTCCAGAGGTCCTGAGTTCGATTCCCAGCAACCACATGGTAGCTCACAACCAGATGGTTGTGAGATCTGATGCCCTCTTCTGACCTACAGGCATACATGCAGACAGAACACCATATATATAATAAATAAACAAATCTTAAAAAAAAAAGACAGAATTTGGTACCATGGCCTTCGATATTTCTGTCACAGGTTTAATCATGCAGTTTGTTGAAGAGATATGGAAGACTTTAGGACTCTGGATTAGAAAAGTGGTGCTTTAAGAAGGGCTTACGAGGGCTGGAGTGATGGCTCAGAGGTTAAGAGCACTGGCTGTTCTTCCAAAGGTCCTGAGTTCAATTCCCAGCAACCACATGGTGGCTCACAACCATCTACATTGAGATCTTGTGCCCGGGCATTTATGTAGAACAAATACTGTATACATAATAAATTAATAAATAAAAGTTTAAAAAAAAAAAAAAAAAGAAGGGCTTACGGACCATCAGACTAAGACTATGAAAGATAGTGGTGCTGAGGGTATTGTCTGTCAGGGGCCCAGCTCAGTAGGTTTCAGAGGGGTAGAATAATACTAACAGCCTATTCTTGTGATATTGGGGGGGGGGGGGAGAGAAGTATAGCTGCTTTTGCTCTTGTCCTAAATATCTGCTTGAGGCCAAATTGAAACATTTTGAATTAATGTCTTTGGCAAAGAAGATTTCAATACAGCTTAGTATTGTGGCTATTAGTAGTCACTCTTATGCAGATACACAGTGAAAAGGCGCAAGCTGGGTAAAGAAAAATACAAAATGTACAGTTTGAGGAGAAAAGTAACATCAAGCAGTGCCATGGAGATAAGTCCTCTGCTCAAGGAGATAAACAGTTTCAAGAAAAGCCTGATGCTAAATGAAGTAAAGGGAGTAGTGACCTTGGACAAGATCTCAGCCAGCTAAACTTCCAACTTGTGAAAAGGAATTAAAGAAAAGCTTAAGTTGGATGGAAATCATCGATAAGTCAAAGTTTATGCAAATGTAATTCATCAAGTGAATCAAGGTTAATCCCAAGCAGGCAGAAGAACATGACAACTTGGGTCATGTGGTTCTGGCTTTAGAGTCAAGGATACAGGAAAAGGATTTTGGAATCTTCCTCCATGGTTAAGGAAATCTTCTGAGGCAGAAGTGTCCAGCTGGAAGTCTGTGCATGAACCCACAGAGGTTGGATTGCTTTGGAGACCCTAAGATATTGCAGATGCCCAAGTTGTGGGACACCTGCCAAAGAGAGCTGCAGACGGGGTAAGAATCAGCCCAACAGAGAGAAGTGTGTTGTAGTTAACAAAGCTGAAAGGAGCTAGATCTGATGAACGCTTTAACATCAGACATGGAGATGCCAAATCCTGCTGGTTTTAGGTTTTGCTTTGGTCCAGTATTTCCTCACTGTATAAACTAGAAAAGTTCAGAGTCTTAACACTCATTCTGCTATCTTTCCTCCATTTTTGAATGATAAGTATATTCTGTGCCATTACATGCTGGAAGTATGTGATCTTGTTTTTTATTTTCATTTTATAGGGGGTTACAGTTCAGAGATTTTCTTTAGTCTCATAAGAGATTGGACTTTTAAACAGTGTTGAGACTGAAAGACTATGGAGACTTTTGAAGTTGGATTAAATACATTTTGCATTCTAATATAGTTGTAAACCTATGGGGTTCAGGGTATTGGAACGTGGAGATTTGAATGAGAATGACCCCCATACACTCATATTTGAATACTTGTTTGAAAGTTGGTGGACTGTTGAGAAGAATTAGGAGGTATAGCCTTGTATGGAATGGATGTGACCCTGTGGGGGAGTAGGTGTGGCCTTGATGGAGGAGGTGTGTCACTGGAGGTGGGTTTCAAGTCTCTCTTTGTCTCTACCATACACTTTCTCAATCTCTCCTGGCTTCCTGTGGTTCAGGATGTAAATGTTTTCACCTACTGCCCCAGGAGTCTCTCCACTATGATGTTAATGGACTAACCCTATGAAACTGTAAACAAATCTTCAGTTAAATGCTTTCTGTTAGAGTTGCCTTGGTCATGGTGTCTCCTTATTGGAATAGAACAGTAACTAAGACACTCTCTGACTTCCCACCCCACCTGGAACATACCATCACCATGTGCTGCCTGGGCCAGCCCTTCCCAGAGCCATGGAATAACTCAGAAGACTCCAGAACAGCTAATGTATGCTGAAGCTGACAATTCCCAGGTGACAGAATTGAGAAAAACTTAGATATAAAAATAAATATTGAAAGGTTAAAAGCAGTAAAAGAGAAATAGATATGTTGGACCCTGCGGATCCACCAAGGTCCTGATGCCCTGAGACCACCAGAGACCGAGATTCATTGAAAAACGCAAGAGGATTTTATTAAGCTGACATGCCAGGGTTTGACTGCCTTCGGGAAGGAGTGAACACCGAATAACAGTTACAGGCAGCTTTTAAACACAATAACCGCAAACAGGTGGGGGTACAGAGGGAACATTTCAGTTCATCTTCAGCAATCATTGCCTTTGGCAATGGGGTAGGACCATTGTCTGTGGTAACAGCTGCAACCTTGTAATTAAGTAGTTCTGTGGAATGTCCCCAAGGTCATAGGGTCAGGCCCTCATGAACAGAGAGGAAGACCTTCCTAGGGAGGGGCAGTGGTATTTTTCCACAGCCTCACATTCCCCTCTTCTTTAAGTAAATGATTTCAATCTTGGAATCAAGAACCTGATTCTTTTTTTTTGTTTTTGTTTTTGTTTTTTTTCTGAGACAGGGTTTCTCTGTGTAACCCTGGCTGTCCTGGACTCACTTTGTAGACCAGGCTGGCCTCGAACTCACAAAGATCTGCCTGCCTCTGCCTCCCAAGTGCTGGGCTTAAAGGTGTGCACCACCACCACCCAGCTAAAGGTGTTTTTTGAAGAACCTGATTGTTCCAACGGGATTTCACTGTATTGTTGTCTTAACATCAGGACCTGGACAGCACTAATATGCTCTGTGACAAAGGAGACCAATCTATTAAGGATACAGGGTCCAAAGGTTAATAGAAGAAGGAGAATAATGAGGGGTCCCATTAAGGTAGAAACTAGGGGGTCTTATTGAACCATGACTCACACCATCCTTGATGACTTTCTCTTTCTCTCTGCCTACTAGCTACACATTCCCTTAGTTTGTTCATTGAATCAGTAATAATCCCAGAATGGTCCACATAGAAACAGCATTCTTCTTTGAGAGCAGCGCATAGGCCGCCTTCTTTAAGAAACAGGAGGTCTAGCCCTCTTCTGTTTTGCATAACTACTTCAGATAAGGAGGTTAAGGATTCTTTGAGCTTGGTAATAGAATCTTCTAATACCTGAAGGTCAATGTCTATTGCCTGTCGTAGGCTAGCGTAGTACTGTGGTTGCTGAATTAGTGCTGTAGTACCAGTTCCTATTCTGGCTGCTATTCCCATACCCATCAATATGGCCAAGGTAATGGTTACAGGTTCCCTCTTAGTCCTATGGCTCCCTTCATAGGCATCCAAGAAGGAGACATCTGGGTGATAGATTATCTTGGGGAATAGCTGTACCAATACACAGAACTCATTGGTCGAGTTCAGCACACCTAAAGATACACGTGGGGTAAGCCCTGTACTACATATCCACCATCCATCATCAGGTAGGATGAGGTACCCAGAGGAATTTGTGACACATTCAGTTCTATCACAGAGGTGTCATTGGGAGGCAGATGGGGTGCCTATAAACTCCCTTTTCTGACACTGAGGAGAGAGTTATCTTCGGTTCTCTATCTTGTTTCCATCTACATTGTTTGGGAGAGGAGGCGGTGTTTATTTCAGCATCTATGCCAACTGCTTCATAATAAGGTGGTGGGGCAGCATAGCAAAGCCAGCAAGATTCAGTTGCCCCGGGGTTAGTGGCATTGAGGACTTTGTAAGCTCCTTTGACTAGTTCTAGCATCCTAGTCTGGGAGGATGAAGGGTCAGGCAGAACTTCTAGCATCCCAGTGAGCGGGGTTTTCAGGGTCACTATAGCTGGGGACCTGGTGTTAGGGTTGTTAGGAAGAGGTAGGGGCCCCAGGACTGTATTGGGCCCTATTACAGTAGGCGGTGGAGACTCTATCTTAAGTCTAATGGTTATAAGAAGACCAGAATCATAGCCAGGCTGGTAGAGATGTATGCCCCATTGTTTTCCCTTGATCCACCCATGATCTTGTTTCCCAGAGCTAGTGAAGATAATGCTAAGTTGGTTACAGAGAAAAGTCGTGGCACAATCTATTTTTTGGTTTTTCTGACCCTCTCAATGACAATAGCGTCCCAAGTGGAGCGGGGCTTCTAGTAGGTGTTACCAGTAGTCTCACAGCCCCAAGCTCTACAGAAGAAGTGCTCAGTTCCCCCACATTTGTAAGTTATGCTTAGATTCAGGGGCATGCATAGATGTCATAATTTTGGAGCTTAGTCCTTAACAGGGGTGTTCCGCATCCAAAACCCCTCACCCCTACGCCACAAGGGGAACGTTCACATCCATAAATGGCTGTGGACTCTCATGGGTCAATCTGGGGGATGTCCCTCGAGTCAGCTGCAAAGGTCGGGGTATAATGATGGCCACCATGTCCAGGGGGCAGCTTGGTAGAATTGGGCCATATCACATCTCCTGCCTGGGACAACACCTGCCAAGTGAGGTGCTGGGGGCATATGGGGGCTGGGAGAACTCACAGTTAGCTGCGTGAGCAAGAGGAGAGTTAAGAGTCTGGAGATAGCCGAAGCTTGAGCTTGAGACGGTTGGAGGTGTGGTGAACTTGTCATTTTTCTGAGGCTTCAGGTGCTCTCTTTACATGGGAGGCATGGATCCAAGCTGAGATACCATTGACCTTGATGGCCACTGGAGTGGTAAGCAGGACAATGTAGGGTTCCTAACACCTGGGCTCAAGATTCTGGGAGTGGTGCCAACAGACGTAGACAGGGTCCCTAGCCTGGAAGGGATGGGTGACCTCCGGAGTTCCTGGTTGGTAGGCCTCAGCAAGCTGTGTCCACACCTCCTTCTGAACCAGTTGGAGTCCTTTTAATCTAGCATATAAATCATTATTACGATGACAGTTAGGGTCAATACCCTATCTGAGGGTGAGCAAAGGAGGTGGGGTACCATACAAGATCTCAAAGGGAGTAAGATGGAAATGAGAGGGGGTGTTCCTTACACAGAACAGGTCTGTACTGTCAGTCTCTGAGGACAATTTAATTAAGGTCTCTTTTAGAGTTCTAGTCATTCTTTCTACCTGTTCTGAGCTTTGGGGTCTATATGCACAATGTAACTTCTAATCAGTCCCCAAGTACCTGGCCACTTCCTGACTTATCTGGGCAGTAAAGGCTGGTCCATTGTCTGATCCTAGTGCCTTAGGGGCCACAAAGCAGGGAAATATTTCTTCTAGGATTTTCTTAGCCACTGTACAGGCGGCTTCATTTTTGTTGGGGAAGGCTTCTACCCACCCTGAAAATGTATCAATGCAGACTAACAGATATTTGTTGCCATACCTGGCAGGATGTACCTCAGTGAAATCAACTTCCCAGTAGGCCCCAGGCCTGTCTCCACATAGTCTCTTACTGGGTTCTGTCTTATCCTGACTGGGATTAACCTTCTGGCATGGTATGCAGGCACAGACAACATTTTCTGCTAGCTTCTGAAGTCCTGGAATCTCTTGTTGATTAGAGTGATTAATTTTTTTGTGCCCAGGTGTGTCCACTAGTGCATCTGTTTTAACATTTCTTCTGCCTCTTTAGAGCCCATAGTCTGTTTACTGTCTTGATGTTGTGGTGGGGACTCTGTTTCATTAGGGTCTACAGGAAGTAATTCTAGTATAACATCTCCTAAAGCCGCTTCTTATGCCATATTGTTTCCCTTAATTATAAGGGACCCTGACCCGACCGGCGGGTCCTAGTAATTCGTGGGGGCGAGGAGGACCGCAACCTGAAAAAAGAACGGGCAAGAGAGGGAAAGGACTCAAGGAAGCAATTGCTTGTCAAGAGCCGTGTATTTGAGCGCAAAGCACCTTTTTATAATATGTTTTACAAGGGGAGGAGGTGAGAGGGGCCAGGTGGTGGGAAAGTACAGAATCTTCTTGGCCTGTGCCCTGGACATTGTATGATCTACCCATTTTTCTCAGAAGGCACGGTACACTGCTTTGAATCAATCTGTAACTGCCAACCCATTTTTCTTCAGAAGACATGGTACACTGCTTTGAATCAATTTGTAACTGCCAACCTGGAACTTTGCGGTTGCCAGGCAGTATGAAGCTGCAGGGGACATTGTGCAGGTGGGGAAAGGTGAGGGTGAGAGGCGAGGGTCTTAGCTTCTGACATCTCCCCCTTCTCTGTTTAGATGGAGAGGGCGTCTTGTGATCAATCCCAACTATGTGAATTTAGAATTTTGGAGGTCTAATCGTGGGAGGTCTCGGACAAGTTCACAACCCCAAGACATTGGTGTGAGGCGAGTCACGCCGATGGTCAAAGGCTTTAGGCTGATGATGATAGGCAATGTTAAAGAACCCCGAGGTGGGTGAAAGGAGGGTGAGGGCCCTGTCTTAGGCTATGTAGGCTGCACCCACTCCCAGCACCACGCACTCCTTTTCAGCTGCATTGGATGAGCCCCTGGGAAGTGGACCTACAATAATCCCATCATCGGGCTAACTCACAGCTGTCCTAATCCCTTTGTGAATGCCCAGGTTATCAGCCGTTTGTCAGCTTGGGGTGTAATATTGTCATAAAGGAAGACTTCCCGATATAGAGGGCCATATCAAAGGCAGGTTTTAGTTTAGGAAAAAGGCCAATTTTTGTTGGGGTGATCAAGAGGCCAGGCTCCCTATCGAGAGAAGCGAGGGCAGAGCCAGACATACCATGAATCCTTCTTGAGGGTGTGGAAGTCTAAGGGTTGGCTGTAGGGGGAAGCAGGGGGGCTGGCAGCTGCGCCAGTCTCTGGCAGAAACACTTCAGGATCTTCTTTAGTCTTTAGTTGATGGTAATGAATTTCAACCGGCTTCTTGATGGCAGAATCAACCTGGTTCTTAACAAAACTTGTGAGATGGTTAAAAGCCCAAGGGCCAAACGAGAGAAGCAAGAAAATGCCAACAAGGGGTCCTAGTAAACTAGGCAACAGGGTGGTGAGCCAAGGAGAGGTAGAGAACCAATTTTGATACCATGACTCTTGTTGTTCTCTGGCTCTTTTCCTTCTAAACTCTTTTTGACCTTGTCCAGACTATTTTGAACAAGGCCTGTCTTATCAGAGTAAAAGCAACATTCTTCTCTGAGGGCCACACAGAGACCCCCCTTCCTTAAGGAAGACAAGGTCAAGTCCTCTCCTGTTCTGCAACACTACCTCAGAAAGAGAAGCCACAGAATCCTTAAGGTCTTGTATTCCTTCCCTCAAATTATTTAAGTCTTTGTCAGTGAGGGATTGGAGATGAGCATAGTGATTATTGGAAGTCACCAAGGAAGCGATACCTGTGCCTGCTCCGATAAAACTGATTCCTAGTACAACAGACAAGGTGAGGGCAGTCAGGGGTTCTCTCTTGGTTCTCAGAGAGGGTCCTCGATCTATGAAGGTGAGGAAGGATTCTGGGTCATGAATGAGAAAATGTGGGAGAATGGTAACAACTACACAGTAATCTCTGGAAGATAAAAAGGTGGAAATGTGTATATGAGGGGTCAAGCCAGAAGCACAGTCAAAATATGTACCGTTGGGTGCCAGGGTGAATTGAAAGGTGTCATTAAGGATCAGTGTCTGATTGCACACTGGAATCAAGTCCCTAGGAGGGAGCATGGAGGGTCCTAGGAGGCAGAGGCCTATTCCTGAAATGGAGCTAAGGGTAAGACCTCCTTCAGGTGAAGAACTCCCAAGGAGTCTGTTACTATCATTGGTAAAGGTGGGAGGGGAGAGGATAGCTATTCCCTCGTAGAAGGGAGGAGTAGGTGAAAAGCAAATCCAGTATTCTTGATAATTAGGATTGCTGGTGTTGTGGATAGCTTCAAGAGAAGCATTTACCAAGGAAACAATGAGGTCAGCAGAACTAAGAGGGCCTTTAGGAACAGTGGGCTGAAACATGGTAGTCAAAGGTATCAAGGGAGAGGATGAGGGCAAGGCACCAGGGGTGGCAACCGTGGATTTGGAGGCTTTGGGGGCTGGATTGAGAGGCTTTGAAGGTTGTTGTAAAACAGGATTGGGACCTACAGCAGCAATATTTTTATTGGGGATGGTCTTAAGAAGCTTTATTGTAAAGGTGAGTCCTGGGTCTGAGCCCGTTTTATAAAGGCGAAGTCCCCATTGGAGACCACGTTGGGTCCAGTCCTGGTTCTTAGCCTTTTGGGTAAAGTTAATAACCAGGGGATTACACCATCCTTTAAGCTTGCTAGAGGGGCTGCAGGTCAGAATTAAGGGGTTGTTCGTTGGGACCATAAACCCGCTTAACTGGAAACTTACGCCTCACAGTAATAAAGTCCCAAGATGAGGAAGGTTTCCAATAGGTGTCTCCAGTGGTCTCGCATCCCCAAGATGCACAAAAATAGTCAGCATCAAATTCACACTGATAATTTAAGGACTGGTCTCTATGGGTGGGTCCAGGACACACATATATCCCCCCTGTATTAAGTGCAAGGGCTGCTCTGCGGACAGTACTACTGCATCCAGGATCAGTGGAGTAATCAGAATCCTCGCAGGCTGAGGATTGGGGCCAGTAATAAGCGGGAGTACCCCAATAAGGAGAAGCTGCCAAGGCAAGGGCACAAAGGTCTACCTCTAGAGGGGGCCATGAAGGCCTGGCTCCAAGCAAGGAGCTGGAATTAACAATGTCTCCCACTTGGTTGATTATGACCCAAGTAAAATTATAAATCTGGTATGGGGAGCGTTGGGGGGAGGTACTCACAGGCAGGTAAATCCAGAGCATGAACAGGAGGAGCAAGGTGACTGGATGCATTTTTCTGAAAGGAAGCACAGTTAAGGACCATTCTCAGGGGGTGCCCCTGGGGTGGAGTTAGCTAATTTTACCAGTCTTTCTGGCAGCCATCTGGCATTTTGTTCTTTGGAATCATATATGCATGCATGTCCTTTCCCCCAGATGAGGACTGGGTCAGGACCATTCCATTTGTGTGTTAATGGATCTTTCCACATGGCTTTGGCATAGGAGTCTGCTGTAGTGGGGTGCCAGAATCTGTCTGCTGCAGACTTTCCTCTTTCATCAAGGGTTAAAAAATTGAGAATGAACAGTGCATCACTTAGTAAAGTTTTATGATTTCCCTTTTGGGGGTATAAGATGCCCCCTGAATGTTGTAATTTTAAGAGCATATTTTTTAAGGTCTGATGTGCCCTTTCTACAATGCCCTGTCCTTGGGATATGGGATACCAGTGACATGTTTAATATTAAGCTGGGCACAAAACTGCTTGAAGGAGGCGCTGGTATACCTAGGGCCGTTGTCAGTCTTGAGCATTTTAGGTATGGGCATAAAGGCAAGGCAAGAAATCATATGATTAATAACATTTTTGGTAGCTTCACCAGTTTGAAGTGAAGCGCAGAGAAAGCCACTAAAAGTATCAATAGAAACATGTATATATTTAAGCTTGCCAAAAGGGGCAAAGTGAGTAACATCCATTTGCCATATTTCTCCTGGAGTGAGCCACGAGGATTTACCCCAACATGTAACTCGGGTAGGAGGGTGAGACACCCTTGACACTGACACACTATCTGGCGTGCCTGTTCCCAGGTAATAGAGAACATCTGTTGGAGGGTCTGGGCGTTGAGATGATGTAATTGGTGGGCCATTTGTGCTTGTTGTACAGGGTCAAAGGGTAGGGCCAAGGTCACCAGGCTGGATGGGGACCCTCGAGTAGCCCTGTCAATGAGGTCATTTTCCTCACTCAGAGGTCCAGGAAGACCAGAGTGGGCACGTATGTGACCCACAAAGAATGGGTGGGATCTAGCTAGAATAATCTTTTGAAGCTCAGCAAAGAGGGGGGAGGCATTGGTAGATGGTCATATAAAGGGAACAGTCTCTAACAAAAGCACTGATTGAGCCACATATGTACTATCAGTGAAAAGATTAAAAGCACAATCTGGGAAAGTCTTAAATACCTGAATAACAGCAACCAATTCCACCAACTGTGCTGAGGAAAATTTGGTCTGAAATCTAGAGACCTGTCCACCTATGCTAAAGGCTGCGACCCCAGAGGAGGACCCATCTGTAAAGATCAGTGGCGCTTGAGGAATGGGGGAGTTCTTTGTCGCTTTAGGGAAGACCACCGCTTGATGTTCAAGAAACTGTATGAGCTTATCGGAGGGATAGTGGTTGTCTATCTTTCCCTGAAATGAAATACAGCTAACGGCCCATTCGTCTGAAGTCTGAAGTAACCATCGGATTTGGGCGGCATCATAGGGGACGATGATAAGGTCAGGGTCTTTACCAAAGAGTCTCAGGGAATTTTCTCTTCCCATCCTAATAATTTGTGTCACTAAGGAGGGGTAGACAGGTAGTATTTTAGGAGGGGTGGCAGGCAAATGAAGCCAATATAAAGGTTTAGTCTGCCACAACAGTCCTGTGGGGCAAACACAGTGGGAAGGACCAATAGCCATAAGGAGGAGGTTGGAGAATAATAGGTAACCGTCTGTTGTTGAATGGCTTTTTCCATGAGCTTAAGGGCGGAAGTGGCTTTAGGGGTTAAGGTGAGGGGGGAGGAGGGGTCAGAGTCTCCTCGAAGAATGTCAAATAGAGGCTTGAGCTCTCCAGTTGTTAATTTTAAATAGGGGCATAACCAATTTATGTCCCCCAAAAGGTGTTGAAAATCATTGAGTGTTTGTAAGGAATCTTCTCTGAGTTCAATTTTTTGAGAGAGGACCTTAGAGGGGTGAAGTTCAAAGCCCAGGAATAAGTATGGGGGCTGTAGCTGGACCTTCTTGGGAGCAATCTTCAACCCAAGGTCTTGAAGGGCAGTTACCAACTCCTGGCCGACCCTGAGTAAGGTGGTCTTATCAGGGCCAGCCAAAAGGATGTCGTCCATATAGTGGATGATATACAACTCAGGATAGTTAAGGCGAAAAGGGTCGATGGCCTGTGCCACAAATTTTTGACAAAGGGTGGGACTATTGGCCATCCCCTGAGGCAGGACCCTCCACTCAAATCGTGGAGATGGCCCAATGCAATTAACAATGGGGAGGCTAAAGGCAAAGCACTTACTATCTTCTGGATGTAAGGGAATACAGAAAAAACAATCTTTTAAGTCAATAACCATCTTGTTGTAACCCTTAGGTATTGCTATGGGGGAGGGGAGGCCAGGCTGGAGAGCTCCCATTGGGACCATAGTCTTGTTGATTTCTCAGAGGTCCTGGAGCAGTCTCCATCTACCCCCTTTCTTTTGTATCACAAAAATGGGTGTATTCCAAGGGGAGGTGGAGAGTTCAATGTGGCCAGCATCTAATTGTTCCTGCACTAACTGCATGGCCGCTGAAAGTTTATGTTGGGGGAGGGGCCATTGGTCGATCCAGACAGGGGAATCTGACTTCCAGGTGATTTTATCTGCCTGGCGTGCAGGAGGAGCAATGGCCCTTAAGAAAAATTTGAATCATAACCTAGTCCTGAGCGTGAGGTTTTGGTGTAACAGCAATTGGGGTGGGAATCCCTTGGTTGTTTTTGCCCAAGCCTTGTCCTGGAATGAACCCCTGATCCAGCATCTGGTGGGTAACAGCCATAGACGGGTTAAACATAAGGACTCCCATTTGACTCAATACATTTCGACCCCATAAGTTTATAGGGAGGCCAGGTACAATGAATGGCCTAACATGTCCAGTATTACCCTCAGGATCCTCCCAGGTTAGCAATTGGGAGCTCTGAAGGGTGTTGGTGGACCGGCCAATGCCTTGGAGGTGGGTTAAAGAAGGCTGACAGGGCCAAGAGGGGGGCCAGGAGGCCTGTGAGATAACTGTGGAGTCCGCTCCTGAATCAAGAATGCCTTCAAAGGTTTTGCCATTGAGTTTAAGTTTTAGCTGTGGGCGTTCTTGTGAGAGTTTTTGGACCCAATAGACATCAGAGGACCCTGGGGTGGAGGCACCCCGGGGTGGGCCCAAGGGGGGTGTTGAGGTGTCCAGTGGAAGGGGGAGGGCCTGTGCAAGGCGTTGTCCCCGGCGGATGTGAAGAGGCCCTCTGGAGCTAGAGGCCAGCACTTTGATTTCCCCAGAGTAATCGTTATCAACAATCGAAGGGAAGATAGTAATGCCTTGGAGTGTGGCAGATGCTCTGCCCAAGATAAGAAAGTAAATCTGGGGTGGGGGAGGCCCAAAGACACCAGTAGGGATTATCTGAACTCCTCTTTCAGGTTCTAATATTATATCAGAGGAGGCACAGAGGTCCAATCCTGCGCTCCTGGGGTAGCCCTATGGAGGGCTGAGGTTGGTTTGGGAGTTGTTGATGGAGGGTTTGGTGTGGCCCTGTCTGGCTGTTCCCTGAGGCCGGCAGGAAGGAGACTGGCTGAGGGGCCTGGGGCTGGCCCCGCATCCCGTTTCCCAGAAGGGGAGGGAGGGGATTGCCCAGAATGTCAGTTTTGGAGCGGCAGGAATTAGCCCAGTGTTTGCCTCGCTTGCAGCGAGGGCAAGGGGTTGTTGGAGGTGGAAGCTCTACCCTTAGCTGAGGGTGGGGTAGAGTTATAAGTTTACCTTGAGGGCACTGTTTAACAACATGACCCAGTTGACCACATTTGAAACTGGCAGACCCGGTGGCCCCAACCACTAGTGGCTGCTCCCACAGCCAGATGGATGGCTTGTGAGACCTTTTGGGCAAAGGGATCTACATCTCTGCAGATACAGATCATTTCATCCAAGTCTTTATCTTTATATTTTCCTCGAAGGGCAGCCCTACAGGCAGAATTAGCATTTTCATAAGCAAGCTGTTGGAGAAGTTTATTTTCTCCCTGGCCAGGTCCCAAGGACCTTTCAGCTGCCTCTAGGAGGTGAGCAACAAAATCTGAAGACCCTTCTTGATTGCCTTGAGTAATCTTAGTCAAGGGAGAAAGAACAGAGCCTTTCATGGGAATGGCTCTCCAGGCGCTCATAGCTGAGGAAGAGGACTGAGCTAAGAGACCCAGAGAAAATTTTTTTGTATTTGGTTAGAGGCATATTTTCCTCGACCTAGGAGTTTATCAAGCGTCCACTTGTTGGAGGGCGAACGTGTGCTAGAGAGATTGGCTTGTGCCTGAGACCTGCAGTGGTCGGCCCAATCAGCCTGCTAAGAAAGGAACTGTCCCGGAGTCAGGACTGACTGGACGACAGTGAGCCATTCATTGGGAGTTAAGTATCCGCCTCCACCAAGACTCTCAAGAAGGGAGAGAGTGAAAGGGGCATTGGGGCCATAATTTCTAATGGCCGAATTTAACTTTTCAAGATGTTTAAAACGGAGTCTTTTAAAGACTGTGGGGTTACTTGTATCTTCGTTATCACTTTCATTACCAATTTCTGAATTGGGCTCCTCCTCAGAGGAATCAGCCTCAGTCTCGGGCCGGGGATGAGTTGTTCGAGAGGGCTTGTGAGAAGGACGAGAAGAGGAAACAGGCACAAGGTGGGAGGGGGGAGGTGCGACAGGCATGGAGGAGGGGGGATGCTGAGCACTGGACCAAGCGGCTGGGGGAGGTGGTGGAGTGTGTCGGGACTCGGAATCAGAGGCTGCGGGTGCCTGCGAGGGAGGGACTTGTGACCGGGTGACTGGAAAGGCTAGGTGGAGGGAATCTGGAGGAGGGGCAGAGGAAGAACAAAGGACCGAGAGACGCGAAACTTGTTTTTGGAGGCGGAGAATGTCTGTCAGTTCACAAACCTGAGAAGCAAGGCAGTCTCGCATATCGGAAAGAGAGTTAGGCAAGGTGATAGGGAAGGTTGGAAAGGCAGAAGGTGCGGTGAGAGGAGGCCAGTCAGGATTGTGATAGCTGGTGGCTTCATCCTCAAGGGAGGCGGCATCACAGGGTCCCAAAGGCTCTGGGTCGGGGAGAGCGGCCAGAGCTGTCGGCTGAGAGGGTGGCAGAGGAGAAGAAGAATGTTGTTTAATAGGAAGGCAGGGAGGGCAGAGGGAAGCAGATTTTTGAAGGACAGGGTTGCAAAGGTGAGTGGAGGAGGGAGTTCGCGGGTCAGACACAGCTGGAGAATCAAAAGGAGGAGGCTCGAGAGAATGCAAATCTGGATAAAGGCGAGGCGGATCAGAAGGAGGGGAGTCCTGTTCAGGGGGGATGTCTATAAGAGTGAAAGGAACGGAGTCCTGAGATGGAGACCGAGAGGGGTGACGAGAAGAGCAGGTAGAATTTGGCCTGGACTGTGACAGACAATATTCTGCAACAGACAAAAGTTGACGCTTTCCTATATCCTTATCAGCATCTTCAATAATGTCCCTAATAATACCCCAGAAAGAGAAAATTGTCACAGGAAGAGGAGAATTGTCTTCATTTTTGATTTTTTCATTTAACTCACGGCCTACCTTTTGCCATTTCTTTGGATGAATAGTAGGACCATCTATTATGAACCACGGACAGCTTTTATCAATAAACACAAAGAAATTTATAAGATCCTTCTTTTTAACCCTTATTCCTCTCTCTCTGAGTGTGTGTTTGAGGTCCTTTACAAAGGATGCCTCCTTTGACAGAGAATGGCCCATTCTTATGGGACGGAAATGAAAATAGACTCACTCGAGGACGATAGGTCGCGGGTGACGATCACTGTCTCGCTCAATCTTAATGTCGTGTACACACTTCGTCGAGAGTCCGTCCAGAGGGGTCCGTGCCTCGAGCCCCACGTTGGGCGCCACGTGACCCGACCCATGGGTCCTAGTAATTCGTGGGGGCGAGGAGGACCGCAACCTGAAAAAAGAACGGGCGAGAGAGGGAAAGGACTCAAGGAAGCAATTGCTTGTCAAGAGCCATGTATTTGAGCGCAAAGCGCCTTTTTATAATATGTTTTACAAGGGGAGGAGTTGAGAGGGGCCAGGTGGTGGAAAAGTACAGAATCTTCTTGGCCTGTGCCCTGGACATTGTATGATCTACCCATTTTTCTCAGAAGGCACGGTACACTGCTTTGAATCAATCTGTAACTGCCAACCTGGAACTTTGCGGTTGCCAGGCAGTATGAAGCTGCAGGGGACATTGTGCAGGAGGGGAAAGGTAGGGGGTGAGGATGAGAGGCAAGGGTCTTGGCTTCTGACAGGACCCGTCCTTTTGATGACCCAGACAGTGGATGATGCTTACTTTAGCACATAACATGAGGGCGGTTAGCAAAGCTAGAATGTCTTGTTTATTTTTAATGTCTTTGTCAGCTGAGGTGAGGAGCCCTCTTTGTTGATAAATGGCCCTGTGCACATGGGCGGTAGCAAAAGCGTATCTGCTATCTGTGTAGATATTTATCTTTATCTTTTCTGCCATTTCAAGAGCTTTTGTGAGGCCAATCAGTTCAGCTCACTGTGCTGAAGTCCCTTGGGGGAGGGCCGTGGCCCAAATGGCCTGTTTCCCATCTACCACTGCTGCCCCTGCCCGAGCTTATGATGCTTACCTTCTTCAAGAAAGCTGCTCCCATCCGTGAACCAAGTGGCTTCAGCATCAGGGAGCGGCTGGTCAGTGAGGTCTGTAAGGGTGCCATGGGCCTTGGCAAGCATGGATGATAGATGATCCCTCTGAGTCAGGATCGGGCAGCAGGGTGGCTGGGTTAAGCCCTGTGACAGGCGTAAACTTGATGTGGTCCAAGTTCAGGAGGAGTAACTGATAGTGGGTCATCCTGGCATTTGTCAGCCACCTCTCAGGAGGCTGGCACACTATATTTTCTAGAGCATGAGGGGCTGTAACTGTAATGTTTTGTCCCAAGGTCAACTTGTCAGCATCTCTGACTAAAACTGCCACAGCAGCCATTATCCATAGGCAGGTGGGCCATCCTGCTGCCATAGAGTCTATTTTTTTTGACAGATATGCCATGGGCCCGTTCCATGGACCCAGTTTCTGAGTGAGGACTCCTTTAGCTATCCCCTTATTTTTGGCCGCATACAGGTGGAATGGCTTAGTCACATCAGGCAGTCCTAAGGCTGGGGCCGATAGCAGGGCCTGCTTAATTCTGTCGAAGGCCTCCTGCGCTTTCTCACCCCAAACAAAAGGTGCACTCTCCTTTGTGAGCAGATACAGAGGGGCAGCCAGTTCTGCGAACCCTGGGACCCATAGCCAGCAGAAGCCCGCAGTTCCCAAGAATTCTCTGACTTCTCAGGGAGTCTTTGGGGTGGGTATCTGAGCCACAGTGTTTTTCCTAGCATCCGACAGGCATCTCTTTCCATTTTTGATTAGATACCCCAGGTAACTGACCTGTCGTTGACAAATCTGGGCCTTTTTGGCTGAGGCCCGGTATCCCAAGGATCTGAGCTCAGTCAGCAGGTTTTTAGTTCCCAGGAGGTAGTCCTTTTTGGTTCCTGCCACTAGAAGAATGTCATCAACGTACTGGAGTAAGGTTACCTGGGGATTGCAGGCCCTGAAGTGGGCCAAATCTTGGTGGAGGGCCACATCGAAGATGGTGGGAGAGTTCTTGAATCCCTGGGGCAGGCGGGTCCAGGTCAGTTGTCCTGATAATCCTGTGGCTGGATCTTTCCATTCAAAGGCAAATATAGGCTGGCTAGAAGGGCTGAGCCTCAAGCAGAAAAAGGCATCTTTTTAAGTCCAATACTATGTACCGTGTTTGCTGAAGGGGAAGGGTGCTAAGGAGTTTGTAAGGGTTGGACACTGTAGGGTGAAGGTCAGCAACCCTTTTGTTAACTTCCCTCAAGTCCTGGACTGGCCTATAATCATTAGTCCTGGGCTTTTGAACTGGGAGCAGAGGGGTGTTCCATGCTGACTGACATTTAACAAGGACCCCCAGCTCGAGGAGACGCTGTATATGTGGGCGGATTCCATCTCTGGCCTCTTTGCTCATGGGGTACTGGTGGACCAAAACTAGGGTGGAGGTAGCTTTAATCTCCACCACCACAGGTGGGTGATGTTTGGCCATCCCTATGCCAACAATTTTGGCCCAGGCTGAGGGAACCTTGGCCATCCATTCCTGCATATCCGCTGTCTGAGGAGGGGTTTTTTTGAACAGCCTATGCTAATCCTCCAGCCTCATAGTGAGGACCTGAAGTGGCCTCCCCTCTCTATCAGTCACTGATGGTCCTTCTGTTTGGAAATGAATTTGGGCTCCCACCTTAGAGAGCAAGTCATGGCCCAGGAGTGGATAGGGGCACTCAGGGATCATAAGGAACGAGTGGGGTACCCAATCCACACCAAGGTCTACTGTTCTTTGGGTAGTCCATGGGTATTGTTTGTTCCCTGTGGCTCCCTGCACCCAGGACCTCTTAGTATATAGTGGTCCTTCTGATTTGAGGAGGACTGAATGCTGAGCCCCAGTGTCCACCAGGAACTGGACAGGTTTCCCCTCCACATTGAGAGTTACCCTAGGCTTGGGGAAGGGGTCCGAGCCCCAACTCCCCTACTCTTCTTCTTCTTCTAAAGCCATAATTTTTTCTCTGGGGGGGGTCCTCCCCTCTTCTTCTTGGGGCAATCCTTGAGCCAATGTCCTTTTTCTTTATAGTAGACACATTGCTTCTTGTCCAACGGTTGCCTCCTGCCCTTTCCCTCATCTTTCTGACCTTGCTTGTCAGTATGATCTCTTTCATTTACTACAGTGGCCAGGATTTTACTCAAATTCTTTTCCTGTCTTTTTTCTATTTTTAACTCTCATTCATCCTGTACCCTATGTCTTCTCTCCTCTTTTCCTTCCTCTGTGTCTCTTTTATTGAACACTTTATCTGCTTCTTTGACTAAGTCCTGGAGCAAGAATCCCTGTAGGACATCCAGCCTCTGCAGTTTTTTTCTAATATCTGGAGCTGACCTATCAATAAAGGCCATTGCTACCATGGACTTATGTTCCTCAGAGGTAGGTTCTTACGGAGTAAATCTCCGAAAAGCCTCCATCAATTGGTCTAGAAACACCGTCGGTGACTCAGTTGGTCCCTGAGTCACTTCTCTTACCTTAGCCAAATTGGTGGGGCATCTTGCTGCCCCCAGAGATCCACCACAAGAGCCTGACAGTAAACCCTCAAGTGCTCCCTACCTTCAGGCGTATTGAAGTTCCAGTTGGGTCTAGTCAAAGGGAAGCCTGCATCAATCTCGTTGGGCAGCTGAGTTGGTTGTCCGTCTACACCAGGCACATTTTCTTCTGGCCTTGAGTAGCATCGGCTGTCTCTCCTCAGTGGTGAGGAGGGTCTGTAGGAGCTGCTGACAATTGTCCCATGTAGGTTGATGAGAGAAGACAAGGGACTCTATCAGGGAAGTCAGAGCCTGTGGGTTCTCAGAGAAAGAAGGATTATGCATTTTCCAATTGTAAAGATCTGCTGCGGAGAACAGCCAATATTGAAGTGGTCAGTTTCCCTTGTCATCAGGGGGTCCGTACTCCCTAAGAGGAAGTGCAGTGGAGTCTGGAGTGCCAGCCCTCTGACTTCTGGTTCCTCTGGCTGGACCCCCTCCCTCGGCTCCTGGCAGGGGTTCCATTGGGCCGAGGGTTGAGCAACTGGGACCCCCTAGGGTGGCTGGGGATTCAGGGTTGGGGGATAAGGTGGTGGAGGATCCAGGAGGAGTAGGTCCATCTGAGTGTCTGGGTAGATCTTCTTGATCTTCTTTGGGGAACCCGTAGTTTGGACGGGCTCCTTCTCGGCCAGAGTCTGCTTCAGAGTGAAGACTTTAGAAGGGGAGTCTGCCGGATTGGGTGGCAGAGGGAGCGGAGGTGATAAACCTGTGTGGGGAACAAAAGGCTGGACCCACAGAGGGGAGAGACCAACAAGGCCTCCCACACCAAGACATAGAGCACTTGATCTGGGTGCCCGTGGGATCCTGGGTTAAAAATTTTAGACCTAACCTGCCTAATTTTGTCTAATGAAAAGGATCCTTCGGGTGGCCACCCAACCTGAAATGTAGGCCACTCTGAGGCACACAGAGTCTGCCATCTCCTTTTTTAAATCTCAACTGACAGGTTATGTGCCCTATTTTTAACTTCAGTCCAGTGGCTCAGGGTCAAGGATGGGGGGTTGTCAGTGTCTGTCCCATTGTCAAATTGTCACCGAAAAGGAGAATAAGAAGAGTTTCAAACAGAATCCAAAGAAGACAGAACGACACAAGACACAAATGGCTGCTGTGAGATCGCTTCAGAAATGAAATGGACTCAGACAGAACCCTCGAAGAGGTTCCACTGGAATCGGATGAAGGGGGCCTCACTTGGCCTTTCCTTCCAGACAGACCTCCAGGGCGTCCCCCAAGGTCATAAGATACTGGTCTATTCAGACGGAGTATCTGAAATCAGATAGCTATAGAGGCCAGAGCATCAGATAGCTACAGAGGCCGGAGTGACTGGCTGGATCAGACAGTGACTCATACAGAACAGACAGATAGACAAACAAAGTAGCTCCAGCGTACCTCAGAATCCTGGAGTCTGTGGGCATTCAGGAAATCCCAGATGAGCCCCTAAATCTTGGACCCTGTGGATCCACTGAGGTCCTGACACCCTGAGACCACCAGAGACCGAGATTTGTTGCAAAACGCAAGAGGATTTTATTAAGCCCAAGTGCCAGGGTTCAACGGCCTTCGAGAAGGAGTGAACACTGAATAACAGTTACAGGCAGCTTTTAAGCACAATAACCACAAACAAGTGGGGTACAGGGGAAACATTCCAGTTAATCTTCAGCAATCATTGCCTTTGGCAATGGGGTAGGACCATTGTCTGTGGTAACAGCTGCAACCTTGTAATTAAGTAGTTCCAGGAACCGAGTGCTGTGGAATGTCCCCAAGGTCATTGGGTCAGGCCCTCATGAACAGAGAGGAAGAACTTTCTAGGGAGGGGCAGTGGCATTTTTCCACAGCCTCACAGATAGAACTGTTTTGTGTATGTGCGTAGACACTAAGGAAAGAAAAAAATTTGAGTCAACAACTAAAATGGACCACAGAATACAGGCCGCCAAGTAATAGGTCTCAAGGTACCGAAGCTACAGTCTCCATGATCAACAGTGGTACTGCCCATTCCATGTAAATAAAAAAACAGGGACAAAGCTATCCACAATACAGAGAGCAAAAGCCAGACCCAAACCCCTGAGCAGGCACAATATACTTTAAAATATGCTTAGAGGCTGAAAAAAGGGAGAAAAACTGATTTAGTGAATAAAAAAAAATTTTAAAAATAATAATTAAAGTTTCCAAAGAAAGAAGAAAATAAAAAGATTTAAAAGAAAAAATAATTTTCCATATTAACAAATTAAAAAACACTGTATAGGAGGACATTTGGGCCCCCACAGTTTTGTTTTCACTGTAGAGGAGGACATTTGGATCCCATACAATTTTGATTTGATGATAAACATGAAAATGGTTGTATGTTCAGTGGAGATTGTAGTTTTATGCTTCCTCTTTGAGAGAGATAAGAGTGGTATGGGCCTAGATGAAAAAGGGACTACTAATTTAAATAAGCCTATACTTGTCTTGCCTTCAAACTGGAGGACAAAAGGTTTGTTGTGTTGGGAAATAGGCTTCATGTTTATGTCACCAGGAAAGGAAAGGTTTTGGATTCCATCCAAATTAATAAGGATCAGATATTTGACAGGGGAAGGTCTCCTGAAGATCTTGGCCACAGACAAGAAGAAATGAATCAAGACAATAAAAATATGCTAACTGGTAAATATGGTAAAATAATATGCTGATCCCTTTATATGGGAAGATCTCTGAGACTGGCTAAGACATGAATGTGTATGCATAGTCAATAAATATTGTTAGCTACAAAATCCTCAAAACTTATCATACCATCATTTTAAATGGCATAGATAAACATTTATATTGCAGTCCAGACTAGCCTTAAAGAAAGACAGATGTCTTTTACCCACTCAAACAAAGAACAGAAAATCTTCTTTAACTGATCTATGTGCACTGAACATCCCATACATATGATATTGTAGAATTGTATATTACTTGTGAGAGTTTATATGTTTGCAGAACAAAAGGACCAGACACAAGTAAAATAGGAGCGGACCTGGCAAGACTGATGCTGGAGGATACCGAAGTGCTGGAGGATACTGAGGTGCTGGAGGACACTGAGGTGCTGGAGGATACCGAGGTGCTGGAACACATTTATTCCAGAAACCTGCTTGATCCAGACTCAAGTTGTCTCATTGCTGTTTAGTCAAAACTTGCTTCCAGGACAACTTCAAAATAGGTAGCTCAAATGGTCTAGTATAAAAAAACTGTTTTAGTCAGGACATCATTTAAGCCTGCATTTACACAGCCTAGAGACTGGAGAACAAACATTACAGCTAACTTTCTTAACTGTTTTCTCAATTTTCTTGGGCCTCCCAAAAGGAATCCTATGCCCTAAATCAGTAGGAAGCAATTTTAAGGGACCAATGTTGCATTCCCTTAAGGAGAGGTATATAGGTTTTGGTTGGTGGATGATGGATGATTGTCATTTAAAGGGGGTTAGTTACAAATTACTAGAGGGTCTTGATCAGGGAAAAAACAAGATATAGGAGTTTAGACTCAGGGATTTCTATCTTTCATTTCTTTTTCTCTATCCTTTCTTTCTTAGGTAAGGTTGGAAAGGGAGTGAGAAGAAAAATAGGAGAATATAGGAATGCATATAGGAATAATAGGGAAAAAGAGTAGATTCAATAATCTACTCTTAAAGAGCATTTTATAAGCCAATAATCTTACATTAGTATAGATTTATGTATATTGATACAAATTTAAGGTTTATATTAGTACAGATTCTGTATATTGATACAAATTTAAAGTTATTTTTGTTATAAATAATGTATATATGTTTCAACTCTTGTATAAGATATTGAACCTTTGCAACTCATTTAAAAATGCAATGTTAATTTCCAGCCTTTTAAAAACTGCTATTACAAACTGCTCAGAATAATCAAGTAATCCAAGTTAATAGCCCATCAGACCCATGGTCATGTCAGATACTAGTCTAGATTGTAACAAAAATATACATCATGGGCTAAACAGATAGTAGATATGTAGAAACAAGTATTTGCCTATTTAGATATGTTAGATAAATCGATGGTTTTCAAAAACCTCAGAGGCCTACAGACTATGGCATTTAAAGATGTTTTTATTTAATTTAAGTCTTTGACAATGAGATATGTCAGCTCCTGCCATCACCACATTCAACTTGAAAGAAGATGATGAGCATCAAGGAACCTCCATTAGGAGATGGCTTCAAATGTGGCAAGCTAGCCATTGAGAAAAGAGTGTCCTTGCTTCCTCTGCAGACACAATGCTGTCTGTAATGTGAAAAACTGAGCACAAATGCGTTGACTGACAAGCTCTGCCAAGACAGGGTAAGCAGCCCTACATAATTCCTGCTTCACAAATATGTCTGTCAGATACTGGGCTAGATGGCTGAAGGTGTTGCCCCAACATTATAGAGAAATTCTGGGGATTGTCTAGGCAGCCAGGTGTCTGCAAATTCTGTAATTTTGGAAGCTGCTTGTCTGTACTTCCTGCATATTCAGGTAATATTTATTCCTTCTCAAGTCTCTGATGGGGTTAAAGGTTAGATAGTCATAGTCTTACTGTAAAGCTTAAGTGTTTAGGATTTAAGAAGACGTTTTTAGGTTGGTAATGCAAGTTAGGATAGGAATTGAGTTAGGTACAGAACTTTGGACACACCAAGATAGGATTGATAATAGAATATTTTTCCAAAGTTGCCAAATACATATGTACTAGACATTGTGAATGTATATCATACTTTATAGTTTTCACAATTGTTTCACATTGTTATTATTGTGTATGGTTTATTACTGAAAGAAAAAGAGCCTTTTACTGTACTAAAAGTGGGAAATATTGAAGGAATATCTTGTGTACTTAATGGATACATTGCCTGTAAATAAAAATACTATGGCCTATAGGGAAAAGTAGAATAGAAGATGGAACATCTGGTAGGCAGACAGGATTCTAGTAGAGTGTCAAGCATGGTACCTGAACAGAGGTAACCGGCCACGTGACAGAACTTAGACTAGAGCAAATAGATTATTAAGTTATAAGTTAATCAGGGAATGAACCTAGGTGTATGGCCTAGGCATTTTAAATATACTTTGAATCTCAGAGTCTTATTTCTGGGAGCTTGGGACTGGGAGGAAGAACATGCACTACAACATTCTTTTTCTTGGTTTTAACTCTAAACTTTAACTTAACTCTAACTTTAATTTAACTCTAAAACTTCTGCTGAAGCATAAACTTCCTTAAGATTTATAAGCATATTGGGTATGGTTAGAAATCTGTAAACAACAAAATACATAGCCTTATGCCAACATTTTCTGAGTTCCTGTAGATATCTTTTTTTTTTTATACTTTTCTGTTTAATGGTCTCTAGGCTATAGATACTTATTCTGCAACTCACTGATTTTGTAAGACAAAAGTACTAAACTTTTCAGGTTGTCTGCCTTCATCTACTTATACACACAAACTGGTTATAAAATAAAAACTTCTTGTTTAAGTTTCAAACCCGGGACAAATGGCTAAAGTGCATATTTAACATATCAATGCGCACCTGGCCTCCAGGTTCTCCCAAAGTTCCTTAGTTCCTACCTGTTACAGGGTATGATTGGTATACCTCTACCCTACCCTAAACTTTCTAGCCCAGGGGCCGGACTGCCCTTCCTTTTAATCTGGACATTTTGGTTACCTACTCTCTCTGCCTCTCTATCTTCTCTCTCTCTCTCTCTCTCTCTCTCTCTCTCTCTCTCTCTCTGTGTGTGTGTGTGTGTGTGTGTGTGTGTGTTCATGTGTGTGTTCTGTTCCCTCCCTTTCTGTCTCTCTGCCTGGGCATGACTTCTCTGACCTTCTCTGACCTCTGAGACCAGTGAGCTTGCCTGAGAACTGCCCCCATTAAACCTGCTTTTATAATTTTAATTCAGTTTCCATTGGCTTATTAAGTCAGTCGAGAAACCTCTGTCTAAAATATCTCAATAATCTCTCCAGATATGCCTACTTAAAATAATCAGAACTGGACTTGTTAAAAGCTAATATTCTACTGGGTGTGGTGGCTCACACCTTTAATTCCAGCATTCAGGAGGCAGAGGCAGGAACATCTCTGTGAGCTCAAGGCCACCCTGGTCTACAGAGTGAGTTCCAGGATAGCCAGGGCTACGCAGAGAAACCCTGTCTCAACTCCCCCATTAAAAAGCTAACATTCCTTCAAAAGAGGAGGATAAGCAATGACACTGGACCTTCGCCTAAGAAACCAATCATTCCTCCCAGCTGAATGTATGCAGTTAGACCTCAATTGCATTAGTCCTTAAAGTTTTCTTTAAAACAAACAAAAAAACCCCACAAAATAACCAACAAACTATGGTACACAGCCTAAAAACTAACAATAATGAGGGGGTCAACCTATGCAGCAGTTGGAAACACTGTTATATATACTGAGGAAAGGCTCTAGATACTGTATCACAACCTTTTAGGAAAAAACTATTACAACAAGTGGTAAATTTGTTACTGTTATGTGTCATGTTATTTGAATTTTCTTTTAAAAATTTATTTATATTTTTAATTATATGTGCATTGGTCTTTTGCCTGCAGATATGTCTGGGTAAAGGTATCAGATTTTAGAGTTACAGACAGTTGTGAGCTGCCATTTGGGTGCTGGGAATTGAACCCAGGTCCTTTGGAAGAGCACTCAGTACTCTTAACCAGTGAGTCATATCTCCAGTTCTTTTTTATTTGAAATTTCTAATAAAAAAAGCTTTATATAAAAATTAGAATGGGCCAGGTGTGGTGGTACACACCTTTAATCCCAGCACTCGGGAGGTAGAGGCAGGCGGATCTCTGAGAGTTCGAGGCCAGCCTGGTCTACAAAGTGAGTCCAGGACAGCCAGGGCCACACAGAGAAACCCTGTCTCAAAACACCCCCCCCCAAAAAAAAATTAGGATGGCTAAATGCAATGATGGATGTCTAGTTCTTTGACTTCTTCCCCAATTTTGGTTCTTGATTACAAAAAAAAAAAAAAAATACTGCCTCAAGCAAGGTCATGGATATTCAAAGCTATTGCCAAAATATAAACTTCCTTTCAACACCTGTAAGATGACTGGGGCAGGGAGAGGGAGGATCTCTAAAATTCCAATCAAAACAAGGCAAAAACAAAAAACTTAAAGCCAAGTTACAAAAGTTCTAAATAAATTATAGAAGGTTTAAAAATATACAACTTAAAGATAATATATGTTTGATGATTAAGATTTATAAATTTCTGGGGGAGGAACATCTGAAGAGATGGTTCAGCAGTTAAGAGAATTGTCTGCTCTTCCAGAGGTCCTGAGATCAATTCCCAGCAACCACATGGTGGTTTACAACCATCTATATTGGGATTTGATACCCTCTTCTGGCATGTAGGTGTACATGTAGATAGAGCACTCTCATATATAAAATAAAGAAATAAATCTTTGAAAAAGAGATTTTTGAGGGCTAAGAGCTTACTCTTACACTGGGGGCCTACATGGAAGCTCCACTAGGGCAAAGTGTCTCACTAATGAGCAACAAAGTCTATGCTCCTGTTCCTTTTGGTGTGTTGGTTGTAGGGTAGTTATCCTGTACTATATGGCTAAAATCCAGTTATAAGTGAATAGATACCATGTGCATCTTTCTGGGTCTGGGTTAGTTCACTCAGGGTGAGCTTTTCTACTTCCATCCATTTGTCTGAAAATTGCATGATTTCCTTGTTTCTGAGTAGTATTCCATTGTGTAAATGTACCACAGCTTTTTTATCTGTTAATCAGTTGAGGGACACCTGAGTTGTTTCCAGTTTCTAGCTATTACAAATAAAGCTGCTATGAACATAGATGAGGATATGTTCTTGTGGCTTGGTGAGGAATCTTTTGGATGTATACCCAGAAGTGGTATGGCTGGGTCTTCAGGTAGAGCTATTGCAAGTTTTCTAAGATAGTGTCAGACTGATTTCCATAGTGGTTGTACAAGCTTGCACTCCCAATAGCAATGGAGGAGTGTTCCCCTTTCTCCACAACTTCACCAGCATGTGTTGTCATTTGAGTTTTTGATCTTAGCCATTCTGACAGGTGTGAGATGGAATCTCAGAGTCATCTTGAGTTGTATTTCTCTGAAGGGGGCTGATACGTAGGGCACCCCACACGGGAGGAGTAGGATAGGTGGGAGAAGGGTGAGAGGGTAGGCCCAGGAGGGGTGGAGGGAGGGAATTGTGATGGAGATCTAAATTGAAGTAATGAATAAACAGTAAAAAAAAAGATTTATAAATTTCTAAGGTTATAAAGGTCTATTTAAGTTAACAATAACTTGCTTGAAGATATATGTCTAGCTTCCTTGGCTTTGCTAAATTTCTTAAGCTTTTGATATTTTAATAAACTGTGTCATACAAGAAACTGTAATATTCTGTAATAGTACACTATAAAAGAATCAGGAAAATAACATTTCCAATCTCTCTGTGAACTGTATTTATGATTTTATAAGGTTCTCAGTCCCTCTATGGACTGTATTTATGGTTTAACATTTTATTTTACTGCTAATGTCTATCAATTAAATCTTCCTTTCACAGCCAGGCATGGTGGTGCACACCTTTAATCCCAGCACTTGGGAGGCAGAGGCAGGTGGATCTCCGTGAGTTCGAGGCCAGCCTGATCTACAAAGCAAGTCCAGGACAGCCAGAGTTGTTACACAGGGAAACCCTGTCTCAAAAAACAAAACAAAACAAACAAACAAAACAAAACAAAACAAAAACTTCCATTCACAGTTTGAAGGGTAAAGCTCAACAATAAAAAATCTTGTAAAAACTTCTAACTTGTAAACTTTTAAAAATAATTTAAGGCATGTAAGTTAGTCATCACCTTACAAATAATCAAATTCTTTAATGTGATCAGAACTATGCTTGTAATCATTCTATGTACAAATATTTAGTGAAACAAAGTGTGGAAGATGAGACCAATTTATATTTCCCTTTATATAGTTTTCTGTATATTGTCAAGTTAAGCCTGAAACAAGTAACTAAAAACACGTGAAATTTATTTATAACCAGATATACTTAATAAATTAAATAATGACCCTCAAACTCCTCAGAAATCTGAAGAATATAGCATTTAAAATCTTTAATAAACAACGCTTCCCATGACAGACAAATTCGAGAACCTAGCAGCATTCCCAAGTTCTCCTCCAAAAGGATGATGACCTACAGATGGCTCCACCTAGATTGTGGTAATGCTTGCTAATTGCTGGACAAAGAACTGGCCCCATGCCTGACCACCACCTGGACATTACACAAAGTGTGGACAAGTGTTGATCCTGAGATTCAAAAGAGAAAAGCCAGTCCCACAGCTTTGAGCCGAATTTGAGGCAAGTTTTTTTTTTTTTTGGGGGGGGGAATGCAATACTTTATTCAAAGTGCAAGGAAACTTGTTAACAGCTTAAAAGACACGGGGAAACTAAGACATCTCCCCCTCAAGCCCAAGAATAAGAACAAGGAGGGCTCTTTCTAGATACTGTGGTGAGAAATGTACGACCACCTTCCTGTTTGACTTTCTCAATGTTATCACTGGACTCCACCTGCAGGGTGATGCAAGTTTTAATTAAGTACTGACCAAGTTGGACTCTGGTCAGGTCTATTCTCTGGGACTCCCAGAGAGTGGTGATGAAACACATTTTGTAGGAGTTTTATAAGGAGAAACCCATGAGGCCACAGTATTTCCCATGTGACTTTGTTATTTTCCAGGAGCTACCATTCCCAGCATTCCAGGAAGTTACCTGGTCTTCCGGTGAGTGGAGCCTATGGATTAACTGTGAGTCTTCCATTCTTCCCTTGATTCGTATCCTGAATTAAATCCTTGACTCTGTGATGGGTGCCTGTTTATATTGGGATCTAACAACCAACAACTTAATGGTTCCCAGATAGGAATTATCATCTAGATAAGGCATCAGTGCTGTAAGAGTCAACAGTAATTAGCAGAAGCAGATGGGCCAAAGGCCCATCTTGCGATGGTTGACATCAGAGTTAATATTTAGAAGGAGCCTGGAAATGAACAAAGCCCCAGTCATTTATTTTATCTCAGGTTCCATTTTGTAATATTTCTTTGAGTACAGCTAGATTATAATCCTGAATGGCTCGTATAGAAATAATACCTTTCTCTTAAAGCCGTATAATACCTCTTTGTTCTGCATAAAGCAGGCCAAGTGCCCTATCATATTGTAGAACTATTTCATTTTCTAAATCTATGTCTTGATAAAGCTGGGCCCACTTTCTTGATATGCTATTTATCCCCTATGCTAGGGAGTTCCTTTTGACACAGCATTTCAGTCTGTTAGAGGACAAGAGACAATGTGTTCTCTTCTGTAAATACTTCCAGCTGAAACTAGGGCATCAGTGTCCAGAAAGACTGAAAAGATAGTTAAAGGCCAGACAATCGAGCATTCATCAGAAGCATATGGTTAGCTGACCCATCTGAAGAGACAGAGAGCAACCACATAATCTGAACTGGTTTATATCAGCTTTCAGCAAGTCCAGAACTCAGCAGTTTGCAGGTAATCCCTGGATGGTGTCTTTATATACCTTAAATCATTTTATGCCATTATAACTTGCGTTCATACTTCTTAAATCATTTTCTTAGACCCTCAGAACTTGCATGGACTTTGACCCTTCTTTTTTTAAATATAATCATTTACCAAAGATATGAATAGTTATTACTAAGAACAGTCACTGCAAGGTATGTTCATTTAGTGAAAAGTTACATGTTGTTTAAAAAAAAACTGAATTATTTCTGTCATTTGATTTTACCAATGAAGACTCAGAAGCCAGATACTGGGGTGAAAACCTGCTAGTTCAGAGAGGGAAAAAAAGCACCCAGCTGATCTTCTTATTCAGCTGAAAAACACAAGAGATGAAAAGTTCAGAGCTAACAAGTTCCTTCTCCTTCTCCATGCTGTCTTAAATCCCCTCCAGCTCAATGTCCCTCCTTTCTGTTTAATCTCTGTCAGCTGATTTCTTGATCCACCTCTTAACCCAGGGTTAACTTTAATTCTTTGTACAGAAACTTCTTGGATTAAAGGTGTGTGCTAGAGCAGATCCACATCCCAAGTGCTTGTTTACAGTAAACAGAAAGCTCTAGGATTAAAGGCTGAGCCATCACATAATTAGAAACAGATTTTTACAGTTTCTTGGGGTTCACAATGTGATCAAATAGTCTGCAACAATTATACCCGAAACATGTTTATCATTTAATATGAAATGTTGTGGCCAGGCAAACCTGCTTTGTCTTTTCTTAACAAGAAACCACTTGCTTTAGATGAACAAGGTAGCTACAGCTTTTGCAGAAAGGGATGATTGTCTGCTGCTGCCAAGCTAACAAAGCTACAGTTAGCCTACATCTCAGTGCCATCAGAGATCTGAGAAGAAGAAATTATGGGGGGAAGTATAATCCAAATGGCCTATATATCAATTACATATAATTGATATATACGATATATGAGACCAGCCCATTACCTAGTTGGTCAACTCAGTCTCCTGTAATCTCCATGTTTTTGTTTCAGAGCAGAGGCATCAGTCTTTGGCTGCCAGGTCTAGAATAGGAGAGACCTTCCTGTGGAGGAGAAACATGGGAGAGGAGTGGCAGGGGAGATGACCTTTGTCTAGGCAAAGTGAGGCAATCGACACTCCAGTGTCCTGCTTGTCCACAGTTTGGGTCATGCCTTGGCAGCAGGAAAGGCATTGGGGCAGTCTTTCCCAGTGGTTAGCATTACCACAATCCAGGTGGAGTTGTCATTGTGCCTCATTATCTTCTTGGAGACTTTGCTAGGTGGTGCGGTGTCTCTGTCTGTTATAGTAAGCTTTCCCATTAAACATCTTTCTTGTTTTGTTTTGTTTGTGTTTTTGTTTTTCTTTTTTTTGTTTTTTGTTTTTTTGTTTTTTGAGACAGGGTTTCTTTGTATAACAGCCCTGGCTGTCCTGGACTCACTTTGTAGACCATGCTGGCCTCGAACTCACAGAGATCTGCCTGCCTCTGCCTCCCAAGTGCTGGGATTAAAGGCGTGCACCACCACCGCCCCGCATGTTTTTGTTTTTCAAGACAGGGTTCCTCTGTGTATCCTTGGCTGTCTTGGACTCACTTTGTAGACCAGGCTGGCCTTGAACTCACAGAGATCCACCTGCCTCTGCCTCTACCTCCAAAGTGCTGGGATTAAAGATGTGTGCCACCACACCCAGCAATTACAGACAGCTGTGAGCTGCCATGTGGGTGCTGGGATTTGAACCTGGGTCCTCTGGAAGAGCAGCCACTGCTCTTAACCACTGAGCCATCTCTCCAGCCCCCTCCATTAAACATCTTTTTTTTTTTTTTTTTTGGTTTTTCGAGACAGGGTTTCTCTGTGTATCCTTGGCTGTCCTGGACTCACTTTGTAGACCAGGCTGGCCTCGAACTCACAAAGATCCGCCTGCCTCTGCCTCCCAAGTGCTGGGATTAAAGGCGTGCGCCACCACCGCCCGGCCTCCATTAAACATCTTAAGTGCCATAGTCAGCAGATCCCTGAGAAGTTTGAGGACCATTATTTATTAAGCATATCTGAACTAAACAAGCCTTTTAAAAAAATGTTACTTGCTTTAGGCTATACCTTGAAAACATATACAGGAGGCTAAATAAATTTCTGTAATTAATTACATTAGTGCTTAGCATGACTATAGCTCTGAACATATTAAAGCTTAATCATCTTTAACCATTTATAATAAAAATAACAATTTTTGAATTGAAGCTCTTTTTTCATGAATAGAGTCCATAGGGAGACTGATAACTTACTTTCCTGGTCCTTACATGGTATACCATTCTAGAATACAACAATTTCTTGTATGTCTCAGTTTACCAAAGTATCTATAGCTTAATAATGTTAGCAAAAAGGAGGTTAGACATACATTCTTAAATCAGTATGTTAGTCTGAATGAATTTAAGTAAGGATATACTCTTTGCCAGACTACTTTGGTCTTGCTAAATCATAAGATAGAAATACCTCAGTCTCTGGTGTTTAAAGTTTGGTGCTCATAGCTGTGACCCTAAATTTAGCCATTTATTTATACATATATCATGATCACAAAGTAATAAATATATTATAATAAAGTATCTTATAAATTTAAAATGTCTCATAATCTTATAAATGTAAATATTTTTAAAGCTTTTCATTAAAAATTTCAGGTTTTTTTAATTTAAATTTTCTATTAACTTTCAAATTTTCATCTTAAAAAAGCTTAAAATCTCGCAACTGTTTGCTCCTACTGTCGCGTCCCCCTCGACCAGCAAGGATGACGCAACTCACAAAAGCTCTTCTCCAGCAGTTTATTCAGGTCCTTTGAAAACAGTGTTCTGAATTCCGAATGCCCGGGCAGACCCAACCCACAGGCTAAATACTAAAATGAACAGCCAGTCAAGTAAAGCCAAGTGGTAATATCTTAGAGGCCTACGTATGCGGAAGCAAGCCAGATCAGCGGTCTTTGCCAAATATGAACGTATTATCATAGAGAGCGCTCACCGTCGGGCTGGTGGAAGGCGGAGACCAGCGCCATCTTTAGGGCGCGGCACATCGCAGCTCTCTACAGTTCCCCCTTTTTTTATTTTTTCTAAAGTAGATAAAAAGTCCCTGGAAAGGCTTCGTAATCCCTCTATCTGGGGATCTCACTGCGGGCCTGAGCCTGTAGGGGGGCAGTGCTCAAACTCTTACCCGTCTCTGGGTCAGCCTCCCCACTCGGGTCTGCCCTGTCTTAGGTGGCCGAGACTTACCCGTCAACTCCGTCACTGACTTGCCAGACCATAATATCCGTGGAACAAATACCTCAGTGGGCAGGGACTATGCTTAGTGAAGATTTACTTCACGGCAGCGAGCCATGCCTGAGGGGACTGGCCCGCCTCAATGGCGACAAGGGCTTGTATAATCATGGCTGCATTACGCTTTTGTGTGGCTCTCAATTTGTAGATGCACCATAGGCAAACCAGAGAGGCTAGTATCATTAGTATCGCCAAAGAGCCTATGCCCGCCCACTCTTTAAGATGATCCATAGCCGTCTGTATCCAGGAAGTCAAACCAGTAGCCAGGCTCAGATCCACCCGAGTGGAGTTGATGTGGACGATTGTCGCTCTCAGCTCTCTCATCAAATTTTCAAATTCAGCCGACCAATCCTGTAAGAGGAACTTTGACAATTGTCTAGACAAATTAGCAGCCTTTGTAAAATTTTGATACTGCATGGAAGTAACACACAAACCTTGCAATTTCCACTCACACCCCAATTGTGCTAGTTGCCAAAGAGAATCAATCTGTTCTTGTATTAAATCTATGCGTTGATTAACTATCATAAGACCTCCTTTGAGATGAGAATTCATAGAGGTCTGAGTATCCAATGCCTGTGCCACAGTGGCTGAGATGTTATTCAGGGCATTGGCAGTCTGTATAGAACTAGACAAGGCAATAGCTGAGGCAGTAGCTCCCACAGCAGCAACAGTGATAGCAGTAACAATAGCTGCAGTGATGCCAAAATCTCTTTTAAACCTGAATAGCATCATGGTATTAGGGGCCTCTACAGGAACTGGTACATATCGAGGCATTCTAGTCACCACAGCCACAAGAAAGGCTGTGGCATTCCAGCATAGGGCATAAAAACATGTGCCCGGAGTGCATACTAACTTTTCTTCACCCAAGGATGCACTCCCATTACTTACAATCCACAGAAAAGGAGGCCAGAGACATACTGGCGAAGCTGAAAAGTTCTTGTTGCGGTAAGAATGAAACAAAGAATTCCAAGTACCAGAGCCACTACTGCTAGAGAAATCCAATCTGGTAGCAGACCCTAGGGAAAAATTACCTCTTTGATAAATTCCTCCTCCAAGCATAATGACAGGTCCCAAGTCCATGCAACTTCCATTTACTCCACACAAAAGCCACAAATCAAAAGGATTGGTGGCAGTCTGCTGAGGATCCCTAGTAGATATATCAAGCATTCCTGTACAAGACTTATTCACTATATTACTGATCATGGGGCTAAAGGAAAAATAATCTTGTTGAACCCAAACTGCTCTGCGCTCCTGACATCCAGTCCAGGGAAAAGGTCCTTCCTCTCCTGTGGATCCTTTACAAAAAGGTGCCCAGCGTGGCTGTCTGGGGGGGTCCTGGTCAGAGACTCGTGTGGGCCACCATCCTTTAAGGCGAGAACCAATGCCTGAAAACAAATCACCACTCCTACCTCCAAATCTCAGTTGTGGTAAAAAATCTGCCGACTGCTGAGACAATTTAATACATTTTGTATCATCTGACCTATTTAAGCTCATTAAAAAGCACAAACTACCCCTCAAGCTGACATTTCTATTACCCTCTATAGGGCTTTTCTGATCATCAAAGGGAAGGTAGGGTAAGCCTAGGCTTCTATTACTGCTAAATAAGCGTGGAAACACAGTTGCATCATGTCTGACCGGCATCGACTTTGGGAATATCGGCAGGATCCCCCATCTCGGCTCGGTCATTCCTAACATACTCACTGCTACTATCACCAGGATCCTTAGGAAGGTCTTCATGACAAATCTTCCTCACAAGGCGTTCAGGCACCCACACTGGATCTTGCTGATCCTGAGGAAAAACACAAACAGACGCTCTCGCCCATGTTAGCATGGGGTCAGGCCCCCACCAAGAGCCTGTCAGAATGTCCTTCCACTTCACCATGCTTTTAGGTGAACCATGGGAATCCTGATGTCTGTCCGCTGCTGAGCGGCCTTGAGCATCCAAATTGAAAAAATTTAAAGTAAATAAGGCTAAAGATATTCTCTCCTTGGGGGTACGGCCTTGGCCTATTCCCCCTTTTTGTTTTTGCAAGCATTCTTTCAAGGTGCGATGAGCACGCTCCACAATTCCTTGTCCTTGAGGATTGTATGGTAATCCATGATTAAGCTGTACCTCCATCTGATTACAGAAGGAGACAAAGGACTGAGCCGTATAGGCTGGTCCATTGTCCGTTTTTAGCTGTTGTGGTTTTTCCCATGCAGCCCAGGCTTCTAAGCAATGTCCTATGACATTGCGAGTCTTTTCTCCACTCATAGGTGTAGCATGTATGATACCTGAGCAGGTATCCACAGATACATGAGTATATTTTAAGGTTCCAAATTTTGAAATGTGGGTAATGTCCATTTTTCAGATTTTGAGTGGCATCAACCCTCTAGGGTTCACTCCCACACTGGGAGGATGATGATGAATCACACACTGAGGACAGTCCAAAACTACTTGTCTAGCATCTGCTCTAGACAAATGGAATTTCTGCTGTAGAGTTTTTGCATTTACATGAAATAATTGGTGAAACTGTCTGGCTTGATCCAGGAATGAGCTCCAAAAAATGCATTCCATCCTGGTCCATTGATCAACTTTATCATTACCCTCACTTAATGGTCCAGGTAATCCTGTATGTGCTCTGATATGTTGAATATAAAAACACCTTTTTCTCTGCCAGATTAAAACTTGTAACTCTTGTAATAAGGCACATACAGTACTACTATTCTTAATAGGACCTGCTAATTCTAATACTTTCACTGCATTGACCACATAGACTGAATCTGAAATCAAATTGAATGCAAATTGACATCTTTTAAATACCTCAATTACTATTTTCAACTCTACTATTTGGGGGGAGCCCGGTTGAAATTGACATAACACGGGCTCTTGTCTTTCTATCAAATAGGCTCCACAGCCTGTCTTTGAGCCATCAGTAAACACATTTGGTGACCCTTGAAGTGGTACTCCTGAAGTAACTTTAGGGAATATCACTGGGTGCTCCTTAAAAAATGATAGCAATGGATGTTTAGGGTAGTGGTTATCAATTACTCCTTCAAAACTACATTGCAATATTGCCCAGTCATCTACAGTGCCACACAAAATCTTATTTTGATAACTGGAACAGGGCACTATTATACTGGCAGGAGCAACTCCAAAAGATTGCAAACATTGTTGGATACCATTCAAGGCTAAAGCAGCAAGTGCAGTGGGATAATGTTCTATTCTGTTCTTACTTGTGTCCACATCCCCGGGCAGAAAGATCTCCCTACTTTCAGGGACTGAACAGGCTGATCTATCTGAGTGGCTTCTGGATATGGGGGAGGAGTTGAAGGCGCCATGGCAACGGCTTTATTTACACCAGCCGCAGCCAGCATGGCTGAAGGCGCTGTAACAACGGCTCCACCCACTCCGACTGCCGCTGACGTGTCAGGCGCTGTAGCAACAGCTCCACCCACACTGACTGCCGCCGACATGTCCTTTTCTTTTACCCTTTTCTTTTCCTTTTTTCTAATAACAGTCCTCTCCAACTGTTCTATTAGAGCATGTAGCTCTCCTTCAGAATCCGTGCTCTCTGAGTCCTCAAGATCTCTAAAATCTCTAAAATCTCTAAGATCGGGATAGAGAGGAACTTTCTTTTTGCCTCCCTTTTCACTGTCTGCCTGCTCAAATCTTTCGCCTTTGTTACTTTCCTTTTCACTGTCTACCTGCTCAGATCTTTCCCCTCCATCCTGAAAGACAGGATAGTACAGCTCATGTCTCACTTCCCTCCAGACATTTGGACAGAATGACAGTCCACTAGGATCACTCAGAGGGGAAGTCTCATTATATGAAGGCGGGCCCGGACCTGAGGGCTCTATCCGGGTGCAGTCAGAACTCTTCCTCAAAGATGACTTCTCCATTTTCTTTGTTAACCTTTTAAGTTCCTCTTTAGACTGTGAGCTATCCTCTTCCAAAGTGTCTTTCCCAGATTTGACCAAGCGCTCCTCTTTTAACTGTTCTAATGCCTTTTGTCCTTTTTCCACTGCCTTGCAATATCTCTGATCTCCTAAACAACTCCGAACAAGTCTCCAAATAGGCCGTGCTCCTCCCTGCAATGTACTTTGCTCCCAGGCAAAATCCAAGTCCCTGCCTAATTTGTCCCAGCAGGATACCATAAGATTCCCGGACACCGCAAACCACGTAGCCACGGAATCACATTCATTCAAAAATCTTTCTAGGGTAGACTTCTTAATTTTCAAATTCCTAGCTAAAAGTAGCTCCTGAAGAGCCAGAAAAATTGGGTGTGACTCAGACAATCCCATGTTTAAAAATTTACTTTCGGTTCGCTGCTTCCCCGTGAAACTTTACCTTTCGTTCGCTATCTCTGCGAATCTTTACCGTATGTTCGCTATTATCCGCGAATCTTTACTTTGTGTTCACTATCTCCGCGAATCTTTACCGTATGTTCGCTATTATCCGCGAATCTTTACTTTGTGTTCGCTATCTCCGTGAAACTTTATTGTCCTGATTTATCCCAGGAACTTACCAACGCGTTGCCCCTGACTGCAGGAGTTCTGAGTCTTTTCTGGGTCCCCGTATGGGCCACCACTTGTCGCGTCCCCCTTGACCAGCAAGGATGACGCAACTCACAAAAGCTCTTCTCCAGCAGTTTATTCAGGTCCCTTGAAAACAGTGTTCTGAATTCCGAATGCCCGGGCAGACCCAACCCACAGGCTAAATACTAAAATGAACAGCCAGTCTAGTAAAGCCAAGTGGTGCTATCTTAGAGGCCTACGTATGCGGAAGCAAGCCAGATCAGCGGTCTTTGCCAAATATGAACTTATTATCATAGAGAGCACTCACCGTCAGGCTGGTGGAAGGCGGAGACCAGCGCCATCTTTAGGGCGCGGCACATCGCAGCTCTCTACACCTACAATATAAAAAATAGAGTACCTTTTTAAACTCAAGAGTGGAGATAGAGGGTAAACCATAATCTGCACAAACCAAGCTCCAACAGTGGAAGAAATTCAGTGTCTCCATCGTAACCACTTGGGTGACTCTGATGTTACAGGTGACCACCAGCAAGGCATGTTTTTGTATTGAATACATGGAGATGCTGCTTTAATACCATCTGCTTAATTATGATATGACTAAACTGCTTTTTGACTTCTGTGTCCCGCTTATGCAGATATTCAAGGACTATATTGATATTACCTTGACCATATCTCACTTGACAAAGCAGAACAGCTCTTGTTTTGTTTGTGTAGATACTCAAGGTCTTCTTGTGATTTTCACCTTTAAAAATTCTTCCCTCATCCCCCTTCAAATGGCAGTTTCTAATTTGGCTCAGAGATTGTTTTCCTGTTAACAACTTCAATGAATTTAACTAATTATAATCTGGATTGAGTCTATGGTTCTTCCTGGGGTCTCATACTCCATAAGGAAGCTTCTCTGATTATTGGTGGGCAAGGCAGTGATCTATGAGTACAGAAGAATATCGTTAGTAATATTTTATTGCTATGTTCCTTTAAAAAAATAGTAGTATTTGTTTTTCCCCTAGGTTCCTAGCCTATCTAGTCCCAAGTTCTTGGTCACCTGAGCAGTGTCAGATATGGGTTTCATCTCATAAAGTGGGCCATAATTCCAATCAAATATTGGTTGGTCACTTCCACAAGCTCTTTTTGGCCACTATTGCACTACTACATCGTATAAACAGGCCATTATTGTAGATTGGAGGGTTCGAAGTTGGATTGATGTTTATATTTGTGGGTTTCCAAGCCAGATGAGGGACAGTAGAGCATTTCCCATACCCTGGACGTCTCTCAGAGAGCACAACAGGAGTGAGGCCACTCTCTACCCAAATTGGGTTTGGGCCTACTCAATTCAATTCCATAGAGACAAAGTCCACATTATGGTATAGCCAGTTAAACTTCTATTTTGCTGCCAAAGAACTGGCTTCTCAGAAATCATGTGGCTAGCAGTCTGCTAATCTAGCTGATACACTTGCAAGGTCCTTCCTCCCCCTCCACTGCAGCAGTCACTTCCTTGTCCTTTTTCTTCCCCTCTCCCCTGACTTGGGCTATATAATCTAGCCCCACTATTTCAATAAATAAACTGTCCTTAGAAGCTGTTTTGCCCCAATCTCAAGACCCCAAAGACCACCCAGGAGCCAACTCTAATGTAAATGCATGAGGGTTGTTTATTCAAGTTTAGAGCTTGGACTCTCAATGCTCACTGACTCAGCAGTTCAAGTTGAGAGCCCTGAACCCAGAAAACACATGGTTTATATACAGACTTAGACAAAGAAACAGGTTTCTAGCATAGGATTTGATGACATTTGGGTAACTAGTCATGCCCATTTCTAATTGGCTCGTTACTGACTAACCAGCTGCAGTCAGTTTGACCATCAGAAAGTTCGTTTAGCCTTTTTGGATGCTTTCTCAGAGTGAGCTGTCCTAATATGACTAGGGAACACTCCTGGAATGCAAGGTCGGGTACATTTTGTTATTGTTCTGGAACTGGAGGTCATGTCTGAGTCAAACTTAATACAATGGAATCTTTTTTCAAGATGGATTCAGTCAGACTCTACAGAAACATTTTTCCATATAGTTCATACCCACGGTATTCACCACCACCCAGGACTCTGCTCGCCAGCTCCTCGGAATCCTGAGATCACTGGTACACAATGGCTGATCAGTGGCAGGGGACCCATAACATTTCTCTTCTGACACTTTTCAGAGTACCTTCTAGTACCATGAACATTAGTCAATAGAGATGAAGGTTCAACTTCTCTGTGTTTAATTGTGTAGGTGCTATTTTTACAAATAGGGCCATACCATGGGATGGTATGTTGGTCAAGATTCATTAGACTAACAGGACTTATAGAATGAATCTCTCTTCCTCTCCCTCCTTATCTCTCTCTCTCTCTCTCTCTCTCTCTATATATATATATATATATATATATATATATATATATATATATATATATATACATATGTACTTGTGGAATGACTCAGTCCTAGCATGCACCTTTAATCCAAGAGCTAAATAAATTCAACAATAAGTCAAGAGGCAGAATAAGTAACCAGCCAACAGGGAATGAACATAAGTAAACAGAATGGAGGGACATTGAAGAGGAGAGTATTTAAGACAAAGTGGTGAAGGAGAAAAGGCTTTTTTTCCTTCTGGTATATTGATGGAGTATCTTTTCCCTTCTGGTACATTGATGGAGTATTGTGGGGAATTTTTGCTGGTAAGATTGAAGTCTGACATTCCCAGAAAGCCTCTGAGCTTTGTGCTAAATATGGGACTCCCTTTTCTCATCTTGATCTCCCTCTTCCATTTGATCTGGGGAAATTCCTCTAAGGAGTGTCATGGAGCCCAACCCTTTCCTAATAAGAAACCAGCCCATTGAATACCTGGAGATTTCTGGAAGTACTTCCGCATGCTAATGAAGTCTGTCAGTGCCTTAGCTTTCAACCAATGACATTTGTCCATACCTCTAGCCATACCTGGAATTATTCCCCAATTCCACTTACCCATGGGATATTTAAGTACTATATTTCCTTTCTTCTGACAGGACTATACCCAGAGCAAACATGTTCTCTTCCAAAACCCCTCCCTACTGTCCAAAGGTTTAGATCATCCCTGAAATTCATGAAATAAACTCTTTCTCTCTCTTTCTCTCTACCCTCTCCTTCTCTCCCTCCCACCTCCTTTCCTTCCTCCCTCCTCTCTTTCCACCATGTTTGCTTGAAACTGTTTATTTTGGGGTTGGAAAGGAAGCACTCTTCATTCCATGATGAATTTGCCACATCTCCTGCACTACCGGCCCTATCGCCTGGCCAGGCTCTGGGAGCTCCAGGCTCCTTCAAGCTGCCCATCCTGGTGCTTGCAGTTTAGTCAAACAGCTTTCACCAAATGCATGAGAGAATTAGGGCTACCCTAACTCTCCTGATTGCTTATTAAAAGAGTTGTAGCACTTGGGTGTTGGAGAAAATTCTTTCTCCTGCATCTCTGGAAAATCTTGTGGTACAGATCCTGACCCATGTTTCATGCTTTTCTGCCCAGAAACCGAATGAGCTGCGAACTTCTGGTGGAGAAATGTGCACAAAGCCTGAGCTCCCGGGAAGTTGCAGAATGACAGAATATGAAGGTCTACTTGGTCTTTTCTCTGCCTCCCTGAGCTGGTAGGTTTTCAGCCCAGCATCTGGCTCCTCAGTCTTCTTTGCTAAAAATAGAATGTCAGAGATTTTGTTTTTAAAAACTACACACATGCCGGGCGGTGGTGGCGCACGCCTTTAATCCCAGCACTTGGGAGGCAGAGGCAGGCGGATCTTTGTGAGTTCGAGGCCAGCCTGGTCTACAAAGTGAGTCCAGGACAGCCAAGGATACACAGAGAAACCCTGTCTCGAAAAACCAAAAAAAAAAAAACTACACACACACACACACACACACACAAGATTTATTAGAATGTTTGAATGACTTACAGGCTGTGGTTCAGCTACTCTAACAATGGCTGCCTATGTACAGGAGGTCCAAGAATCCATTTGTTCTTCAGTATAGACTGGAATCCCAAAGAAGTAGGCTCTAATTCCAGTGAAGGAATGGACTTGCCACCAAGGGTAAGAGCAATCAGGCAAAGAAAAAGAGCTTCCTTCTTCCATGTCCTCTGCAGAGATTGCCAACAGAAGGTGTAATCCAGATGAAAGGTGGAATATCCTCACCACAAAAGATCTCAATTAAAAGTTTATCTTCCACCTCAAAGATCTGGATTAGAAGTTGGCCTTTCGCTGGGTAGTGGTGGCACACATCTCTAACCCCAGCATTCTAAACCAGAAGTAGGTGGATCTCTGTGAGTTAAAGGCCAGCCTGGTCTACAGAGAGAGTTGCAAAACAGCCAAAGCTACACAAAAAACCCTGCATTGAAAAAACCAAAACTGAAGCAAACAATCAAAGAGGAGGAGGAGGAGGAATACAAAGAAGTTGATCTTCCCACTTCAAATGATTTAATTAAAAAATAATCCCTCACAGATGTACCTAGTCATTAAGGTTTTAGTTAATTCCAGAGGTAGTCAAGTTGACAACCAAGAATAGCCATCCCAGAAGGCAGTCAAAAATGCCATTGGTAACTTACTTTTTTTAAATGGCAAATAAATAGTTCAATCACACATTCCAACCTCAATTTGTTCTGAACAAAGTATAGATTTATTTAGTATAGACAATTTTATTTTTATTAGGAGTTTCATAAATCTGAATCTGAAACACCAAAATGGGATTTTGTGCTTGTTGGTATGTCAACCTGACATAAACTAGAGTCATCTGAAAGGAGGAAACCTTAATTTAGAAATTGCCTCCAGCTGTAGGCCTGTAGGGCATTTTCTTAAGTAGTGATTGATGGGGGAGGGCCCAGTCCACTGTGGATAATGCCACCTGAGGACTGGTGGTCTTGTGTTCTATGAGAAACCAGACTGAGTAAGTCATGAGGAGCAAGCCAGTAAGCAGTACCCTTCCATATCCTCTCCATCAATTTCTAACTCTAGGTTCCTGCCTGGTTTGAGTTCCTGCCTTGGCTTCCCTCAGTGGTCAGTGAGTGACTTAGGATGTGTAAGCCAAGTGAATCCTTTCTTTTTTTTTTTTTTTTTTTTTGGTTTTTCGAGACAAGGTTTCTCTGTGTAGCCCTGGCTGTCCTGGACTCACTTTGTAGACCAGGCTGGCCTTGAACTCGCAAAGATCCGCCTGCCTCTGCCTCCCAAGTGCTGGGATTAAAGGCATGCGCCACCACCGCCCGGCTTGTGAATCCTTTCTTAATCCAAGTTGCTTTTGTCATGGTATTTCATCACAGCACTAGTAACCCAACTAAGACAGATTCCGTACAAGACCAAACGCTGGTACCACTTTTGAAATAATTATGATTCCTTGCCTGGACTACCTTCCTTTAAAATGGATCCCAAATAAAATGTCTACATGACTCCAAAAAATAAAAGCTTCATAAATAAATTGGAAACTATTTAGAATCAGAGTTCAAAAGTTGTTTGAGAGTCTTTTATTTTACAACTGAGAGGTTACTGGAGTTAAACACATATTCCTAAATTTAATTTAACCACCTGAAAACCTTTTAATAAACAGTGAGAACAGAATGTTCCATGAAGACATTCACATTGGAAGTGCTCAGACAATATAAATACCCAGCCTTGTGGGAGTGGGCAATGTAAAAATAAAAATGTGACCTCTATGGAAATTCCTGTCACTTTACCCATGGTATTCCTCAACTTGCTTTCTGTCATATTTTTCTATCCTGAAAGTTTTGAGTTGCAAGAATAATATAACTCATATGCTGTTCTTTCCCCCTCATCAGTTCTGAACATCTTGTCTCATTTACTCCTCCCCACTTCCTTCCCTTCCTCCCTCTGTTATTTTCTTTCCTTGGCTCACATGAACAGTTGCAGACATCATTATATTTGCCCTGGCATCATCTAGGACACATTACCTCAAATATGGTCCTTAGTATTTTACATTGAAAGAATTTGAGATATGACAGGTTCAGCAAGGACTCTCTGGTCATCCTCTGAAGCAGGCTGTAAAATCTTTATGAGAGAGCTGGTTGTGTTATTCCCTCAGGAAAGGGGCATGCTTGGTTCTGGATACAGAGGAAGTCATTCAGGAGAAATCACAGTGAGTAATCCTGCAAAGTACTCATCCTACCTCTCCTACTAATTTATAAAAGTCTTGTATAAAATATAAATAAGGGAAAAAGGTTTATTTTAATTTTGTGTGCATGTGAATGTACAATATAATATATTGTACAATAGTATAATAATGATCTTATAAGGCAGAGGCAGGCAGATCTCTGTGAGTTTGAGGGCAGCCTGGTCTACAAAGTGAGTCCAAGACAGCCCTTACTGGTACACAGTACAGAGGAAAGTCAGGACTGGCTTCTCTGGAAAGATGTAGATGGGTCTACAGGGCAGGTTAGACCTTTGGTTGTTTCAGGTCTCAACAGAAACCTGTTAGGTCAGGATATCTTGGGCTAGGCAGATGCCTACATTACCTCACATCATAAAGCCTTTTATGATGGCATTTTGGATGAGGAGGAATCACAGCAGCTGCTGATAGAGCAACAGGCAATTTGGGAAAGACCCCCTGCCCAATCATAAAGGCCATTGCTCCCCAGGTACCCCTTATTAAGTGGACCCCCAGGTCCCCAATCTTGGTGGAGCAGTGGCCCCTCCCTTTGGTTAAGTTAAAGGCATTAAAAGAACTTGTTGCCAAACAGTTATGGCTGGGACATATTCAACCATCCATTAGTCCATGGAATACTCCCTTGTTTGTAATTAAGAAGAGGTCTGGTAAATGGCGAATGTTAGAAGATGTTAGAAAGATTAATAATTGGATAGTCATACAAGGTATGCCCCTGTGGGGGCTCCCTTGGATACCTGTCGTTCCAAAGGGCCTTCATTTACTGGTTATTGATTTTAAGGACTGCTTCTCCATTCCCCTACAACCTCGGGACTGTGAGAAATTCACCTTTTCTGTGCCTTCCCTCAATTTGGGGAGCCTGATGAGTGGTATGAATGGAGGGTGCTTCCCCAGGGCATGGCCAATAGCTCAGGCTTTTGCCAAAATTATATTCAGGCCCTCCTTAAACCTGTTAAAAAAATCTGTTCAGGAACTATATTACATTGTATGTTTATATGGATTATATCCTTCTTGGTTCCCCCTCCCCAGAAACCCTGGGGAGAGCATATAAAGTTTTACAAAGATGCTTGACTAAGGGAGGCTTACATATTTACTCTGATAACGTTCAGACTCTCCTCCCTTTTCAAATATTGGGGTGATAATTGTCCCTGGAGGGTGTGAGTCTCTTAAAGCTCCAGCTCCATATTTCAGACTCTTACACCTTAACAGACCTCCAGAGGGTTTGGGGGGGAGGTTAATTGACTTTGAGCCTGGATACCGATGTCCACAGAGAGTTGTTACCCCTCTTTGAGCTCCTAAAGGGTAGATAATGCATAAACATCATAACTTTGGGGCTTGCCCATAAGGCTGCCTTTCAACTTGTTCAAAAGGCTCTTGACAAAATTAAACTAGATCCATATGAGCCTCATGAAGACTTTCAGCTGTGGATCCTGCCCAGTGTTTCTTTGGTTGTTCAAAGGCGCCAACCATTACAATGGGCTCAAGCCGCTTTGGGACTATCCCCCGGGTCCCAGGTGGCTGATTTAATAATAAACTCTAGGGATATCATACTACACCATTTTGGGTGTGACCCAGACAAGATTGTAGTTCCTTATCAATTGGCAGACTTTGAGTGGGGTAGAAGAAATAATGACAGGCTGGCCCTATCTCTTGAGGGATTCCTTGGAAAGCTAGATTGCCATTATGGGTTATATAAATGGGTTACTTCCTTTAAAAACTTGAATTGGGGGCTGGAGAGATGGCTCAGCGGTTAAGAGCACTGGCTGCTCTTCCAGAGGTCATGAGTTCAATTCCCAGCAACCACATGGTGGCTCACAACCATCCATAATGAAATCTGGTGCCCTCTTCTGGCCTGCAGATATACCTGCAGACAGAACACTGTATACATAATAAATAAATCTTTAAAAAAAATAAAACTTGGATTGGAAGACTCCTTAATTATTCAAATTTAAGCCAATTATGGCATCCTCAACATGTTCACAGAGGGGGGTAGAGAAAGGGCAGTTGTGGTCATATTTTAGGATGGTGACTCAAAAGACATATACACTTCCCTGCGAGGGCTCACCTCATTTTAAAGAACTGTTTGAAGTCCTCTTAGCTTTGTCCAAGGTCCCCCAACCTATGAACCTGTTCTCTGACAGCCAATATGTGGTAAATTTCCTTTCCGGACTGCCCCAATCCTATATAAAGTTGGATAATAATCCCATCACTCCTTTAATGATTCAAGCAAGAACATTACTGCTTGACAGGGTAAATGTTATATATGTACATCATCTCAGAGGCCATCAAGTGCTACCTGGCCTGATATCCTTAGAAACCACTTTGCTGATGAGAAAGCTTCATCTAGGGTCCAGGATGCTACTCTAGGACTTCGCAAAATGTTTCCCCAGATACCAATTGATGATTAAAAACAAATTGTTCGTACTTATAAATCCTGCCTACCTTTTCTACAAGTCCCTCCTACAACATATGGGAGTAAATCCCCGTGGCTTAAAACCTAATACACTATGGCAAACTGACGTGACACACTATGCTCCATTCGGAAAGCTTAAATACACATTTGTCTCTATTGATACTTTCATGCCTCTTGGGCCACTGCTCATATGGGCAAAAAGGCTAAACATACACAAAGCCATTTTTTTTTTTACAATGTGTTTCCACATTAGGCCTACTTCATCAGCTAAAAACAGATAATGGACCATGCTTTGTTAGCAGGGCCCTTCAAAACTTTTTTCACCAATGGCAGATTAAACATACTACAGGAATTCCCCATAATCCTAGGGAACAGGCAATCTTTGAGAGACATCACCAAAACTTAAAAATCCAACTACAAAAACAAAAAGGCGAAATGAGCCCTAATCAACAGCTCAGGTTGGCATTGTTTACTTTAAATATTTTAAAATTTTCAAAAAAAATGAGACTCTTATGTTTCTAAAAACATTGGTCAACTCAAGATCATAAAATAGACATACAGGTAAAATGAAAATATCCTGCCACAGGACTGTGGAGGCGACCTGACCCACTTATAACCATGGGACAAGGATTTAGATGTGTGTTTCCAATAGGAGAATCAAGCCCTATATGGATACCTGCAAGGAATCTTAAATTTCTCCCACAGGGTGGGAAGTCCCTTGCACCCAATGATGCCACCACATCAGCTGAAACAAATGACCAATAAGGAGAGAAAGGCTCTTTGGTGGCTTCAAAATCTCATGGCCAGATTAGGAGAAAGTTCCCACAAGAGGAGAAACACCTAACGCAAAAAGCTCCAGGACTAAAAAAACAGACTCTGAGAGGCTTTTTTTCATCTTGTCTTCCAGATGCTTCTGTGCATGGCTTGCCTGTTGATTGGAGGGTTGCAGACCCCACAGGTGAGAATGGAAGGAGGCAGAGGCAGGAGGATCACAAGGCCAGCCTGGACCAACGCTGTAGGACAGATGTCCCCAACTCTGCCTCCACTGTGACCATATCTGCCGTGACACTGACATGAACCAACACTATGGCTCAAACTCTCCAGACAGTCATCCATGATCTCTCTGGGATACAACAACAACAACTTGCCCTGGCCAATCATCTTGCCGGGGGAACAACAAGAGGTTGCCTTGATAATCCTCAATATAGAGCAAATCCTACTGCTAAGATTGCTAATTTGTCTGCATATATGAAGGGACCTTGAACTGATAAGTGTTTACAAATGTCAAGATTGCTACTTAATGATGTTATAAAATTTAATGATACTAGGGTTCTGATTATCCCCACTACTACCTTCTTTCAAGATGTCTGGGGTCAATTGACTTCATGGTTTTAATTGCCTAACCTGAAATTGATGGGGTTGATACTTGTTTATGCTTTAATGGTTTGGGGGCTATATTGGTACTGGAGGTACTGCCAACAAAATGAACAACGAAGTCACAAGTTGGTAATGCTTGCTCAGGTGATTAAGGATGTTTTCCCTAATGAGGTCCCCCACAACCCTTGGATTAACATGGCCCTTAATGAGGCCATGTGAGACCTTTGAGGGGTAATGAGAACTCATAAAGGATGATGAGCACAGCATTGGACCCTCCTTGTTCTCTTGATTCACTGCTGACGAGCAATGGGCAAGAGGCTGGTCTCTTTCTCCAAGAGTCTCTCTCCTGGAGAGTCTCTCCCCCTCCCTGTTGTTTAAATACATAAAACAGGGGGAGGTGTGGGGACCTGGGAAATGGAGGCTAATGAGAAATGCCTTGTTGCTGGGAAAATGAAAGTAACTTGTGGGAGATATCTAAGATGCTGAAGTGGAGTTGAAGCCCGATCATGGGAATAGTTGAATGGGTGATCAGTGCATGATCACCATGTTACCAGGCTTGTGCTATGTGATGTAATAGGATGACCTTTAATGTGATTGGCCCATGTAGCCTCATGTGGAAACACCCATTTGGTTTTGTATATATGCTAGGGCACAAAATATTAAAAACGGGAAATGCTTAGACATCACCCCTGTTGCATCTATCTGTCTTTGGAGTGAAGGTTGGAGAGTCGGGTGGGCAGCACACTCACTTTTCTCTGAGAATCCCCTTATTGATGATCAATATGGTCCATTCCAATAGTTTTCTTTCTATCTATCTATCTAATTTCTACATATAATAATATATTATATATGTAGAATATATATAATATATATGTAGAAATAATTAAATTACATTGGGTGCCATTTGTAAAATTAATAAATTAAATTATGTTGGGCACCATTTGTAGAAATAATTAAATTGTTTACTTGTATCTATATCATATTTAATTGGTTGGTGGTTGTTAATCCTTAACTCGCCATTATAAATGAGCACACCGACACTACATAGATTTTAGCAAGACTTGGCCTAGATTGAGCAATCAATCTTAGCCCATCTAAGCTAGCTCTTAATTCTTTTCCCCAAATATGACCCCATATATACATATGTCCCCTTGGACTGTTATTCTCCACGCTATATCGATGTTCCTGGCCACGTGGAATGAGGGTTTTTTTTTTTTCCTAACCCAAGGTGTGTGTTCTTCCTCCTCTTTGTTTCACTGGTTGTCTTGGAGGCTCCTTCTACCATGAACCTTTCTGCTTCAGAAGTCCACACCTTAGTCCTGTCTACCTCTATCTTTGCCCAATCTCAGGCCTCAGCATTTATTCAACCAATCAGAAAACAAAGTAACAGACAGCAAGCAGGACCAATTAATAACATTTAGAATGCATAACATCATCCCATCAATTCTCACCTTTTGTCTAATAAAAAACTATTTTAACTCATAAAGTAGAAACAGTAAGAACAAATATTAAACAATCAAGAAACCCAGATATAAAAGTTACACAATGTTTAGCCTGTTTGTATCAGGCAATCTTGAAGAAGAAAAAAATTATCTATCTGTCTTGGTGTGTCTGAATTTCTGAACCTAAATATTTTCTATCATATCTTATATTTATAAATCTAAAGATTTTATTTAGACTTGAAAATATCCTCTTAAATCCTAAAAATCTCAAGTTCAATTGAAAATTTTTTATCTATTATGTCTTCAAGCCCATCAAAGACATAAGAAGGGATAAAATTATTTGAGTGGGTAGGAAGCACAGGAGAGCAGCTTCCAAAAAGAAAAAAAAATGTCAGTTTGCTGCCTAGACAGACCCAAATAACTCTTATTCGTTGGAACATCATCTTCAGCCTTCTGGCCAAGCATATCTCACAGACATAACTGTGCAGCAGGAAATAAGGATTTGTCCACACTGTCTCTGCAGAATCAGGACATCTACTTAACCTGCATTTAAGCTCTGGTCCATCTTTGGACTGTATATAGTCTGTTGAGAGAGCAGGGGCATTTTTGCCCAGTAGGAATTATCTCCTGATGGGAGATTTCTTTTTGATGCTCACTGTTTCCTTCCAAGTCAAATGGGAGCTGTCAGGAGCTGACTGTCTTAAGTCAAACAATTCTTAAAACAATAAAAACTCTTTAAATACCATTTTCTTTATGCCTCTGAGGGTTTTGAAGACATCTATTGATTTATTTATAAATCCATCTTTCTATGTTTGAACAAGCAAACTATATATTTGTAATCATTTGCTATCTGTTTAACCGGTAAACCTTCTTGTGATAAATTAAGACTAGTATTTGACATGTCCAGGAACTTGACTGGCCTGACTAGCCATCAATCTGTATTGCACAATCTCCTAAATAGATTGCAATAGCAACCAATAAAAAGATTGGAAGTAAGCCTGTACGTTTAATTGAGTTGTATAGGCACAGTTCCTTATATAAGAGTTGAAATACACATATATGTGTATCAAAATATAAAATTCTATACCTATGAATCAAAATTTAACCTTATTTTTGTATCAATATACAAAATTCTATACCAATGTATCAAAAGATAACCTTATTTTGAGAATAACAATAGCTTTAAGTTTCAGAGCAGATTCAATAATCTACCCTTATAGCTTAACATTTCTATATTATGTACCTATATTCCCCCTCTGTTTTTCAAGTCTTCTCCCCTTATATGAGAGAAAGAAGGATAGAGAGAAGAAAAAGGAAGAGTTAAGTCCCTGAATCTAACCTCCTACACCTTGCTTAGCAAGACCATTAAAAAACTTATAACCAGTTCCCCAAATGACATCTATAACCCATCAAATGACCAAATAATCACTCACCCCACCTTTTGGAAATGGGGAGTTGCTCTCTTAAAATTGCTTTCCTGCTGAATTGGGACACAGAAAAAAACCTGTTTGGGGGCCCAAATGAAATGGAAAATTGGTTAAGCAAGTTGATAGTAACATTTGTTGTCCAGTCTCTATGTGCTCAGCAATTTGAATATACTGAGCAATGTGTAGTCCGAGGATGAACTTTGGGTGAGAAAGTTCAGGGTTTTACTGAAATCCTGGCTGAAACAGTCTATGAGACTGGACCATCTTAACAAGCTGTATGAAGTTGTTCTGGATGCAGACTTTGTAGGAAACAGCTATTGAAGCAATCTGTGAGGTTGGATCATCTGGGCTATTTGTCTTGTCTTCTTTGGTATCTGGTCACTTTGTTCCGAAAAATATATAATTTCTCACAAGTAATATATAGTTCTGTAATTACAAAAATGCCTTGGATGGGTAGGATGCACAAATAAATTAAGGAAGATTTTGAGCTCTTTGTTTGAGCAGAAGAAAGACATTTGTAAGTCTCCATTCTTGCCATATAAAAGAATGAGATGTAATAATATTATATATATCATATATAATTCTCTGTGTATCCTTGGATGTTCTGGACTCACTTTGTAGTCCAGGATGGCCTTGAACTCATGGAGATACACCTGCCTCTGCTTCCCAAGTGCTGGGATTAAAGTACATATATATATATAATCAAATTTAAGTTGTAAATTAAGCATAAGACTATAGAGTTTAAGTATTCTCCCTCCTTATGGTTGCATAAATTTATTAATTGATTGAAACAAGTTTATTCTGAGTAGTTCTGGCTATTATAGATTTGGTCGGCCTCAAACTCCAAAGGAACCTATCTGTCTCTGCCTTTGTCTTCCACATTTTGGGATCAAAAGTATGCATTTATATTTTTTCTTTCCTTTTCTCCTTTCCTTGGACATTTAATTTCTATGTGGGTATATCTATCCTTATTGAGACAGGGTTTCTTTGTGTAGCTTGTGCTGTCTTGATTTGCTCTGTAGAGCTCAGGCCTGGAACACACAAGGAACCTGTTTTTCCTTGTCTCCCAAGTTTTTGGATCAAGGTCTGAATTTAATTCATTGAATTATCTTTATTAAACAATAATATTAATTAACTCATTTTGTATTAGTCAGAGTTCCAATTCTCCCATGGGACCCCCATTCTTTCTTTCTTTTTTTTTTTTTCAAGACAGGGTTTCTCTGTGTATCCTTGGATGTTCTGGACTCACTTTGTAGACCAGGCTGGCCTTGAACTCACAGAGATCCACCTGCCTCTGCCTCCCAAGTGCTGGGATTAAAGGCATGTACCACCATGCCCGGCAATTAGACAGCTGTGAACTGTCATGTGGTTGCTGAGATTTGAACCTGTGTCCTTTGGAAGAACAGCCAGTGCTCTAACTGCTGAGGCATCTCTCCAGTCTGGGAGCCCCATTCTTAAGGAGATTGATTTAGAATAGCATGATATGCTATTTTATGTTATCTTTTGTTAACTTTTGGCAGTGGGAGATATGCAACTTGCATGTTTCTCCCCAGCCTAATTCTACGTCTTTACATTAACTAAAACCCCTCTCTCTCTCTCTCTCTATATATATATATATATATATATATATCACTTTTTCTCTCTCAAGATTTATTTATTGTTTATACAGGGTTCTGCCTGCATGTATGTCTGCAGGCCAGAAGATGGCACTAGATCTCAATATAGATGGTTGTGAACCACCATGTGGTTGCTGGGAATTGAACTCAGGACCTCTAGAAGAGCAACCAGTGCTCTTAACCTCTGAGCCATCTCTCCAGCCCCACCCCTCCTTTTTAAGGTTTTCTGAGACAGGATTTCTCTGTGTATCCTTGTCCTGGACTCATTCTATAGACCAAGCTGACCTTGAGCTCACAGTGATCTGCCTGCCTCTCCCTCCCAAGTGCTAGGATTAAAGGTGTGCCCCACTAAGCCTAGCAACTAACACATCTCTTTTAGGGGCAAAATGCTTCTTGAAACCAGTTCTCCCATGGAGCCCCACACCTAAATAGACTGGCTTTTCACCCCTTTCTCTTTATATAAATTTAAGAATATGTGTATTATTATCCATTAGATTAGTAAGGATACTATTATTTATTACTAGCAAAAACTTACATTGTTCGTTCAAGGAAAAAAAGTGTCATTTTGAATTCTAGACTGTCTTTAGCAAGCAGCCTTATTTTGTCAGCAGGGTTCTCACCCTGCCTTCATTGTTTAAAACAGGCTTGTCTAGAAATCAGAGATCTGCCTGTTTCTTCCTCCAGTGTGATGGGATTAAAGGTGTGTGCCAGTACCACTCTGCTCAAATATTTCACTTAAATCCCAGATATTAGTAATTGTAACCCAGAGAGCAACTCTGAACTACAGTGACAATTCTAAATCTGTCCAAAATCCTTAAAATCTCTCATGTTTTAGCAATTCCAAACCAGAAAAAATATCCTATCTCCCCAATATAGGGAAATCAAAAACATCTAAGTAAAAATCAAGCAAAGAAACAAGAACATACTAAAAGCCTTGGTCTATCTGTGCCATTCCATGCTGCAATTAAAGCTCTGTTCATTATTCTGTGGAGTCTAGTTTCAACTGTAAATCACTGCTGGGCCAGTCCCAGACAGCCCTGACAAGCATCTAGTAGCCAGGGAGCTGTGAGCTCCAGCTGCCACCAATTTTGTGTTAACTATCAGGAAGGGCCTCTCTCCTTTTTCCGTTATAATTGTTGGCAATTTAGCATTCCATGTGTAAATTCTTTCCTTTAAGCCTATCCTAGTCTGAACTTTCTCATAAAAGATACACAGAACCACAATTGTCAGTGTAAAAATCATTTGCATGCTAAGAGAAACAAACTCAATAAGAATCCAAATGTATTGAGACATTATGAATTCCTTCATTTTTAATCAAGGCAGTTAATTCCACTCTCAAGCTCTGATTAGAAGGCTGCCAGTTTTTTAGTATGTAAGGAGAGCTAAGCTTTCCACCTTTGCTGCAAGGCAGTAGCTTTTGTTAAGCTTTGAAATGTATTTGGATTTGGCTCCCTGCTCTTTGGCTAGGAAACTACTTTTTAGCGGGGCCTTCTCAGGCTGTAAGCATGGATTATATCAGTTCTGTTCCTTTAGGAAACACCGACTAATACAATACAATATTGCTATGTAGCCTGTACTAACCATGAGCTAACTATCTGTCATGAGGGTTCTATGTCAGAAATATAAATGGATCTATTTGTGTCTTTCCACAATACCAGAATATATTGAACACTAATAAATTCATGAGTTATATTAGTTTTTCTGGCTACAATTTGCTAAGTGGTCCTGGTCTCCCTTAATAGGTAGCCAAGGCAAACACAAGTCCTTTAATTAATTCCAATCTAAACTACTAACAGACTTAAAAGAGTTTAAAAAATGGCTAACTGGGGGCAAGTAGATCCCTGATATGGAATGAGATCCCTAATATGGGATGGAAAACGATCTGTAATTGCCACTGCAATGTTAAGTCACATGGTCAGCACTGGTCAAACCTCGGAGTTGAGTTGTGCTACAAAACGAGGTGCAGGACTATGAGCACTGTAAAGGCAACGGGCAGGACTGGACAAATGGATGGATAGGTGGACAAATGGGTAGCATTCCCGGCCAAACCAGTGACCAGATGGAAGGAAGGCAATCAAGTAGGCCACACCAATAGTGAAGACTGAGTTGAGCTAAACCTTTAGGACTTTCGGGAGTTGCCTGTTGATCTCTTCATGCACACAATGTGGTCAGGTGATAGGGTGATAGGGGCCATAGCCATATAAGTATTAGGTGTCCTAATATGTTTGGGTCCAGATGAAGGTTCTAGGCCCTTCCTTGGTCTGGTGTATTTGGTAAATTCTTGGGCCTGGTTTTCTTTATGATTTTAATATGCCCACATGCTCATGTGGTCTAAATTTACTTGGATAAATTTATTTAGAGGGTTATACCTTTCTTGTTTTTATGAATAAATTATTAATCAACCTGAGTAAAAAAACAAATTCAAGGCTAGCCTAGTCTATATAGAGAATTCTGGGACAGCCTAGATAAAGCTTGTGTCAATTTTTTTTTAATGTTTGTATGCCTATGTGGGGATGAGGAGCCCTAGGTATTTTGGAGTATGTCCCTCAAGTGTGATTTATTTTTCTTGTGACTTGACTAGGGGTTGTGGGCTTGGGAGAGAAGAACCTGAGAAATAAAGTCCTACTTTTAATCCAGGGCTACACGTTGCCTACATGACTTGTAGCTGTCATTTACTTTGGTGAGGTTAATGTTTATCAGGTTTCCTACTGCTTATTATTTTCAAAACGTGTTCAGCATTCTTTTCATTCTCATGTATTTTCAAACTTACATGCTTATAAAAAATTAACAAGTTTGGAAAGGTGGCTCAGTGGTTAAGAGCACTGGCTGCTCTTTCAGAAGACCCCATTTTTTTTTTTAAAAGCACCCACATAGTGGTTCACAGCTGTCTGTATCTTTAGTTCCAGGAGATCCAACATCCTCTCCTGGCCCCTGTGCACACCTGTATGCAAGTGGCATACATTCAATGCACATTTACACATACATTCATTCGAAATGAAATGCAGTCATTCGAAATCTAATTTCCTTTTCCTTTAACAAGTCATCATGAGAGTGATTCTGCTGGTCATTATGAATTATAACAGTGACCATAACACTGCCTCTGCTTTCAAGAACTCATTGTTTAGATAGTGGCCAGGGAGTAAATGGCACAAGGAACAATGGAGGAAACTGGGGGTAGGGCGCAGGGATTGCTGTGGAAGGAGAGCATTCTCCTGACTCCCCAGTGCTTCCTGTAGAGCAATCTTCTAACTAGAGACTTCATGAAATAAGAACCAACTAGATTAAGCTGGAGAGAAGAGAAGGGAAAGCTCTAGGTGGCATCTCGAAACCTTAATAATTAGAAAATAACCCATAGCAGGATTATATGTATTAGATGTTTGCATAAGCATTAAAAACTAAGGCAAATGGATCGTTCCAGACAGAAACATAAAAGGAAACTGATGATTAAAACAACAACAATAAGAAATCAAGAATACAGGTCTGGCGGTGCAGGCCTGTAACCCCAGGATTGTGATGGCAGAGATAGGAGGATCACTGGGGCCAATCTAGATGAACTGGTGTGCTCCAGGTTCAGTGAAAGATTCTGTCTCAAAATGTAAGATGGAACATGATTGACTAATGTTGACTTCTGGCTCCATGTACACACACACACACACACACACACACACACACACACACGGGGGGGGGGTACTTACATGGTGATTCTAAATCCAACAAGTTAACAATAAAATTTAACTTTACAACCCTTAGGAAACCACCTTACAAGCTTGATCAAGCTAGATGTAGTGGTGCATGCATTTAATCCCAACATTCAGGAAACAGAGGCAGGCAGATCTCTGTGTGTTCAAGTGAAGCCTGGCCAACACAAGTGAGCTCCAGGACAGCCAGAGATACATAGAGAGTGTGTGTCTCAAAAAGCCTAAACAAACAAAAACATGCTACAATTTCATTTACAAAAAGAAAAGTATTTAACAGAAACAAGTAAACCACATGATATATTTTTAATTAACTTTTAAGCTTGAATTAAATTTTAAACTTTGTAAATTGTATCATTTGGGTGCTGTTACATTTAACTTAGAAAGCCAGAATCATATCTATACACACATTGCAAAGACACCTAGACATTCCTCACACCAGCATTACACCTGAAGTATGTGCTATCCTTACTTCTACGTAATACACTCTCTAACTTTGCTTCTCCATATCTCATCCTTTCTTTTCTGTCACCTAACCAAAGATCCAATTTTTCCTGAAGTGAAGGTCCCCAAAGTGGGGACTCACCTGTCCACTGGCAGCAGTGCTGGGCTGAGTCTCTGCTATTACTAACGGTTCCACACAATTTCACCCTAGGGATCTGTATCCTCTGTCTATATCTATATCCCCTTATATTAAGCTGGGAAATGTGAGAAGAGTGTTTCTCTGGTGTTTTTGAGGTACTCTAAAAAATTAGTCAATTTGGCGTGGTACTTGTGAAAACCCCAGTTTATACCTAAACTGGGTCAGAAATATGAATGAAACAATACAGGATTGGCATCTGAAGTGGAGCAAAACCAAAATAAACCTGGAACTTAAAAAAAATGTTTCTTTTATATTTCCTTTGTACCATTTTTCTTCCCTGGACAGGCTCTTGCTATGTAGCACTGGCTGGTAACTCATGTAGCCCAGCCAGGCCTCCTGATCTTTCTATTTCAGCTTCCTAAATGCTGATATTACAGAGCAGTGATCAATTTAATGCCAAAAGCCAACTAAATTAAAGGGAACCTAGCTCATGTCTACTGCTGAAATAACTGGCTGTTGGTAGAGACAAACCCCTATAGATTTCTTGATGGCTTGAGGTCACACAAGTCTACTGTGTTGATTATTGAGTGAGAATGTAGAGGAAATGTGTTTTTTTTCTAAAACCATGTAATTCTCCATGAATTATATCTTTTTATGATGTTAAAGGGAAGATGATAAAAATTATTTGTTATATAAAGTTTTGTCTACAAAGAATGTTGTAGATCATGCTAAAGGAAATAGAGAATCCTAAAGGATTTAAACAGGGGAGGGACATGAACAGATTTGCAGATTTGGGGACGATCACTGTGGTTGTAACACAAGGAACCAATTAGAAGGATCATTCCTGGGCTCAGTGGTTAAGAGCACCTTCTGCTTTTGCACAGGACTGCTGTTCTGCTCTCAGAACACACTTGGTGGTTCACAACCATCAGTAATTCCAATTCCAGGGAATTTGATGTCTGTTTTTGGCCTCTGTGAGGGTTAAGCACACATACAGTGTGCTAATATTCATTCAGGATAAACATCAGTACACATGAAGTAAAGATAAATACATTTTAGAAAGAAAGAGAGAGGAAAAGTATTCATATTTATCTTTAGGGACAGGGTCCCTCTACATATCTCAGGCTGGCCTTGATCTCTTGGTCTTCCTGCCCCAACTTTCCAAGTCATGAGATTATACATATGCACTGTGATATTTGGTCTCTGTATAGATTTTCTGTTGTCACTGTACCAGGGAAACATATGCTTGTTCACTCAACATAAATTTATTCTCTTAACAATTCTGAAAGTCAAGAGTCCAAAATGAGTCTTACTGTCTTAAATTGAGTTACTGGTAATGTTGTTTTCCTTCTAGAGACATCAAGGGGGCATCTATTTGTTTTTTTGTTTTTAGATTTATCTATTTTTTTATATGTATGACTGTTTTGCCTGCATGTATGTATGTGCACCATGTACATCCCTAGTATCCAAGGAGGTCAAAAGTGTGATTTGGATCCCTGAAACTGAAGCTACCGAAGGTTACGAGCTGCCATGTGAGTGCTGGAACCTGAGACCCAGTCCTCTGCACGAGTAGCAAATGCTCTTCTTAACCACAGAGCTGTCTCTCCAGCCCCTACTTTCTTTTTTCTTTAACAATTTGTTTTACTTTATGTGCATTGGTATTTTGTCTGCATGTATATCTGTGAGAGTGTTGGATCCTCAGGAACTCAAGTTACAGACAGCTGGGAGCTGCCATGTGGTTGCTGGGAATTGAACCAGGGTCCTCTGGAAGAGCAAACAGTGCTCTTAACCACTAAGGCATCTTTCCAGCACCCACTTTCTTTTCTTTTTTAAAAAAAAATATTTATTTACTTATTGGGTGGTGTGCTTGTACGTGTGAAGATGAGCACATCATGATGTGTGCGTGTGTGTGTGTGTGTGTGTGTGTGTGTGTGTGTGTGTGTGTGTGTG
>CAJQZJ010034413.1:859602-889106 GCA_907164525.1 Lophiomys imhausi
TGTGTGTGTGTGTGTGTGTGTGTGTGTGTGTGTGTGTGTGTGTGTGTAGGTCAGAGGACGACTTTGGAGGTTGGTTCACTTCTTCCACCATGTGGGTCCTAGGGAACAAACTCATGTCATCAAGCTTGGCAAGTGCTTCTACCTGCTGAGCTATTTTGAAGTCCTACTTTTCTTTTCCTTTGACAGCTTCTAGAAGATGTCTCTACTTCTTGCTTGAAAGCTGTCTCAGTTAGGGTTTCTATTGCTGCATCAAAACACCATGACCAAAAATCGAATCAAGGAGGTTTATTCAGCTTACACTTCCACAACATGTTTATCATTGGAGGAAGTCAGAACGGGAACTCAAACAGGGCAGGAACCTGAAGGAAGGAGCTGATGCCCAGGCCATGGAGGAGGGCTGCTTGCTGGCTTGCTTCCTATGCTGCTTTCTTATAGAACATAGGACCAGACCAGGAATGGTGCCACCCACCATGGACTGGGCCCTCCTCCATTAACCACTAATTAAGAAAATGCCTTACCAGCCAGTATGTCATTCTTAGTTTTGGAAGCTGCAGGCCCTGTACTTCCTATAAAATCAGATATATTTATCCCTCTCAGGTCTCTGAGGTAGTTGAAGAACAGATAGCTAGAGTTTCATAATTTAATTTTGAGTTGTTTAGGAGTCAAGAGAGTGTTATAGATCTAAGAAGATACTTTTAAAATTGTGTTGCAAGTTAGTATGAATGTTGAGTTAGATGTAGAACTTTAAACTCATGGAGATGGTTAGATAGTAGAATGTTAAAGTCAGGTACCAAATACATATGGACTGGACATTGGGAATGTACGCTAAGCCATATAACCCTCATAATTGTGGCCTAATTACCTCTGTTGTTTTGTATTGTATTTATTATTATAAGAGAAAGAGCCATTTGTTGGACTGAAAGGGGAAACTGTAGGGGGAAATAAGATATACCTTAAACTTAAAAAAAAAAGGGAAGAGGATGGGGGTTGAGTGTGGGAGGGTGGGACTGGAGGGGGGAATAGGGAGGGGACTGCGATTGAGATGTAACTTGAAGAAATAAAAAATAAAGGAAAAAAATACGCTAAAAAAGAAAGAAAACGCCTTACAACTGGATCTCATGCAGGCATTTCCTCACCTGATGGTCCTTTCTCTTTGATGACTCTAGCTTATGTCAAGCTGATACACAAAACCAGCCAGTATAAGGGGGTATATCTTGTTAAGAACCATCTTCCTAACCCCCATGAGAAGAACAAAATTGCTTATGTTTTTGGTTCTGAGTCAAGCCTTTAACTGCTGAGCCATGTCTCCACCCCAGAGCAAAATGTCTTAATGCTTTGTTTTTGGTGTTTTGAAACAAGGTCACATCCTAGCCCAGGCTGGTCTGGAGTTCATTATGTAGCACAAGCTGGCCTACAAAATCATGCTAACTTTCTCATATTGGGGTCCCTAATCTGCGATTGCAGACAGAAGCCACCATGCTCAGCAAGTAAGTAGGTTTTCTATGACATCTGCTGCTATACTGTGTGTATAATTGAAATTGAATAAGATGCCCACAATGAAATCTCTGGAACCATGAGCCAAAAGAAGTCTTTCTTCCATCAAGTTGTTTGTTTGGGTATTTTGTCACAGAGATGAAGGGACTAGACACAGAAAACTGGTACAGAAGATGGGGTTGGAATCTGAAGGAAAATCAATCCATGACAGGTTGGTGTGTGAAACCATGTAAGAGGGAAGCCTAAGTTACAATGGATAACTGAGGAGCATAAAGATTCCAGGTACATGGAGTATCTTCTGAGAAGATTCGAAGACATCAATCTGATTCAGTCCAGGAGGAAGGCTGTGGGATGGGGCTCATATCATGCTACTATGTGCTGCAGATACCAAACATCCAACTCAAATTTTCCAGTTTTCCTTGCTGAGCCTTGGTGGTGTTTTGCTCTCATTCATTTTTGCTACTTTTTTCTATTGCTACCTTTGGGAAATAAACAGAGGTTTACTCTGTTATCTATTAGAAGTATATAACTTACTCTTCAATTTTACAGCCCCCAAGTTAAGAGCTTGCTTGCCTTGAAAGAGACTTTGAACTCTGATGTTGGAGATATTCTGGAATTGTTGAGACTTTGCAGACTTTGGGGTAGACTCTGCTTTTCCTTGTGAGATGGCCATGCATTTGGAGAAGTCAAGAGTATTATAGTTTAAATTTGATATGTCCCTTGAGGGCTTGTGTGCTAAAGGCCTTTTTGCCAGTGGATGAGCTTTGGAAAGTAATTGGATCTTACTAGTGGTGACTTCATCAGTAGGCTATCCTCTGAAAGACTCATACTTGGATAGCATAATTGAGAGATGGTATCAACTAGGGGGTGGGGCCTAGATGGCAAAAGGAAGTTGTTAGTACATGCCTTTGAAGGAATCTTTGTAATAGACCCCTAGACCTTAACACAACCGATTCCATAATGAAGGTATCATCTGGTCATAAAACTCAGCGTGTAGACAGCACCACCTGCCAAAATGAAAACAAAAACCTAATCCACCAAAGTCCATAGTTCTGCAAAGGTATCTAAATGTACTAACCTGGATTTTTGGCTTCTGTAGTTACACTTCTGTCTAAAAGTTCTTAACTGGAATATGTCAACTCAGGACATGTTTTGTTTGTTTGTTATTTTGTCATTGTCGTCATCCCCACCCTTTAAAAGCTCACCTTGAGAAAGGTTTGGGGTATCCTGAATACTCAGTATGGTCACCAGTCAGCGAATAAAGACTTTTTATTGAATCAAACTCATGCTGGTGGATACCCCACAGCATCTTGTCCTGGCCTCTTCCGTTATGCCCATCTGCTGGGAGCCAGCTTTTCCCATGTTCTTGGCCTCACCACTCGTGGGCTAAGAAACGATGGATCCAAGTGTCTGTGGACTGAAAATAAAACCAACTATTCCTCCTTCTAAATAGTTTCTGTCATAGGTTTTGTCATAGTGACAGAAAGTGACTAACAGTCCAGAACAAATGATCATTCGCATAAAAGGAAATGTATTTATACATGCACACAAATTACACATGAATAACAGGTCCTCACTATGTAGCTCAGACTGGTCTTAAACTTGCTAGATATCCAGGCTGCACTGAACTCACAATCCTGTCACTGTCTCCCTAGGATTACAGCCATGTACTACCATGCCCAGCAGTCATTATATACTTTTTAGTGTAGAAAAATTCCTTTAGGATAGATTTTTCAGTGAAGTTAGGTGTATTAGTCAGGGTTCTCTAGACTCACAAGAGTTATGAAATGAATATCTTTCCATAAAGGAATGACTTTACTGGAATGACTTACAGGCCGAAATGCAACTAATCCAGGAATGGCTACCTATGAACAGAAAGTCCAAAAATCTAGTTGATTGCTCAATCACACAGGGCTGGATGTCTCAACTGGTCTTCAGTACAAACTGGAATCCTGAAGAACTATGATCTAATACTAGTGAAGAAATGGATGTGCTAGGAAAGCAAAAACAGAAACCTTCCTTCTCCCATCACCCCTAAATAGGCTCCAACAGAAGTTATGGCTCAGATTGAAGGTCACCTTGCCTCAAGATCCAGATCAGAGGTGTGTGTTCCTGCCTCAAAGGTCCTGACTAGAAGTAGATTCACCCACTTCAAACCAAGCAGAAAATTGATCACAGGTGCACCCTCAATTTCTGGATTGTAGTTCATTCCAGATGTAGTCAAGTTAATATCAAAAGTAGCCATTACACTGGGTGTATTGGCACACACTGCTAATCTTAGCATTTGGAAGGTGGAGGCGATAGGATCAGAAGTTTTTTTAAATAGTGAATTCAAGGTCAGCCTGGACTACATAAGACTCTATCTTCAAAAAAGTTTCATGATATTAGGGTTGAATTTTTTTCCCAAAAAACAAAATAATTACTATGAGTTCATATTTCTAGTAATGTGATAAAAATTCTTCTAGGCACTACAGTTCATACCTTTAATCCTAGCACTTGAAAGGATAGGGCAGAAAAATAAGAATTTGAGAGTAGCTTTGGCTACATTGAAAGACCTTGTCTCAAAGAACAAAACAAACGAAAAACTGCAAGATTTAAGTACTTATATTTTATTTATTCATGATGCAGGGTGTAGAGCAGGCTGTACCTCCATCCTTTTGTTTACTTTTTCTTTTGGGGCATAGTCTTTCAGAGTTGCCCAGGTCAGTTTCTCGAGTAGGTGGAATCCCATGGCTGCACTGCCAGGCCTAACTGAAACCCATATGTCCCTTTTCCTTTTCCACACCTAGGGTCTCATGAGTTCTAGGCAAGTCCTCTACCAAGCAGCTATTATGGTCCCAGGCCAAACACATGCTATTCGTTAATTAACAAAGTGAGTTAAGGAAGCATATGACAAAATCGAAACCAGAGCTTTAAAAAGTATTTAGGTAGGTTTTAGTCAGCCAGGTTGGTCTCCAACCCATGTTTTCAAGAGTTTGAAACTTCTACTTCAGCCTCTGAATAGTATGCAGCATTATATGTGAACACCACTATGTCCAGCCTAGAAGTGTAAAGGGGAGGGGCCTGGGATTTGAACCCAAGCCCTTCAGCACATTAGATAAAGTCTATATTACTGAGCAACACTGCCAGGTCTCAGAAAGCCCTTTAAACAAAGGAAATTTAATGTAACTCCTTACATTAGACAATTGTCAGTGGTTATCCCAAAGTGTTGGAAAAATGAACAACGTCTAATAACCTTAATTTTCTTTTGTGAATATCAGGTGATTTAGAACACAGAGAGTTCTTTTCAGAAAGTGGATCAATAAGATAAACATTTTACCAGGGTGTAAAAATTTCCAAAAGTTTCTCTCCTATACAGTGAAATAGCTACAATTTAATATCCATTCAGTGTTACCAACACCTTTCCTATATAACAAGGAAATTAAAACATACAGCAGGAAAAACAAGTTGGATTTATTGAGACTACAGATTCTCACTTCCTGGAAGGTGGGAGCACAGATTTATTCTTACCTCTGAGCCTCCTGATTCAAGCATTTGCTCTATGTTCCTCTGCCTGGAATGCCCTTCTTGGTGGCCTACTGAGCCTTCCTTATTCTCCAGGGGTACTGAACATCAGCTACTCTGAATAGATTCTTTCAACTTAAGTAAATCATCCTCTTTGATACCAATGAACACTCAGTATGTTCTTGCAGATACATTTCATTAATCTTTTCACCATATGGAACTTCTTGGAATTTTTTTTGTTTGTTTTTGTTTTGCTTTTGGAGATAGGGTTTCTCTGTTTAACAGCCCTGGCTGACCTGGACTCACTTTGTAGACTGGGCTGGCCTCTGCCTCCCGAATGCTGGGATTAAAGGTGTGTGCCACCATGCCTGGGGGTAGGGATTTTTAAAAATTATAATAGCTAGAGATTTATTAAACCAACAAATCACTCTTTCAGAACTACAGTTGATGGGGGCAGGCAATGGGTCAGGAGATAGGACCACTGCACCTGAGAAGGTTCTGCTAAGGGGAACTTGGGATGCCTAGGTTCCTACCTAGGCAGATAGAAATTTAAATATGCATATATATACAATATTTGCATATGTAAGTAATTTATTTACTTATATATGTTAGTAAGTAATGAGTATTGTTCCAAGCATTATACACATATTCAGTCATCTAACATTCAGAATAGTTTCATGGGGATTATTATCACATTATTTATTTGTTTGTTTGTTTATTTATGTTTAAGACAGAATTTTACTAAATAGCCCAGGTAGGCTTCCTACTCAAAATCTGTTGTGTCAGTCTTCTGATTCATAGAATTTTAAGCACACATCACCACACCAAGCCTTACTCCTTAATTTTTAAAATTTAAATTTGGTTTTAATGTTTTTGTTTCTTGTTTTGCTTTTTATTTTGTGAATTTCATATCATGCACCGTGTTCCCTCTCCTCTCCCACTTCCCTTCAGACCCACCCTCCACCTGTGCAATCTCCTCCCGTATAAAACAAAATCTCGTTGTGGAAGCTGTAGTGTATCTCATGTGTCCCACAATATTCCATTTTGTCCACACTTTTTTGCTTGCAAGTGTTCATTATAATGACTCATTGGTCTGGTTTGAGGCCTCTGGCCTCTGTTAATTTGTCAATACTGGAACTTCACTGGGACTCCTCTCAGATATGCTGTTATTGTCCTGTGTCATGGAGATCTTGTAGTTTTGGGTCTGTGGAACTGGCCTCTGCATGCACTCCAGCAGTTCATCCATGTGGTAGGCTAACTCAAAACACTGGTACTGAGCCTGCAACCCCCAATTGCACAACCTGTTCTCCTGAGTGCTGCAGCAGTTAAGGGGTTGGATCAGCTCTCCTGCTTTCATGACCCCATCAGGACCAATTCTCCTGCCTGCTACCTGTGACTAGGGCAAGAGAGTAAAGTGTATCTCTCCCTCACCAACACCACAAAGCAGACAAAAGGCAGGGCTGGCTCTCCCACACTCACAGCCTTGGGGCTGGCACACCCACAATCCCTACATCCAGGGCCAGCTGTAGTGTGCTGCCCAGGCAGGATTCAGGGCCTGATCTCCCTGGTGCTACAGCATGTGAGGGGCAGGGACAGCTCTCCTGCTTTTATGATCCCATTAGAGCCAGATCTCCTGTCCTTCACTGGTGGTGAGGGCCAAAGGGAGGGTATCTCTCCCTTGCCAACACCACCACCAAGCAGACAAAACGCAATGCTGGCTCTCCCACATTCATTCCTTCAGGACTGGTTCACCTACAATCCCCCCATCCAGGGCCAGCTGTAGTGTGCTGCCTAGGCAAGGTGCTGGGCCTGCTTTCCTGAATGTTTCAGCATGTAAAGGGCAGGGACAGCTCTCTTGCTCTTATCAGCACCAGATCTTCTATCCTTCACTGGTGGTGGGGGCCATAGGGAGGGTATCTCTCTCTTGTCAACACCACCATCAAGCAGATAAAAGGCAATGCTGGCTCTCCCACATTCATACCCTCAGGGCTGGCTCACCCACAACACTCTCATCCAGGGCCAAACAGGGTTCCCATAGTCTCTGGCTTGCTTTCTGTCCCGGGAGCCCATCTGGTGCTTGCCTGATGCTGGACTGGCTGTCAACACAGGCTAGTTTCCCTTCCTGGCCCCATGGCACCAAAGTGGTGCTGGTATCCAGCCTGCTCCCCTCACTCCCAGAATGTCAGGCTACTATTCATTCAGATATTCACATGTCAGAACACTGAATGTAGACATAGCCTCTCTCCTCTCTGCCACCTAATGATGAATATGTGACACAGCGGCCACATCTGCAATGCCTCTAGTGGCAGTTGTTTTTGTTTCTTTAGGCCACAGTCTCATGTAACCCTGGATGGCCTCAAACTCAATGTGTAGTTGAGGACTCCTTTGAATTTCTGATCCTACCTCTCCCTCTGAGAGCTGAAAAATTAACTGATTGATCCACTAATTGGGAGGTGGGGTTTCACTGAAAGAAGCAGGTCTTTGGGGGTTACTGGACACAGAGTAAGCAGCTATTTTCTGCTGTGCATTCCTGCAATGAAGAGTCTGCCTGAGGGCCAATTGCAATGGAACCAGCCCACCCTGGAATGAAACCACAACCCTTACAGATCTTAGACAAACTTTTGATTCTAGCACTTGGGAATAGGAGAGAGGGGAACCAGATCAAGGTCATTCTTATGCATGATCTTATGTAACATGTTTGGGGCCACCCTGGGCTATGCGGGACTCTGTCTCAAAAAATCTAACACAATATAGTATTGAATGAATGCATATTTACACAAATGAATGCTTCCCCATTTAGAGTGGATTTCCCTCCATCCACTGATTCAAACATACATTATAATTGTCTTCATCATCACTGTTATTATTTTTTTTTTGGTTTTTTTCGAGACAGGGTTTCTCTGTGTATCCTTGGCTGTCCTGGACTCACTTTGTAGACGGGCTGGCCTCGAACTCACAGAGATCCGCCTGCCTCTGCCTCCCAAGTGCTGGGATTAAAGGCGTGCGCCACCACCACCCGGCCATCACTGTTATTTTTATCTCATGGCACTAGAAATTGAAATCAGGGTCTTGCATGTGCTATGAAAAATCTCTCTGATGAGCTGTGTCTTCAGCTCTTACTTCATTAGTTTTTGGACTATTGTTAGTTTTTTTTGAGACAGAATCTCACTATCCAACCCAGGCTAGACTCAAACTCATGATTTCTTTCTTCAGTTTCACAAGCACTGGGACTTATTTCATTCTTAATGGCTTGATTGGTGCTCACACAGGCACTGATCACCCAAGAATTAGGCTTGGTGTCAAGCTACTAAGTATTGTTCTTGGATGAGAATAATTTGGAAGGAACCAATGCTCTATCATAAATCATAATTATAGTTCAGGAGTCTTACTGTTTAAGTTTTTCCTTAGAATATTTAGAATTCTTGTATTCAAATGTTAGCTCAATGTGGCAATGAAACAGATTGACCTCTGGTAAATGCTTGAGACTAACTCACCAACATTTCCACAAACAAATAATTTTTCATTTCTTTTTTTTTTTTTTTTGTCTGATGAATGATATTGAGCAGATCTTATCTAGGGGTGTTGTCAACCTGACTAAACCTGGAATGAACTAAAACCCAAAAATGGAGGGGCACACCTCTGGGAGATTTGTTCTTAATTTGAAGTAGGAAGATCTATTTCTAATCTAGATGTATAAGGTAGGAAGACACACTTTTAATCCAGATCTTTTGAGCTAGGAAAACTCACCTCTAATTTGGACTGCACCTTCTTCTGGAAATGTATATAAAAACATTAAGGAAGAAAGCTTTTGATCTTTGCCTGCTTGTTCTTGCCTCATTAGCTATTCAGTTCCTTCACAGGCGTTACAGCCTAGCTCTTCGGGATTCCACCACACACTGAAGACAAGCTATGAGATCCACCCTTGAGGAATGAGAAACTACTGGATTCTTGGAGTTTCCATTCATTGGCAGCTGTCTTAGAGTTTTTTTATTGTGAAGAGACATTATGACCATGGTAATTTTTATAAAAGAAAGCATTTAATTAGTGGTACCTTACAGTTCAGAGGTTTAGTCCATTATCATCATCACGGGAAGCATGGTGGCATGCAGGCAGACATGGAGCTGGAGAGCTGACTGAGAGTTCTACATGTGAATTGACAGTCAGCAGAAAGAGAAGTGCCACACTAGGCCTGGTTTTAGCATTTGTGACCTCCCTCCAATAAGGCAGCACCTACTCCAACAAGGCCACACCTTTTAACAGTGCCACTCCCTATTAGCAAGCATTTAAAAACATGAGTCTATAAGGGCCATTCCTATTCAAACCACTACAGCAGCCATTGTTACATTAGTTTGACCATAGCCTGTATGTCATTTTAATACATCTCTTTTCTATATAGAGTTCTGTTACTATAGAGAACCCTAATACAGATTTGTATCAAGAGATATTATACTGGGACTAGAGAGATGGTTCAGCAGTTCAGCCACTTGTTCTTGTTGAGGATGGATTCAGTTCCCAGCATTCGTATGGTGGCTCACAACCACCCTAACTCCAGTTCCAGAGAATCTGAAACCCTCTTCTGTACTCCATAGCACCAGGCACACACATGATACACACAGAGACATGAAGATAAAACATTCATGCACATAAAATAAATAAATAAATAAATATATTTTTTTTAAAGAACATTTTTTTAAAGAGGTATGATAGTATTGGGAATTGGTGTCACATGGTTGTAATTCCAGCACACTGGAGGCTGAAGCAGGAAGATTATCATCAGTTTAAGTGAAGTCAGTCTTGGCTCCATAATGAACACACACACACACACACACACACACACACACACACACACTACCACCACCACCATCAAAATAACAGGAATTAACAATAATTGGTCATTAATGTCTCCCAACATCAATGTATTAAATTTCCCAATATAAAGAGATAGGCTAGTCTCAACAGCCTAACTCTGCCAAGACAGGGTAGGTAAGTCCTTCATAATCCCTGCTCTACAACAAATGTCTGTCAGAGAAACAGGACCCAAAGGCTGAAGACTGATGCAGGAATTTATGGAGAGAAAATGGGAACTGTCCAGGCAGTCACTGGTATGTCATTTCTTAGTTTTGGAAGCTGCAGGCCCTGCACTTCCTATATAAGCAGTTATATTTATCCCTCTCAGGTCTCTGAGGTGGTTGAAGAATAGACAGCTAGAGTCTCATAGTTAAATTTTGAGTTGCTTAGGAATCAAGAGGGTGTTATAGATCTAAGAAGATACTCTTAAAAGTGTGTTGCAAGTTAGTATGAATGTTGAGTCAGATGTGGACCTTTAAACTCATGGAGATGGTTGGATGGTGGAATGTTAAAGTCAGGGGCCAGATATGTATAAACTGGACATTGGGAAGGTATGCTGGGCCATTTAACTCTCATAAATGTGGCATATTTATATCTGTTGTTTTGTATAGTATTTACTGTTGTGGGAGAAGGAACCATCTGTTGGACTGAAAGGGGAAACTTCTGGGGGGAGGAGGGTGGGGGGCGGGATGGGAGGAGGGAGTGGGGAGGGGTTTGTGACTGGGATGTAACTTGAAGAAAGGAAAAATAAAGTATTTAATTAAAAAAAAAAGAGATAGGCTAGTCTCAAATAAAAAAGACACAGGCTAACAGAATGGATCTAAAAATAGGATCCATCATTTTGCTGCATACAAGAAACATACTTCAGCAAGAAAGATAGACATTACCTCAGAGTAAAGGTCTGGAAAATGTTTTCCAAGCAAACAGACCCAAGAAACAAGCAGGAGTAATCATTCTATCTAACAAAATAGACTTTCAATCAAAATTAAAAGAGATGGGGAAGGACATTTCATGCTCATGAAAGGAAAAATCCATCAAGATGACATCTCAATTCTGAACATCTATGCCCCTAATACAAGGGCACCCATGAAACTGCAATTTAATTATCAATTGTATTTATTAATAAGTATAAACTATAAGATTAGGCTGACAGAACAGTTAGTGGGCTGGTGGGAAGTCAGCAGGCCTGGTCTGCCTTAACTGGTGGCCTGACCCATCCTGAGGAAAAGGCCCTGGACCAAGGGTGGTCTTGGCTACCTGCAACCTAAACTCTGTTAACTAATATCTTCATTAATAACTATAAGTTGTTATAGTAGGTGGATGGAACAGCTGGTGGCTTGGCGGAAGATCAGCAGGCTTGACTTCCTTAGAAATCTATATACCTGGAGGGATGAATTGGCAGTGCGGTTTGGCAGCAAAGCTGGCAGAATAGCTGCTGGATACTTATTAATAACAATAAATTATTATATTAGACCACCAGAATTGCCAGCGGCCTGGAGGGACAGTTGCCAGGGTTCGGCGGGAGATTGATGGCCTAGATTGCTTAGACTGGCGGCCTATAGGCCACCATGCTCCTTTCCCCAATAATTAAATATTCCAAGACCTTTTAATGTTTCAATGCTTAGCCTTTAGCTGGGCAGACTCTCAACTAGCTAATATAAGTTAACTTGAATTATTTAATCCCAAACAGCCATGCGGCCTGTTGTTACCTTCTAGAGATCTCAAAAACATCTGTCTGCTTCCATGTCTTCTGGCAGAAAGGAGAGCTTCCTATGTATAAAACACAGGGTTCCTGTTTCTATCTCAGGAAGTCCCACCTTCCTATACTCTTTCTGACTAGCTAATTGGCCATCAGAGACTTTTATTAACCAATCAAGAGAATGCCTCAGAAGGGGTGGTAACAAAAAATCTCAGCATTGAAATCAGACTATCAGAAGCAATGTATTAGACTTTCCTCCAACACACCCACATTCATAAAACAAGAACTACTAAGCTTAAATCAAAAGACAAAAATGCACACATTAATAGTGGGAGACTTTAACACCCCACTCTCAACAATGGACAGCCATCAAGATAGAAACTAAACAGAGGAATAATGAAACTAACAGATGTCCTGAGTCAAATGGATCTGATAGATATCTACAGAACTTTTCACCCAAACACAAAAGAATACACCTTCTTCTCAGCACCTCATGGAATGTTCTCCAAAACTGACTATATAGTCGGTCACAAAGAAAGCCCCAAATGTTACAAGAAAATTGAAATAACTTCTTGCATTTTATTAGATCACCATAGATTAAAGCTGGATTTCAATAACAACAGAAACAACAGAAAGACAACACACTTATGGAAACTGAGTAATTCTCTAGTCTACCAATTGGTCAGGGGAGAAAAAAAAACAAAGTCTTCCTAAAATTCAACAAAAATGAAGGCACAGCATACCCAAACTTATGGGACACAATAAAAGCAGTGCTAAGAGAAAAGTTCATAGCACTAAGTGCCTTCATAAAGAAATTGGAGAGATCTCCTACTAACAACTTAACAGCACACCTAAAAGCTTTAGAACAAAAAGAAGCAAACACATGATGGAAGAGGAGTAGTTGGCAGGAAATAATCAAACTCAAGGCTGAAATCAATAAATGAGGAACAAAGAGAACAATACAAAGAATCAATGAAGCCGAGTGCTGGTTCTTCCAGAAAAATCAACAAGATAGACAAACCCTTAGTAACTAAAAGTCAGAGAGAGAATGTTCAAGTTAACAAAATCAGAAATGAAAAAGAGGACATAACAACAGAGACTGAGGAAATACAAATTATCATCAGGTCTTACTTCAAAACCCTGCACTCCACAAAATTGGAAAATCTAAATGAAATGGATGATCATCTTTTCTTCTTTTTAAATTTTTTTGTTGTTTTTTTGTTTTTCTTCTTTTTTCCTTTTTTGGGACAGAGTTTCCTGGCTGTCCTGGACTCGACTTGTAGAACAGGCTGTACCTGAACTCACAGAGATCCATCTGCCTCTGTCTTCCAAGTGTTAGGGTTAAAAGCATGTGCCACCACGCCTGGCTCAATTTTCTTGATAGATTCTACTTACCAAAGTTAAGTCAAGATTAGGTTAAAAAAAAAAGTTAAATAGTCCCACAACCCCTAAGGAATAGAAGTAGTCATTAAAAGTCTCCCAACAACAACAAAAAGCCCAGACCCAGTGGCTTTACCAGACTTTCAAAGAAGAGCTAATACCAATACTCCTCAAACTTTTCCACCAAATAGAAATAGAAGGACCATTGGAGCTGTTTAGGCTACTTGAGACCTTGTTCTAAATAAATACATAAATACTCAAGCAAACAAAAGAGGTATGGTAGTGGGGGAGGACTCCTACTCTTTTAGGATCATTTTTTGACTTCAATTTTGTATTCAGCAAGCATAAAGAGAGGCAGATAATATTATCTGTCTATGGCCCGGGGAAACATATTTATTAAAGGCTTTACTTTAGCTAATCTTATGCTGGAGGCCAGAGAGAACCAAGAAACAGTACAAGGTCAGCAGCCAATCTTTCTATGGAGCCTACTAATAGCAACACACTCAGCATCTCTACCCTCCTAAAACTTAAATATAGCTCCAAGTAAATGTTATGTCTACATCACTGTACCATCAGTCCATGCACATTATAAGCACTCCCTGACCAAAGCTTCATTCTACGTGGTAGTGAAAGTGGAGTGTATGTGTTTGTGTGTGCTATTTTGAAACTAGTGACCTAAAAATAGATGTGTATAAATAGAAAGTACATGCTTGCTGAGTTCTGGTTTGCCAAGCTGTAAACTCAGCCTGAGAAGATGATTAGTTGTCCTCACACAGGGTAAAATGACCCAAGGGAGAATCAAAAGGAATCTAGAGCATAGGCAACCACTTTTATCCAGCCCTGTGGTCATCAACAAGAGCTGTGTGCCTTTTTTGGATGTTGTTTGGGATTGCTGGGTGTATTTTTGGTTATCACAATGATTGGGTGTATTTGAACTGGTATTTGGTGGCTGAGGGCCAGGACTGACAGATGAGTGGAATAGTACAAAGAACAAAGCTCTACTACCTGACTTTCAAATGCCCTGCTGGGCATTATTGTAGCAGAAAGTCTGTAATTATTTCAACATAAACCTCAATTCTAATTTTTCTTCTCCTTTATATTTACACTGAGGGCATTATGTTTTTTGTTTTGTTTTGGTTTTAGCCTGCATGTAAATAGATGAAATTATATTTAATTGCAGAATAGTGAGGGGTATTTATTTTAAAACTTTATTTAAAAACTGGGTCTGATAGGATTGAGAACTTCCATCCTGGATATTTTCTTGTATATAGGTATGAGAAATTTGCAGGTCCTCTAAAACTGTATCCAATCTTAGCCATATGAGGTATAGGGCTATCATTTCCAGCAGTCTACATTTAAATCCTAATGTGTGAAGAGTCTCAGTTAGGGGCTGACTGTGATTCCTTCTTAACCCATGGTAGGAGGCAACTAAAAATAGGAACCACCAAGTTTCTTATGAAAAAGGAAACCACGGGGGGGGGGGGGGGGGATGGGAAAATAGGATGTTATGGGGAGAGGAAGAAGGGAAGAAAACCTGGGTTAGACATCAGATTAGGCAGAAAGCTGATCAAGACACAGACACATCTGTTTGCACTGCAGAACTTTACCACCACAGATGACCACACAAAGCTTGTCTCCAGAATGTAAACCTCATGTCACAAGTATTCTCCATATCCCTCAGCCTGCCTTTGTTCTCAGGATATGTGTTGGATGATAAGAGGTTTATATTAGGATATGCCATCCATTAAGCTCAGCCTTTCCACTTACTGAAGGGCCAAGTGTAAGGTTTGGGAAGATCTCCAAAAGAAAATGCAGAAAAGCCTTCTTTTGATTTTTCACTAATCAGGTGCCTGCAATTCCAAGGATCTGAGGCCTTTTCCCACCCTCAGGGTGAAACAGATCAAAGAGCCCAGGAAAGAGCAGTGTGCGGCAGGCCACATTAGATGCTTTAGACTGCACCAGAAAAATGGCAGCAGGGTCTCATTCTTTAGTTTGAGCTAGCCTCCAGTGCAGCAATCCTCTTGCTGCAACTTCCTGAGTGATGGGATTGCAGATGTGGATCAGCATGTCAGGCTTGTTTGTTTTAAAAAGGAAACAGACTAACAGCAGAAGAAGGTTTGCTATTCAGACTTTATTTAAAATTGTGGAAACATTTTGCTACAGTAATAGTAAGGTGTAGTGTTTAATTTGGTAATTCCAAGGATTAGCTGAGATGTACCTGTTTGTTTCCAGACTGGATCTACACAGGACACGTAAGTAGAATTATGGCTTGGAAAAAATATCTACTGATTAGGTTGAAACATGAGGATAAGGACCCAGTAAATAGAATCAATCTGGTGTCAACATAAAATAAAATTCATTGGGCTGGAGAGATGGCTCAGCGGTTAAGAGCACTGGCTGCTCTTCCAGAGGTCATGAGTTCGATTCCCAGCAACCACATGGTGGCTCACAACCATCCATAATGAAATCTGCAGACAGAACACTGTATACATAATAAATAAATCTTTAATAAAATAATAAAATAAAATAAAATTCATGCCAGGCATGGTGGCGCACGCCTTTAATTCCAGCACTCGGGAGGCAGAGGCAGGTGGATCTCTGTGAGTTCAAGGCGAGCCTGGTCTACAAAGTGAATCCAGGACAGTCAGGGCTGTTATATAGAGAAACCTTGTCTCAAAAAATCTAAAAAATAAATAAAATAAATAAAATAAAATTCATAAGAAAATACTTTGTTTTGAGTCAAACACAAATGACCATGCCCTAAGGACACACAAATTCATGTTGGCCTGAACAACTTCAACAGGAGCTACAGAAAACTTTTATAGTTATAAAAGTAAACTGGTGGGAGCCTGAGGGTGGAGCTCAGTTGGCAGCATGCTTGCCTAGCATACATGAGGTTGTATTCAAAAGCAAACAAACAAAAATAAAGTAAAACAAGCAAGAAATCAGGTTGGGTCATCAAGTAGAGGAGGATACAGAGGTGCGGATTATTCTCTATGGGAGCCAGATGTTATCGTGAACAAGGGAAGAGAATCTTTTTTATTTTGAAACACAGTCTCACTATATATCTCTGTCTGTCCTGGAACTCACTACATAGACCAAGCTGGCCTTGAACTCACAGAAATCTGCCTCTGGTTGAGAATCTTTTATAAGACTGCTTTTATGGAATTTGGATTCTATTTTTCTCACCTTCAGGGTTAGCATAGGGCAGAGCTCTGTGAGATTTAAACAGTAAGGAGCTTCATCTAGTAATCACAAAATGCTATATCAGATGCAGAGGTTGCTAGCACATGACTAGTAAAAGAAAGTAAAGAACCCAGAGGGTGTTAGGGTCTGGAATTCGCTGAAGAAATTACCCCTGACTCAAATAGTATCCAACCAGCAATGAGTGTTTATTAATACAGCATGAAGGCAACACCACATAGGTAAAAATGGCAACCCAGGACCAAGGCACATAGGCCTTGTAAAAGCATTTAGGGGAATTCCAAGAACGGGTAGGTAATTTTTAATACAATTGGTGCATTCAAACTAAAAATGCAGGTGCAAGCAAAAGCACAAGGAACCTTTAGCCAGCGTTTATGAGTTTATCATAAGACAAGAGGAGCCTGAAACCTTGAGCTCCAAACCAGCAGCCTGCAACCTTGAGCTTCAAATTAGGCAACCTTATCTTTTTTCAGGCCAGATGGCCAGCCTCCCTTTGCTTGTCTGTCTATTGTCTGTGACTTTTCCAATAGCTGCTAAAATGCAGAAACCTGCCATGGAGTCAGCCTAGCAACTCCCTGAAGTTAAATCTTTTGAGGGATCGGGAGCCCTTCAGGGGATCCTTAATTAGGAGTCCTTTCTCCCCTCAAGATTTGTTCCATCTTAAATCCTTGACATGTGTTTGTGTTTATGGGTTGGTACTGTTGTAACAATCTAAGGGCATAAAGCATAACCAGAAGAAACAGACCCAAGGGCCCAATTAGGCTGGGACGTGAGTGGTCTATCAATTGGCGTTATAGATACCCATTTGTCTCTTATACTGGGGAGCCCCTTTTGACATAGCATTTCAGACTGTTAGGTGGGTCAATGGATGTCATATTCTTTTCTATAACTACTTCTAGCTGACATCAGGATATTGTTATCCGGATCCAGGAAGGCTGAAACACTAGTCAAAGGCAATGGGGCATTTATCAGAAGCATCTGATTAGTTGATCCACCTGAAAGACAAGGAGCAATCATATCGGCTGGACTGGTTCACATCAGCTTTCAGGAAGTCCTGCAAAAAGCTCAGCAGCTTGCAGTCCACAGGTGATCCCTGGATAGAGTCTGCCAGCCAGGTGAGAGTCTTCTGAGACAAACATAGACTAGGGACAGAAGCTAAAATTGTCTAGTAATTGGGGAAGGTGACGAATCTCAAGACCAAGGGAAAGTTCCCATTTTCAAGAACAGGTAGGTATACTTATCTGGAGCCCGTTTCATCTGTGGCAGGTGGATCTAAGTCCTACGACTCCTTTGATTTCTTGAGGCTTTTTAGAATCTTTAGTTTACACAAAAGCAATAAATTTTAGGAAGAAACCTGAAACATCCCTCATTTCTTTTATATTCCTTTACTCACTTTCTTGTCATCCTCTAACCTTAATAATTTGCATTTCCTGACCTTAAAAGAACACCTTATTTACCAAATCTTAAAACATTTTTAGATCCTCAAATACTTTCTTAGAAGCTTTCCTTTATAACTACCAACCTTGAATAATTTTTTTATGTTTATTTATTACTTCAAGTTACACCTCCATCACGGTTACCTCTTTCCAACCCTCCCAATTTCACCCTTCTGTAGAAATAATTAATTAAATTGTTTAACAGTTTTTATATTATTGTTAATTGATTGGTGGTGGTGTTAATCCTTAACCAGCCATTTTAAATGAGCGCACTGATACCACATGGATTTTAACAAGCCTTGGCCTGGATTGTGCAATCTTGGCCCATCTAAACTAGAACTTAATTCTATTTCTGGATAAAACCCCATATAATATACATACATCTCCTGGGCTGTTTTTCTGCACACTATGCCAGTGTTCCAGGTCACATGGAATGAGGTTCTTTTCTCTAAACCATGGCATGTGACTTCCTTCCTGCTCATTGTTTCTTCTCTTGGAGGCTTCTCTTCTGCTAGAGGCTTCTTCTACTTCATCTCCTGGAGGCTTCTTTCACCGAAAGCTTTCTGCTTTAGAAGCCCTCACCTTAGTCCCGCCTACCTTTGTCTCCTCAGACTCAGAAAGATGTACAGGCATCTACTCACTTATAATTAGATTTTAGACATATAGTACAGAATAACTCTCCTACAACCAACACACCAAAAAGAACAGGAACATAGACTTTGTTCCTGTTTGTTTCCAACCTTGAATAATTTTTTACTTTTTGAACTTATGTAAGTTTTTATATTCTCAGACCTTTATATAGAATACTTTCTAAGACCCTCAAAACTTGGATAAACTTTTTCTTTTTATCTAACAGAGACATTAATTATAGTAATAAGTTTTATCTGTTTATATTTTAATAAGAGGAAAACTTTTCTTCCAGCCATCAGTCCCATCATACCTGAGGATAAATTACTGCAGGAAGTATAATCCAAATGGCCTATGTATCTTCTATTATGACAAAGGCTTGGTGTTAATGTAACTTTATAATTGTGTCAGTTCCACTGTTTACCTCTTAACTCAGCTATCATCTAAATAATTGAGACTGTTTATATTATTTGTTAAACAGGCTTCACAACTAAAAAACTAAGCAGTTATTACTCTATTCTCTCTTTTTTTTTTCTTTGAAATAAGGTTTCTCTGTGTAGCCCTGGCTGTCTCAGACTCACTTTGTAGACCAGGCTTGCCTTGAACTCAAAGAGATCCACCTGCCTCTGCCTTCCGAGTGCTGGGATTAAAGGCATGTGCCACCATGCCTAACTATTATTCTATTCTTAACCCACTAAACTAATCTGGCTTCCTACCAGCTTAAATCTCAGAGATACTTGCACTTTGTGGCTCCTGCTTCAGCTGAATCTCTTTTCCTTGTCTGTCTCTCCTGCCTCTGTCTCCTCGTGAATCCCCCTACTTCCTCTCCTTAACTCTTCCACTGGGGGGCAGGAAGTCCAGCCCTATTCTCTCCCCTGCTCAGTGACTGACTGTAAACTGCTTTATTGGCATATCAGGGGACAATTGGGAGCAGTCTTTATAAAACATTGAGACATGAGCTCTTCAGGACAAGGACTGGAACCAGATATGGGGGATCCAGAAATCAGCATTTGAATAACACAATAACCTCATGGCTACAGCTTGGGAAATGATCTTGGGTTACCACAGCATGAACAGTCTTTTCATATAGTAGAATGTTTTACCAGAGCTACTCTAATAACTTAGTGGAATTTTAATAATAGCATCACAAGGGGAAGAATTTTGAAGTACTTCTGACTGTATTTACCAACATTAACGTTTAACATGAAGCCTGTGAGTAGTTTTAACTAGCTAATAAATTAACATGAACTAACATGGTGGTGGATTACCTTGGAGTAAGGAGCTAACTGTTTTCTGAGTCTGGTAACAAGGTAGCCTGTGTCTGGGCCTAGCTGTAGCAGTTCTAGGAGAAGGAGGCTTGAAGGCTGATTTTTACACACAAAGATGACTGAGAAGGCGGCATCTGAAGCTTTGGTTTTTTGCTATTAAACTGATCTTCAGACCCATCAGAGATCTCAGAAGGATAAACTATCTATTAATATGACAGAGGCTTACCCATTACCCAGACAGACTTCCCATTAGGCTCCTGTGATGTTGATGGCTCCATTGTGGGCACAGGTCCTAGGGCAGTATCGATCTTCTGCTGCCAGGCCCGGCAAATCTGAGAGGATTCCCTGTGGAGGAGGAACTTGGAAGACTGACCTTACTTTGTCTAGGCAAAGTGGGAATCTCTAATGTCCTGCTTTCCACAGTTTGGGCAGGCTCCTGGCAGCAGGTGGAGGCACTGGGGCAGTCTAACCCAATGGTTAGTGTATCACAATCCAGGTGAAGCCATCTGTCGTGTACCCATATGTGTACCCATATCTTCTTGGAGGACTTAGGGACACTGTTGGAGGCTGGAGGTTTTTTTATAGTAAGTTTTGTCATAGTAAGCTTTTTCATTTAATATTTAAATGCCATATTCTATAGATCTCTGAGATTTTTGAAGACTCTCTATTCATCTCAATATATTTAAATAGGCAAATGTTATTTGTCTCTAGTAACTTAACATCTGAAAAACTTAGAAAACATCTGTGATTAACTAAACTAGTACCTAACAAAACCATAAGCATAAGTTTGATTGACTATTAAGTTGCATTTACAATATACCTCAATTATCCTAAAGAGTTTGTGGTAGTAGCTTTCAAAAGGACTAGAACATTACATTGTATTTTTAAGAATACATAGTTACAATACCTTACCTCCTAACTTTGCATCAATATATAAAGATTTATAATAATGAAACCAGCCCTTTAGATTTTTTTTAGTCAACTTTTCCAGCAAAAATGTTGACAATTTAAACAAAGCAAAACAAAATTCCCCAGTCCAAGTCTATTAAGTGTTTCTGAAGACTTTTATATCCTATATTTATGTAAAGTTATCTGAGTAAATAGAAGTAAGGAAAACTGTATATTTTTAACCATTTACTATCTGTTTAACCTAGGAAGCATATCTTTGTGATAAATTAAGACTAGTATTTAACATGACCATGAGCTTTCCTGGCCAACCATCAATCTACATTACCCAATCTCCTAAATTAGATTGCCATAGCAGTTCATAAAAGGTTTGGAAATAAGCCTGTATTTTAAATGAGTTTCATTTCATTTTTTTTTTTTTTGGTTTTTCAAAACAGGGTTTCTCTGTAGCTCTGGCTGTCCTGGACTCGCTTTGTAGACCAGGCTGGCCTCCAACTCACTGTGATCCGCCTGCCTCTGTCTCCCAAGTGCTGGGATTAAAGGTGTGCACCACCACGCCCGGTGTTTCATTTCTTAATTACCATGAAAGACTAACAATTTAGGTTTTATCCTTGTTAAGTTTAGAGTATTAAAAAAAATCACAATTCTAAATTGAAGCTCTTTTAGTATCCAAATAAAACATCTAATCTAGAAACATAGTTTATAAAGAGACTGAGAACTTTCTGGCTTTTCTATGGCATATCACTATAAAGTATAGCAGTTTCCTGCATGACTTAGTTTATAAAAAGTCTGTATGTTAGGTCTTAAGAACATTACCAAAAACAAGCAAAAATTTTTAACCTTTTAAGAGTCAAGACTTAAAGCACAACCATAATTTAAAAGACATAACCAAGTTCTATGGGCAGTGTAAATAATTCAATTCAATGTCTCTAGAATTAATATATCCCAATATCCCAACTTAAAAGTATCTTTGGAATTATGTCATATGGCTTAAGATGATCTAAGCACACATTTTTAATTTATAACCTTGAGTCATGAGTTTTATGCATATCCAATAGCTAGCAAACATATAAGTAGTTAGATATATAAACCAGGGTTGAATCATCATACAATATGTTGCAAAGATATAACTTTGAATTTCTATCATCATATAAAAATCTATAACAATCTGAAATATGAGATTTGTTGGTTTCTTATTCTAAAAGAAGGTAACATTAATAAACAGAGTTTATTAGGTCTGAGAAGTTTCATAATTGTTGCTTTATACCAAGTGGTTATCTAAGATGGTGAAGTCACGTGGTAGGTTGCAAGCCATGTGGTCGACATGCTTGCTATTTAAAACATTTATGTTTCTCTCTATATATATACTTAAATGAAAGTTGCATCCAAGTTATATACACATATAAGCATAAAGTTAAATCCAAGCTACATACAAACATATGCATAATGCATATGCCCTAAATAAGAGTTGAATTATATATATATATACATATTGAAACTATACCCAATAAGCATATTATAAATCCTTAGATTAGAGTTGAAATATACATATATGTGTCTCAAAATAACCTTAAATATGTGTCAATATATAAAATTGTATACCAGTATATCAAAATTATTTAGAGACTAGCAATAGACCTTATTTAGAGACTAGCAATAGCTTTAATTACAGAGCAGATTCAATAATATTTCCTTATATCTTATCATTTTTATATTATATATCCATATTTCCCTTTAAATAAGACCATTAATAACATATAATTATTTCCCCCCAATAACCATAGATTAACCAAAACCCATCCACCTCCTTTTGGGAATGGGTCATAGTTTCTCTAAAAATTTGCTTCCTGCTAATTTTGGGTGAAGAAAACCTGTTAAGGGCCCCATGTCTGATCCAACTACTTGTGTTTGATCCTTTTGTTCTGTAAATATATCCCAATATCCTAACTTAAAAGTATCTTTGGAATTATGTCATATGGCTTAAGATGATCTAAGCACACATTTTTAATTAATAACCTTGAGTCATGAGTTTTATGCATACAGTTCAGCAATCAAAAGAATGCATGGGATGGGTAGGATGCACAGATAAACTAAGGAATATTTTCTGTTCTTTGATCTTCTTAATCAACTATTCTCCCAAAAATACCAAATGAGACTCTCTCAAGGAGGTGTTGAGCAAGACATCTCTCGACACCTCAGGCCAGGGGGCTTTTCAGTGCATCCACCAGCCCCAAGGGCCAGTCCAAACAGCCAGGGTGAATCCAAAACCAAGCACATCAAGCAGAGAAAAACAAAGAAAAGACCAGATAGGCACCAGGACATAAACACATAAATGTGGAGCGCCCCAGACTGAGAGTGATCAGCAGTGTAGTTGAAGTTTCCCTTTAAAGGCTCTGCTACTTGAGCAGGGGACTTCAAAAAATGCCTGGAAAATGTACTAAATGTTAGGATCTGGAACATGTTGAAGAAGACACCCAAAGTTAGATAGCATGCAACCAGCAATGAGCGTTGATTAATCCAGTATGCAGGGTTCAACACTTAGGTAAAAATGGCAACCCAGGACCAAGGCACATAGGTCTTTTAAAAGCATTTAGAGGAATTCCAAGAATGGGTAGGTAATTTTTAATACGACTGGAGTATTCAAACTAAAAATGCAGGTGCAAGCAAAAGCACAGGGGATCTTTAGCCAGCGTTCATGAGACAAAGGCATATTCAACCAACCGCCTGCAACCTTGAGCTCCAAACCAGCAGCCTGCAACCTTCAGCTTCAAATCAGGCAGCCTTATCTTTTTTCAGACCAGATGGCCAGCCCACCTTTGCTTGGCTATCTATGGTCTGTGACTTTTCCAGGAGCTGCTAAAATGCAGAAGCCTGCCATGGAGTCAGCCTGGCAACTCCCTGAAGTTAAACCTTTTCAGGGACCCAGAGTCCTTCAGGGGATATTTAATTAGGGGTCCCTGACCCTGGGTCCCTTCAAGGGGTGGTATACTCCTGTGATTATAGTACATGGGTTGGTCAGAAAAGAGAATGGAGATTGAGACAATTCTAGAGTACTTAGCAAAGGGCTATGGGCACTGAGAAGGGGAAGATAGCCCAAAATAGTGTTGGCTTCTTTTCTTATATATTTATTATTTGATTTTATGTGTGTGTGTGTGTGCCACTTGCATTCTAGAGCTTGCAGAGGTCAGAAAAAAGCTTGGGTCAGCTGGAATTGAAGTTAGAGTAGGTTATGAGTCATCATGTGGGTGCTGGGAACCAATCTGAGGGGCTCTCAAGACCATTAAGTGTCGTTAATCACTGAACCATCTCTCCACCTCCAACTTTGACTTCTTGACCAGCAATATTCCATCTTTCTATGGTCTCGAGACTACTTTTTTGGTCCTCTGCAAGCTTTTGAGTAAATATGTGTTGTGGTGAGCCGCAACCCTAAGATGGCGCCTGGCTTATTGCCAGAAAGCTCAAGCTTAGCTGTAAACAAGCCTTAGTTGGTAGCAGCTGCCTAGCCCGGTGTGCTTCCTCCTTTTGTGAGCCTATCTTGGATCGCTAGGTGGCGTGATCTGATTGGGTTTGAGTAGGCATGTAAGGGCTTGGGGGAGGAGAAGCAGGGAGACACAAGCGGAGACACAAGCAGACAATCAGAGACACAAGCAGGGATTCGGAAGACTGTTTTCAAGGGACCTGAATAAACTGCTGGAGAAGAGCTTTTGCGACTTGCGTCGTCCTTGCTGGTCGAGGGGGACGCGACAAGTGGTGGCCCATATGGGGAACCAGAAAAGACTCAGAACTCCTGCAGTCAGGGGCAGTGTACTGGTAAGTTCCCGGGATAAATTGGGACAATAAAGTTTCGCGGAAATTGCGAACTAAAGGTAACGTTTTGCGGGAAGTTGCGAACTAAAGGTAAAGTTTCGCGGGAAGTTGCGAACTATAAGGTCTCCAGGAGGGAGCAATAAGGACCTCAGTAAAGAGGCAATAAGGTCTCCGGGAGGGAGCAATAAAGTTCCGGGATTCGGACGAGTAGAAGACACAACTGGCAGAGCAAGGTGAGGAAAGCAGAGAGTGCCTCACAGAAATGGAGCAAATGCTGGCCTTGCTGGCCTTTATCAGTTGCTGGGAGAAGCTTGGGAGAGATCTAGATTTTGCCTGGGAGCAAGGTACATTGCAGGGAGGAGCACAGCCTATTTGGAGATATTGCAAGGCCGTGGAAAAGGGACAAGAGGCATTAGAGCAGTTAAAAGAGGAGCGCTTGGTCAAATCTGGGAAAGATACTTCGGAAGAGGATAGCTCAGAGTCTGAAGAGAAACTTAAAATGTTAACAAAGAAAATGGAGAAGTCATCTTTGAGGAAGAGTTCTGACTGCACCCGGATAGAGCCCTCAGGTCCGGGGCCACCTGTGTTGGCGCCGCTTTCATATAATGAGACTTCCCCTCCGAGTGGTCCTAGTGGGCGGTCATTCTGTCCAAATGTCTGGAGGGAAGTGAGACATGAGCTGTACTACCCTGTCTTTCAGGATGGAGGGGAAATCGTTATCATGAACCCCTCGATTTTAAGGTAATTAAAGCACTCGCTGAGTCTGTCCGCACTTATGGGATTAATGCTGCTTTCACTGTAGCTCAGGTGGAAGCTCTTAGTCGTTATTGCATGACTCCTAGTGACTGGATGAGCTTGGCACGTGCCTGCCTGTCCTCTGGGCAGTATTTAGATTGGAAGGCTTTCTTGATTGAGTTTGCTAATAAACAAGCTGCTGCTAATCGTGCAGCAGGAAACCCAGCCTGGGATGTGGACATGCTTCTTGGGCAAGGTCGATTTGCTCAACAACAAACTGGGTATCCGGCTCAGGTGTTTGAGCAAATCAATTTAATCGCAACCAGAGCTTGGAAATCATTGCCTAACAAAGGGGAAGTGAATGGCAATCTAACCAAGATTATTCAGGGTCCCCTGGAGCCTTTCTCAGACTTCGTGGCTAGAATGGTTAAAGCAGCTGAAAGGGTATTTGGAGACCCTGATTTGGCAATGCCCTTAATTAAACAACTTGTGTATGAGCAATGTACAAAGGAGTGTAAAGCAGCTATCACCCCTTATAAGAAGGTTGGAAGCCTGGATGCTTCAGTGCAGACTGCCATTACCTTAAATAATTTGTCAGCCAATGTAGCCACGGCCTTGGATGTATTGTGGCAGGTGGCCCAGATTGGCTGTGAGTGGAAAATGACTGGTTTGTGTGTGACCTCTGTGCCATATCAAAATTATACTGTAGCTGCAAATTTGTCTAAGCAACTCTCTCAGTATCTTACAGGAAATTGGTCTGGCGAGTTTGATAAGCTGATGCAGAATCTGAGAATTGCCATCGTGCATGTGAATTCCCCCCGGGTTGATGTCTCTGTTGCTGAAGGACTGTCAACATGGATCCTCCGAGCCATGAATCATCTGAAGGAATGGGCATGAATGGGTGCCCTAGTAGGCATGCTCTTCCTAGTCAGTTTCATTGCCCTATGGTGTATCTGTAAGATGAGGATTTCACAGAGGAGAAGTAATGCCATGCTGGTGCAAGCCTTTGCTGCCTTGGAGGCTGGACAGCCACAAGCTTGGTTGACTGTCCTAAAGGACTAAGCTATCATCACACTCAGGATGCGAGGCTAAGCACTGCACTTGGGGTCAGCTTCTAGCGACTTCAAGAAGGGCATGTTTGATTGCATATGGGTTGGTATCCTAGTTTCCCACCTCTGAGAAAAAGATACCGGACGGGTATGGCACCAGCCTGGTTGGCTACTGGGCGTGGGGTCATTACAATGTCCTTTACATGCATATCAGAGATCAGACCTCTACCCTTGCCTGTTGCATTTTAAAACAAAAAGGGGGATCTGTGGTGAGCCGCAACCCTAAGATGGCGCCTGGCTTATTGCCAGAAAGCTCAAGCTTACTGTAAACAAGCCTTAGTTGGTAGCAGCTGCCTAGCCCGGTGTGCTTCCTCCTTTTGTGAGCCTATCTTGGATCACTAGGTGGCGTGATCTGATTGGGTTTGAGTAGGCATATAAGGGCTTGGGGGAGGAGAAGCAGGGAGACACAAGCGGAGACACAAGCAGACAATCAGACACAAGCGGAGACACAAGCAGACAATCAGAGACACAAGCAGGGATTCGGAAGACTGTTTTCAAGGGACCTGAATAAACTGCTGGAGAAGAGCTTTTGAGACTTGCGTCGTCCTTGCTGGTCGAGGGGGATGCGACAATGTGTTGCTCTTAGGAGAACTTTATTGCAGTTCACACTGTTTATAGAGTATATGACATATAATAGCACTGTACTGAGATGGACCTCACCCACACCTGCTGCTTTAGTGTTTTGTTGTTGCTCTCTTGATGTTATTAGTCAGTATGTGTGGTGCTGGGGATCCAACCCATATTGTGCATACTAGGTAAGATTCTACCAATAACCCACATCCTCCAGCCTTGAAATCATTAATAATTTTTTGAACAAGAGGTCTTGAGCTTTTATGTTGCATTGGGTCCTTCAATTACATAACCAGTCCTGGTCTAGGGAATGACCCTGAGTCTTTGAGACCTGGTTCTAATTCAATCTCCACCATTAGCCAGTTTGTATTATCTTGGGAAATGTATGTAAATTACCTTCTTCTGTAAAATAAAACATAATCAGACTATTATTAAGACAAAAACAAACCATGTAGCAGTTTTCCATAGGTATTATTAATCTTGTCATCAATGACAAAAATTTAGATGAATTTGCAAAGGCACCATAGCAGTCCAAGAATAGAGCTGTCTTCGAAATTCATTTTTGCTAACATATTTCTGATCTGGATATGTAGATTGGCATCACCATCCTGTGGTAAGATAGGACAAGATAATTTTCCTAATTGCAGGCTTCACTGACACATTTTCTGCCAGAACCAAAGGAGAGTATGTATAACTTCAAATCTGATTCATCACCAAACACTTCTGCGGAGCACATTTCTTATAGATTTAAAAGAACTGAACTGTAACCAAGATAAAGGAGACATTATTTTAAAATGTAAAAATGTACCCATATAAAGGAATTTGCTATTAGCAATACTTCTTCTGCAGAGTGGGCCAGTTAAGTCATTTTATTTGCCATGTAATTGTTGAACACAATATTCTTAACCAAAGAAGGTACAAATCAAAAAACATTGCCAGACCCATTTTCCTAAGAGTGCATGCTAATTATCACCTTGCTGTGAGTAAAATGATGTGTTCTATTAGACTATAGCTTGGGTTAAGTTAGGAACAAAATGTAGAGGGAGGGCCAAGAGGGATAATTTTCTTCCACTTTTACTGAATACTCTCTATTAACTCCTTGCTTGTTACTATAATTAAAAGTTGTCGGGGCTGGAGAGATGGCTCAGCGGTTAAGAGCACTACCTAGTGCTCTTCCAAAGATTCTCAGTTCAATTCCCAGCAACCACATGGTGGCTCACAACCATCCACAATGTGATCTGGTGCCCTCTTCTGGAATGCAGGTGTACATGCAGATAGAGCACACATATGCATAAAATAAATAAAATAAATTAAAAAAAAAAAGTTGTCTTGGGAGGTACTTTAAACTATTTCTGAAGTTGAGAACAAGTTTTTAAAACGTAAAATGGACATTTAAAAAACTGTGCTTGGGCTGGAGAATGGCTCACCAGCTAATACTGTTATTTCGGAGGACAGAATTTGGTCCTAGCACCCACATCAATTGACCCACAATTTTCTGTAATTCCAGATCCGGAGGATCTGACATCCTCTTCTGTCTTCCTTAGAAGACACATGCGCTCAGGAGTACATACCCATGCATACACAAACACACTTAACTAATTAAGAGAAAGGAAAAAAAAAGAAATCATTTAAAAATGAACATGTTGGCATGTGGGTTCTTTTTCTCTCTGCAATATTCTAGGACTTGGGAGGCTGAGGCAGAGGATTGCTGTGAGTTCCAGCCAGCCTGGTCTATTTAGTAAGACTCTATCTGAAAAAATAATTAAACAATTGTAATACAGTATTGCTCTAGTTTCTGTTGTTGTTGCTGCAGTGATAAAACATTCTTGACCAAACAGTTTGGGAAGAAAGGGTTTATTTGGCTTGTATTTTCAGGATGCAATCCATCACTGAGGGAAGTCAGGATAGGAGTTCACAACCTGTTCACAATTTTGAAGCAGAAACTATGGAGGAATGTTGCCTGGTTGCTTACTCTCTGCTTAGTTTGTTTCTTAAATACTTTAGGATTACTTGCTTGAAGAATGGTGCCACTCATAATGGGTTGAGCCCTCCTGCATCAATTAATGAGACGGTACCTCACAGACAAGCTGCCGGACTAATCTGACCTGAGGCTTCTCTCAGATGGCTCTAGGCTGTGTCAAGTCGACAAATAAGGCTAACCAGGAAAAGTAAGTTTAACATATCATGACTGTTAGTGGAAACAGCTTGACTGCAACATTATGGTGAGAAAACTGTCCCTTAAAGAGTGAGTAATAATTCTCCAAGGAATCTCTTCAGTGATTTTAGAGTTGCTCTGTGTTGTACAGCATGAGTCCAAGGCTGGTTGCCTGGGAGAATCAAAGTGATATTCACAGCTCCAAGCATTCTAACTTTGGTGGGCTGAGGATATAGTTCAATGGTATAGCACAGTCTCCTAAGCCCAAGGTCCCAAGTTGGATTCCCTAGTCACACACACACACACACACACACACACACACACACACACACACACTCACACACACATTTATTGTGTGTGTACACAATAATTGAATAAATTAATTCATTAGTTAAAATTCACCTAGAGATTCACAGATCAATTTTTCCAAGTCTAGTTTGCAATTATTTTTTTTTAGTCTTTTTTTTTAAATAATTTATTTTTTATTTCTTCAAGTTACATCTCAATCACAATCCCCTCCCTACTCCCCCCTCCAGTCCCACCCTTCCACCCTCCTCCCCTTCAACCCCCCCATCCTCTTCCCTTCTATTTTTTTTTTTTTTTAGTTTAAGGTATTTATTTTTCCCCCCAACAGCTCTCCCTTTCAGTCCAAATAATGGTTCTTTTTCTTATAACTATAAATACAATACAAAACAACAGAAATAAATAGGCCACGATTATAAGAGTTATATGGCTTAGCATACATTCCCAATGTCCAGTCCA
>CAJQZJ010034413.1:895824-925366 GCA_907164525.1 Lophiomys imhausi
GGAGACCAGCGCCATTTTTAAGGCGCGGCACGTCGCAGCTCTCTACAAAAGCCTACTTCTTTTTTCTGGCACCATATTATTTCATAGAATGACAGGTGTACACTGTAGTCCAAGATGCCCTAGAACTCATTATATAGTTCAGACTAATTTCAAATCCCCTGTGGCTTTTCTGTCTCAGTATCTTTATTGTGGGATTACAGGTGAGTACCAACCCCAGCTCATGTGAGTTTTATACACATCATTCCCTGTTTTCTGGATTTTGTATTTTCTTATTTTTGTATCAGTCATTCATTGTGCAAAGGATTTCCTCTAAAAGCATATTAGTAATTTGATATGAGGCAGGAGAATTGAAAGATTGAGCCCAGCCTTGGCTACATAATGAAAATGTTTCTCAATGTAGTTGAGCTTTGGAGGTCAAAGGCAATGGCACCTGACCTAGTTCTATGTCTTTTTGAGGGGGGGGTGGTTTTTTGAGACAGGGTTTCTCTGTGTAGTCCTGGCTGTCCTGGTCTCACTTTATAGACCAGGCTGGCCTTGAACTCGAAAAGATCTGCCTGCCTCTGCCTCCCAAATGCTGGGGTTAAAGGCGTGTGCCACCAACGCCCTGCCTAGTTCTATGTCATTTGATAATTTCACACATGTATACAAGGTGTTTTGATCACTCCCCACCCCCATTTCCATCTTAACTTGCTATACCAAATTCTTCCCTACAAATCTATTTCCTATGTTCATGATTTTGTTTTTATTGCTGTTGTTTTCTTTTCCACTGAATTTAACTAGGGTTGTCTGTGTTTCCTTTAGAACTATGTACTGGAACCTGATGTACTGGATCACCAGTGGGTACACAACATCACAGTTTTTTATAGGGGTGTAACTATTACCTGGGTTAAAGGGAGATTGAACATTCTTTTCTGGGGAACTTGCACTTATTTGAAAAAGTCTATTTCACATCATAACTCTGCTCATAGTATTTGAGTCTCCAACACATTATCAACACATTATCGTATATTCTGTATTTGTTGAATTTGCATTCAATGGTTGTAGCCCCAAATAGAAGTCTAAATAACTAAGACTACATTTTTGGTAACTATTACATCATAATGTATAGGTTCTGGGTTTTTTTTTTTTTTTTGGAGACAGCCTAATTAGCCACAGATGACCCTGAACTTCTTACCCTCCTGCCTCTACCTCCAAAGTGCTGAGATTACAGCCATGCCCACCATTGTTTGTAAGTGTAGTTTACCTTCCCTTTGTTTTGTATACTTAGATCATAACATTAGTTCAGTAATGTTTTGCTAAAATTCTATTACTTACTAATTCTACTTCAAGATAGTAAAGGAGGCACTACAATTTATGTTTTACAAAGACTTTGGGTTTAATACCTAGTACTGTGTGTATGTGTGTGTGTGTGTGTGTGTGTGTGTGTGTGTGTGTGTGTGGTCATTGGCCTGATGGAGTCTGTAGTAGTTTGGATAAAAATGCCCCCCACAGGCCCACAAAGAGTGGCACTATTAGTAGGCGTGGCTTTGTTAGAGGTCGTGTGTCACTAGGGCTGGGCTTTGAGATTTCCGAAGCTCAAGCCAGGCCCTGTATAGAAGGAATATCTTGTGTACTGTATGGATACATAGTCTGTCAATAAAAAACCTATGGCCTATAGGAAAAGGTAGACTAGAAGGTGGAATATCCTGTCGGCGGAGAGGATTCTGGGAGAGTGCTGGAAGTTTCAATGGGATCATGGAGGAGGGCACACACCTGGTAACCAGCCAAGTGGCAGAACTTAGACTAGAATAAATGGCTTAATTAAGTAACAAACTAGTCAGGGAATCAGCCTAGCTGTGTGGCCTAGGTATTTATAAATATATTTTGAGTCTCAGAGTCTTATTTCTGGGAGCTTGGGGCTGGAAGGAAGAACACACACTACAACAGCCCAGTCTCTCTTTCTTTCTCTCTCTCTTTTCCTGCTGCCTGCGGATCCAGATGTAGAACTCTCAGCTACCTCTCCATTTCCATGCCTGCCTGTATGCCACCATGCTTCCTGCCATGACAATAATGGACTAAACTTCTGAACTGTAAGCCAGCCCCATTTAAATGTTTTAACAAGAGTTGCCATGGTCATGGTATCTCTTTACGTAATAAAACTCTAAGACAGAGCCATAGCTCAGAACTCTGAAAACAATCTACAAGACTTCTTGAGTAGCACATAGTCTATGACACAGGTAGGCCTGAGTTCTCCGGGGCTCGAAGCCTTGATAATGCTCAGAGATTTCTTTCTTTTTTTTTTTTTTGGTTTTTCGAGACAGGGTTTCTCTGTGTAGCCCTGGCTGTCCTGGACTCGCTTTGTAGACCAGGCTGGCCTGGAACTCACAAAGATCCGCCTGCTTCTGCCTCCCAAGTGCTGGGATTAAAGGCGTGCGCCACCACTGCCCGGCTGCTCAGAGATTTCTTTATGAGACTCACATTACCTTGACTCTGACCTCCCATTCCATTCGTCTCTGTTCAGCTTCTGTCTTATTCCTGAGGTGACGTTGGATGTAAGTATTTTTAGATGCTGACACCAGATAAATGTATATATAAAAAAAGTCTAGTTCTACTTTCACTTCCTGTACAGGATAACATTAGCATATTTTCCATATGAAGAGAGACTGCCGTGTGCCATATGCTCAGTACCATATGGTTCTATGTGTATTTGAAGACTTTAATGTAGCACAAAAGCAAAGAGACTTAGATTAAAATATTTATTGTGCTTTGTGGCTTAAAGTTTCTGAGTGTTACAGAGCTTAAATTGTTTTCTACATGTATGCCATGGAATGAGCTATTAATAACTAGGAAAGCTAACTGAGCAAGAGCAGCTTTGGGCAAAATAAAAGTAAAACAGTAACATTTAAGTTTAATGTAGGCAAGATCTGAGAGGTCTTGAAATCAGACGTCATTTCAGTGGGTAGACAAAGAAGGCAAACTGGGAAACAACATGGCTAACCAAGAATCAGGGAACATTTCCCCTAAACATGGCTCAAAATTAGATTTTGGGGGATATGTTTTGGAGACAGGGTTTCTCTGAAGAGCTCAGGGTAACACAGAATTTATTATGTAGTGAATTTGGGCTGGTCTTGAACTTGTTGCAGCTCTCCTGCCTCCACTTTCTGAGTGTTAGGATTACATATTTACCACTATGCTTGGCAAGGATTCATTTCTTTTTTAGACAAGGTTATACTCTATAAGCCTGGCTGGCCTGATGTATGCCACTTTACCCAACAAGAATTAGACCCCTTAAGCGTAGTGTTCCATATTGTACATGCCTTCATGAGCTCAAGAAATATCAATTGAGGGGCTTTTAATCTTATTTTATATAGGTATATAGTGTATGTACGTGTTTATATGTGTGTGCACATGTGTGTGTATGTACACAGATATTTGAGTTGGAAGTCTGATCTCTTCCTCAGTCACTTCTCCACCCTATTTTTTAGACACTGGTCTCTCACCAAACCTGGTCCTTCCGGATTTGGCTAGACTGGTTGGCCAGGATCCCCAGTCCTAGGATCTGAACTGATATCCGCATACCCGCATGGCAGTCACTCTACCCACTGAGCCATCTTCATGGCCCCATTCTATTCTATGATACATGGTCTCTTGTTTTCTAGGCTGGCTTTGAACTTGTTATGTGGCTGAAGATGACTCAGAGTTTCTGGTCCCCCCTGCTTCCACCTTCTGAGTGTCAGGATTAGAGACATGTGTCACCAATCCAATTTATGTGGTACTGAGGACTGAACCCAGGGTCTCCTGAATGCCAGGGAAGCACTCTACCAAACTTAGCTACATCTCTAGCCTGATTGAGGTTCTTCTTTTTCTACATATAAGATACTACAATGGTTCCTAGAGAAATAAGAATTAAGAAATGACAGATGAATACTTGACCTCAAGTAGTTTATAATGTAGTGGGGAAGGAAAACAATAATTTTTAATCATTTATGATTATAAAGTTATAAGTAGAATCAAGAACTATTTAAGAGAGATTATTCTCATTTGCTTTCTGTTGCTGTGATAAAATACCAATAGCAACTTAGAGGAAGAAAGGGTTTATTCATCTTATAAATCCCCCTCACGAGTCCATCATTGAGGAAAGTTACAGCAGGAACTTCAAGGTGAGCCTGCTTGCTTTTACACACAGCATTATCTCTGAGCAAAGAGCTCACTTGAGTCAAGAAGTACATCAGAAATCATAGAGGATGCTGCTGGTTAGCTGGCTCAAGGATAGGCTTATTCTTATCTAGATTTTATTTATTTATTTATTTACTTGTTTGCTTACTTACTTTATATTTTTTAGTCATCTAGCTTCTTGTACAGATCAGAACCACCTGCTGAAGAAATAGTGTCACCCACAGCATACAAGGCTCTCCTATATTAGTTACAGTGTGAATAGTACAGTGTGAACAGGAGTGAACAGTGTATTTTAGGGCATCAGCAAAAGGCTTATGATGGCTGCTGCTGCTGGGTTCTTTCCTGCTTTGTGCCCAGAATGGATGTTTTATACATTGTTGTTTTTCCTCCTAGTCAGAAAGAAACTTTGGGGTCCTACCTCAAGGCCCCACTGCAAAATGTGCCAGCCATTTCAGACAAGAGCAGCAGAGAGTTGTTACCAAGATAGAACAGCCAAAAGTTACCAGGTTATAAAAATAAACTACTGATATAAAAAGCATTTAATTCATTGAAAACCTCTGTTACTCATTTTAAAATGCAATTTTCAGTTCCATTCCATTTGAAAGCAACTATTGAAAACTGTAGAGGATAATTGACAAATAAAAAATAATAGTCAATTGAACCAATAGTTTTGTTAGATATTAGTTTAGTTAATTGCAGAAATATGCTGTATTTAGTCTCTTCTATATGTTTTTGAAGTTAAGTAGACAGTACATAAATAAAAAAAAACAACAACCAATGTTTGTCTATTTAGGTAGACAAACAGGTAGATGATAGATGGTTTTCAAAAATCTCAGAGACCTACAGAAAATGGCATTTAAGATGTTTTAATAAGAAAAGGTTTTTCTGTCAGAGAGACATCTGCTCATGGCAGTACCCACAATCTACTTGATAAAAGATGATGGGCATTAAAGAAACAAATGTGGCAAGATAGTCACTGGACAAAAAACTGCTGATAGCAGGCTGTCTGTCCAATCTGTGAACAAGCAGGACACTGAAAAGTTGACTGATCAACGTTACAGAGATAAGATAAACCAGTCCTTTAATATTTCTGCTTCACAGAAAAGTTTGTCTGATATTCTGGGCCAGTAGGTTGAAGACTAGTTATCCCAACAACTCAGAGAAACCATGGGTGACTGTTGAGGTAGCCAGCAACCTCTGCCATTGCTAGGTTTGGAAGTTGCTTGATCTACATTTCCTACATACTTGGGTAATATTTTAATTTCCTTCAAAAGTCTCTGATGGTGTTGAAGCCTAAATAGTTATAATCTTAAAGTTGAGTTTGTTGTATAGGATTTAAGAAATATTTTAGGTCTAAAAGATGTTATAGGCTGATAAGTGCAAATAAAAATAGAAAATGATAAAGGTACAGAACTCTAACCTAGGTATAGTTAATAGATGCTTTCTCCAACGTTGCTAAATACAAATGGACTGGACATTGTAAATATAATTCTTGATAGAGCTGATAAATATCTTTATATGTAGCATATATATATGTATATATATACACCATTTTTTAACTAAAAGGGGGAAATGTGGTATGAATTTATTAAAATAACCAATTATGAGAATGTTTTTGTTTAATCTCAGGTGTGAGACTGCTTAAGACACAGATGTATTGGCTGTCTCGTGAGCTAGCAGGGATGTGGCTTAGCCAGCTGAGCAAGTGTAACTGAGGGCTTGGGAGAGAGGAATAATTAAACTTGCTCAGCTGGTTAAGCCACACCCCTGCTAGCTCACAAGATCATTAATACTTTATACCTGTGTCTTTTTTTTTAGATTTAATTATTTATTTTACATGTATGAGAGCTATATCTGCATGTTCCCCTACATGCTAGAAGAGGGCATCAGATTCCAGTAGAGATGGTTGTGAGCCACCATGTGGTTGCTGGGAATTGAACTCCAGACCTCTGGAAGAGCAGACAGTACTCTTAACCATGGAGCCATCTCTCCAGCCCTATCAGCCCTATACTTGTGTCTTAAGCAGCCCACTTGGGAGTAAACAAAAACATTCTCACAATTGGTTTTAATAAACTCCTACCACGGACCTACCATAAAACAAAGAACACAAGTTTACAGGTTTTTGGTTTTGTTTTTTGGGTTTTTTTTGTTTTGTTTTGTTTTGTTTTTTGTTTTTTGTTTTACCAGCCCTTTCAGATTCACTTCTTTCTTAACCTTGCCCTGTTCCTTGTAGCTTTGGGCTGAGTTTAACTACAGAGACGTTCATTTGGAGAGAGGGGAGGGGAGGCAAAGAGGAACCAGGCTCCTCTTTTCTTTCTGAAAAAAGGCTCCATTGATTTCTTTTCTTCTCTAAAGGCTACATCCCTTTGGGCTCCAGGAGCCATCTTCTTACTCCTCCTAACTAAGGGTGCTTAATAAGGGTTGCTTGGTGCTCATCTCAATGAGTAAATACCCCTCACTGAACTCACCCACCCCTGTGCCATCCTTTCCTGCCAGAACTCTCATGGTGGTTAGGGCTTCTGTGGTAAATGGAATATTTTCAGCAGAGGACAGAGCTTCTTATGTAGGAAAAGTGTTTGAAGAAAGGCCAGCTAGAATGTAGAGACTGACGAAGGAAGGATGAAGCAGAGGTGAGTGCTCTGATGCCAAATCATAGGTCACAGGATAAAGTAAATGACCTCTCCATTTCCATCTTACTGTGCTCAAATACCTGAGAAGTAGCAGCTTAGTGGAGCTAGGGTTTATTTTGGCCTACAGTTTAAGAAAGGATAGATACAGTTTAACACACACACACACACACACACACACACACACACACACACACACACACCCAACCAGGATGGCTGCTACTGTGCAAGGCTGCTTTCTCATGTGATCTCAGAAGGAAGTGGAGAAAAGTGAACGCTGTACTCAGCCCACTTTCTCCTTTTCATTCAGTCTGAGACACCAGGCCAAGGAATGTTTACACTTACATTTAGGGTGGGTCCTGGCACTTCATTTTACTCAATCTAAGAATTCCTCATAGATGTTTCCAGATATTTGCCTCCAAAGAGATTCTAGGTCATGCAAGGTTGACAATATTAACTATCGCAGACATGCTATGTGTTTTGATCTTTGGGCCTTGAGCCAGAAGCACCCAGTAAGAAGTTCATAGGAACTGGACAGAATTCAAAAAAGGTGTTTAAACAGCAAGGATAGAGTGTTGGGGACAGGACCAAGCCTGCCTTTTGGAAAGATTTCTGCTGAGGGGCTAGATTAAATGTAAGGAAACTGAGGAATAGATGATACAGCCTTAGACTATAACTTGTAATGTAGTCAGAAGAACATAGATTGAAGAGTTATTTAGCAATGAAATTATTATTCTAGGGGGAAAGGTAAAAGAAAAGAGAAGAAAGGACCAGCAAGATGGTTTAGTGGGCAAAGATGCATGCTGCCAAGCCTCATGTCCCAGGTTTAAGTCCCAGGAACCACATGATTGAATGAGAGAACCAACTCCTGTAAGTTGTCCTCTGGCCACCACATGAACACCCTGGCACTTATCAATAAACAAACAAATACATACATACATACATTTAAAAATTATTTTTTTAAAAAGTGAGGAAGCAGGGATCAAGGTTACCCCCTCGTTTTTTTTCTAAACTACATGAAGACCAATTGCTTTATTTGAATCCTTGATTGTTACCTAGGACTTAATGACTTATCTAAATTATTTTTTTTCTTTCTTCCGTTCATTAATAGATGAATAAATTTATGGAAGTTGGGTAACAAATTGCACATAGATTTTCTTCAGCCCCCAAACTAAAGTCAGATTAGGTTTCTGTACAAGGACTTATCTGATGATAAGTCCAGGTGGTCTGGGCCACATAGTTCAGCACTCAGGACGCATTACCTGCAATGCTCAGTTCAGCACAGCACTTGGCTGGTGTGAGTAGGAAGAAATCTAATTTAGACAAACCTGAATTGGGCTGCAGTTTGTGATGCAAGGGCTTTGCTCCTCACACATTGTCTTAGTTAGGGTTTGCTGTGTAAAGACACCAGGACCATGGCAACTCTTTTTTTTTTTTTTTTTTTTTTTTGGTTTTTCGAGACAGGGTTTCTCTGTTTAACAGCTCTGGCTGTCCTGGACTCGCTTTGTAGACCAGGCTGGCCTCGAACTCACAAAGATTCGCCTGCCTCTGCCTCCCAAGTGCTGGGATTAAAGGCGTGCGCCACCACCGCCCGGCTGGCAACTCTTATAAATGAAAACATTTGATTGGGTCTGGTTTACAGTTTCAGAGGTTTAGTCCATTATCATCATGGTGGAAAACATGGCAGTGTTTAGGCAGACAAGGTGCTGGAGGAGCTGAGAGTTCTACATCTTGATTTGCAGGGAGCAAAAGGGTACTGTGTGCCACACTGGGCATAGCTTAAGTATATATGATCTCAAAGCCCACCCCAGGCCTTCTTCAACAAGGCCACACCTCTTAATAATGCCACTGTCCATGGGCCAAGCATTCAAACACATGAGTCTATGGGAGTCATTCCTGTTCAAACCACCACACACATAATTGATGAATGAAACATTTAATAAGCAGTAGTTGGAAAGTGACTTATGGTGTCTCCATTTAGGAGAAGGCTCTTTGTTTTCTGTTGAAGGTCTGTTGCACAGGATTACAAGCCAAACTGCCACCATCTTCTCTTCTGCAGAGTCTGCCCACAAAAGAGTATCACAGCTAAACGTACTGACCATTTACCTTTCCTTGTAGAAAAAAGGGGCAGGAAGGATCATGGGACTCTTTTTTTTTTTTTTTTTTGGTTTTTCAAGACAGGGTTTCCCTGTGTATCCTTGGCTGTTCTGGGCTCACTTTGCAGAGCAAGCTAGCCTTGAACCCACAGAGATGCACCTGCCTCTGCCTCCCAAGTGCTGGGATTAAAGGCATGTGCCACCATGCCCTGCAATTAGACAGCTGTGAACTGCCATGTGGTTGCAGGGATTTGAACCTGGGTCCTTTGGAAGAACAGTCAGTGCTCTTAACCGCTGAGCAATCTCTCCAGCCCCAATCATGGGACTCTTACCTTAGTAGGTAGTCACCTTCTCAAACAGCTAAATGCAATTCTGTCCTATTGCACATGATCTTGAGGAAGGGTCTAGAGGATACTGGATACAGTTAGGGATGGATGAGGGGAGTCAACATTGCTGGTGGATGTAGACCTTCCAGTGTGGCTCCTTTAATGTCACCCACGCTCCTGTCCTTAACTCTGTGAGTAAGCATAACTCATTGGTTTCTCTGGATGGACCTTGGAGGAATCATATCTCAGTTTGATGTTGGGCCTTTCAGTGTAAGATAGGCAGACATTGCTTATGTCTTCCAGGGAAAGGAAGGGTTCTAGCATTCAGGCTATTTCTTCTCCTCTGAGTTGAGCTGAAATGAATTTCCACCCAAATTCCATGTTGTGAGCTTTTTAGGCTAGAATTTAATATCCAGGAATTGAAAAAAAACCAATGTTTGCTGCTTTCTGGTATTCACAGCCTTCTCAATGCAAGATAAACTGTGTTTAATCTTTTCCATATACAATGTAGTTATAGGTTTCCCCAGCCAATGCCTTTCTAAACTAAAATTTCCTGTTAGTCTGTATTTATTTTGTATTGATTACTCTGTGAACTACTACTGCAACACATACACACACACACACACACACACACACACACACACACACAGAGAGACAGAGACAGAGACAGAGAGGAAAGAGAGAGAACTCCACACACATGCCGTACATCACCACATGCCAATATTGATTAGCTTTTATTGTAACCTATGAAATTAGTATATGACCCCATTTCACACAAAGAAATTGAGGTCTACATTTAGAAGTCCTAAGCTGAAACCAGATTTGTTGGGGTAGTGTTAAGCATTCTAAATGTTAATTAATTGGTCCTGCTCACTGTCTGTTACTTACATTGACTCCAATTGGTTAAATAAAATGCCGAGGCCTGAGACTAGGCAAAGACAGAGAAAGGTGGGACTTCCTGAGATTTAGAACAGGAAGCCTGTGCTTTAGACAGAGGATTAAGGCATTCCAGCCAGGAGCAGGAAGAGTCACATACCATGGGTTAGAGAAAAGAACCTCATTCCACATGGCCAGGAACATCGGCATATTGTGGAGAATGGCAGTCCAAGGGGATGTATGTATATATGGGGTCATATTTGGATAATAGAATTATGAGCTAGCTTAGATGGGCTAGGAGTGCACAATTCAGGCCAAGGCTTGTTAGAAATCCATGGGGTCTCTGTGTGCTCATTTATAGTGGATGGTTAAGGATTAGCCACCAAAACAATTAACAATAATATAAATACTGGTTAAATAGTTTAATTAGCCATTTTTTTCTACACAGATTTATTTTGCTAGACCATTTTACCACAGAATCATCAGACCCGTCTTTCATTTCTCTACTTTAATCTGTGGTTAAAGTATAACACCTGTATAACCACATGTATAACATTTACAGTATTTTGAAATTAGGGACATCTCTAATGGTGACAAAAGCAAAGTAAAATATATAAGAAATAGTGAGGTGAAGAAGTAGTTAAAGGATTTTAAAAATTAAGTCACTAAAGGAGGTTATTGGCATGTGATCTATTTTTACTTTTTTAATGTGAATGGCTGTTTTGCCAGCCTGTGTGGCTGTGTATCACATGAGTGCTTGGTGTCTACTGAGGAAAGGGTACTGGATGCTCTGAGACAGTTTTGAGCCACCATGTGGGTGCTGGGGACTGAATATTGATCCTTTAGAAGAAGAATCAGTGCTCTTAAACTGAGCAATCTCCCCAGCCCCAGCCAAACACTCTTCAATGGGTCTTCTATTTGAGTCTTTAAACTAGAGTGTGAAACTGGACCAATAAGGGCTAAGGACATGGCCTGGTAGCTAAGTGCATTTCCTGCTCTTCCAGAAGATCTGAGTTCAATTTCCAGTACACAAATACCTGGAACTTCAGCTCCAGGGGATCTAAACCACATGTACACACATAGATACAGAGGCATATAAATAAATCTTTAAAATAAGGAACTGAATTAGGAGTTTTTTGTTGTTGTTGTTGTTTTTTGGTTTTTCAAAACAGGGTTTCTCTGTGTAACAGCTCTGGCTGTCCTGGACTCACTTTGTAGATCAGGCAGGCCTTGAACTCATGGAGATCCGCCTGCCTCCTCCACTTCTTAAGTGCTGGAATTAAAGACATGCGCCACCACACCTTATGATGGAGCTTTTCTTAAACATAGGAAGTTTGCTAATACAATAAGCTGGACTCCAAGTCAAAAGGTGGGATGTGAATCTGAGTTTCAAATCCTAGTTTTTTCCAGGCTGAAGTAGAATTATCACAATGAGTTTGAGTCCAGCCTAGGCTACATAGTGAGTTCCAGGGTAAGCCTGGGCTATGGAGTGAGAATATCTCTTAAATTAAACAGATGAAAATAAAATAAAATGACAGACATTTCAGCACTTGACAGGTAGAGGAAGGTGATCAGGAGTTCAAGTCTGAGGCCAGCCTGGCATTCTTCAGACCTTGTTACCCATCCCCCATCTCTATTTTTATTATGAATTGTATACGTTTGGCAAATCATTTGACATCTTAGATCCTTATTAGGTGGCAAAAGTTCACTATATACATCACAGAAAACATTAAAGATTCCAGGGCATTGTAGAAGTAAAGACATTGTTGACTTACTGGGGCCAGAGTCAAAAGAATGATGCTGATGTCCCTATAAGCAGAACCCTGGCACAACAGCGGTTTAAACCATGGTGGCAATTTTTTTATCTGTTCAATTTTCACGTTTTTGTATTATGACAGGGTGTGAAATCACTGTATATTTTCAGCACAAGAACCTGAAATAAGTTGTCCAAGGTCAGAGAGATAATCAGAAATAAAATTAGAATTTATTTCTACCTTGCCTTGAAGATTTCCCTCTTTAGAATACCTTTGCTTAAAACCATTTATGGTGAACATGTAACTTAAGCATCTGTGGTTAAATTTAGCAGATAATGTGCAAAGATGAGACTGAGGGAATGTATTTACAGAAAAGACTACTTAGAATGGGTTTTTATCTACTAGAGGAGAGATGGGCTCTAGGCATTCCTAGAGCTCTCAGAAACTAGTCACTATTCAGGGGAAAGCCTGTGAGGTGAAATTCTTTTCTAGATATTTCAACTTTGAATTTGTATGTGGAAGTAATTTAGTTTTTCTTCCTATTCTTATATATGTGTCCACACAGTGGGCCAGCCCCACTGTGTCATCAGGAGACAGTAGAGCCTGACTAAAAAACAAACAGCACGGTGTGGTGGCTACAGAAAGTGAGCATTCAAGTTGTTTGCCTCTTCCATATAAAGCTCAGGACAGGTTTGATGTCAATTCCCGCACCCTAAGGAGGCTAAGGTGAGCAGATTGCTGTCTGTTTGATGCCAGTCTGCACTACAGTGAGTTTCAGGCCTGGCTGGGTGACTTCAAAATATAAAAAATAAAAACAATATGTAAAGGAACACAAAAACACACTCAAGCCTGATGACCTGACTTCAATGCCTGGGACCCACTTCCACAGGTTGTCCTCTGAAATAAATAAATATAATAAAATTTTAAAAATAATAAAATAAAGATCTTTTCCCAATCTGTAGGCTGCATTTTGTTTTAATGACAGTGTCCTTTGCCTTACAGAAGCTTTTCAGTTTCATGAGGTCCCATTTATTGATTGTTGGTGTTCTGTTCAGCAAGTTGTCACCTGTGCCAATGAATTCAAGGCTTTTCCCTACTCTCCCTTCTATTAGATTTAGTGAGTCTGGTTTTATGTTAAGGTCTTTGATCCACTTCGACTTAAGTTTTGTGCAAGGTGATAAATATGGGTCTAATTTCATTCTTTTACATGTTGACATCCAGTTAGACCAGCACCATTTGTTGAAGATGCTGTCCTTCTTCCATTGTACAGTTTTGGCTTCTCTGTCAAAATTAAGTGACTGTAGGTGTGTAGGTTTATTCCTGGGTCTTAATTAATAAAGAACTCAAGAAGTTAAACATCAACAAACCAAGTAACCTAATCAAAAAATGGGGTACAGAGCTAAACCGAGAATTCACAAAAGATGAATCTAGAATGACCGAGAGTCACTTGAAGAAATGCTCAACTTCCATATTCATCAGAGAAATGCAACTCAAAAAGATTCTGAGATTCCAGCTCACTCCTGTCAGAATGGCTAAGATCAAAAACTCAAAAAAGAGCATATGCTGGCGAGGCTGCGGAGAAAGGGGAACACTCCCACATTGCTGGTGGGAGTGCAAACTTGTACAGCCACAATGGAAATCAGTTTGACGATATCTTTGAAAACTTGGAATAGCTCTCCCTCAAGACCCAGCCATACCACTCCTGGGCATATATCCAAAAGATTACTCACCATTCTACAGGGACATCTCAACTATGTTCACAGAAGCTTTATTTGTAATAGCTAGAAACTGGAAACAACCCAGATGTCCTTCAACTGAAGAATGGATTAAAAAAAAAAAAAACAACAAAAGCAAACAAACAAAAAACTGGCACATTTACACAATGGAATACTATTCAACTTTCAGAAACAAGGAAATCATGCAATTTGCAACCAAATGGATGGAACTAGAAAAGCTCATCATGAGTGAGCTTACTCAGACTCAGAAAGATACACCTGGCATATATTCACTTATAACTGGATTTTAGCCATAGAGTACAGGATAACCATCCTACAATCAATTGAGTCAAAACTACAGGAATATGGACTTGGTTACCTGTTAGTGGGACAATCCACTCTAGTGGAACTGCCATGTATGCCTCCTGTGCAAGAGGAAGCTCTTAGACCTCATATGACTAACGAAGTGAGGGGGGCTGATACATGGAGGCACCCTACACCAGAGGTATGGGATGGGTGGGAGAGGGGTAGAGTGTGGAAGGGTGGGACTGGAAGGGGGAGTGGAGGCAGGGGAGGTAATGTAGACGTAACTTGAAGTAATAAATAAATGTTAAAAAATAAAATAAAATGAGCCAGATGTTGTGATGCACACCTTTAATCCCAGCACTTGGGAGGTAGAGGCAGGTGGATCTCTACGAGTTCAAGGCCAGCTTGGTCTACAAAGCAAGTTGAGGACAGCCACACCTACAAAGAGAAACCCTGTCTCGAACCCCCCCCCAAAATAATGATAATGATAATAATAATAATAACAATAATAATAATAATAATAATAAAATGAAAAGAAAGGAAGACTATAGTCATGAGTTGCTTAAGCGATTTTGGTTATCTTAAGTATAAAAATTTTATCTCTATTTGCATAACTCAAAGGATTTAACTAAAATATCAACTGTGCACACTTTATTTAGTGTGAAATTTTATCCTACAATGTATTTTGTTATTGTTTGTTGAAACAGGATCTCGTGCAGTTCAGACTGGCCTCAAATTTTGTATGTAACCTACAGTAGCCTTGATCCTCCTCAGTGCTGGGATTATAGTCATTTCCTGTTGTGCCTCACTTTGCTATGTATTTTGGTAGAAGAGCCAGTTAAATACATTATTGACAAGATAGTTTAACTTACTGTTTCCTATACATGGAGAGGAACTGAGTTATTTAATATCTTGAAATTTTCTTTGCTTTTCCAGTTACTTCATCTTAGAAGAGAAGGGATGCTCATTATTTTATTGCATGTGAGGAAGTGCCTGGGTTTTTGTGTTCCATCTCTTTGTGGTAGGGATTAATTAGCACATTTTTGGGATTGATTGCAGGCTGCCTCTGTCTGGTCTCAAGCAGGCACACAACTCAGTTTAGCCAATGAGCCCTTCTATCCTTCTAAGGATTAAGAGAGAATAAAAAAATCTGTCCAAACAGGAGGCATGATTTGGAGATAGCCGTTGCTTTCCTCCGATGTGAACCCAAATAGAATTTCTCAGCTTTTCACATCTCATTTTCAGTCTTTTTCTACAGCCTAATTGAAGTTCTTACTTCAGTAGTATGAGATACCTGTGATTCCTTGTAACAAATGTCTTTATTTTGTTTTTACTAGAGCAAGCATTTGTTTTTATGCTGCATTTATGAAGCATTTTAACCAATGCCCTGGTTAGTTGTGGTTAATAAGTATATAGTGTTGCACAAAGAATACATACATTAAGTGAAAGTAATTCTGCAAGGTGATTTGTGTTTGTTAAAAGGGTATACCAGGACCCAAACCGTGCACACTTGACTGAAATGGCCTCTGTCTTTTATCCCTGGCATAGTGTGATGGTGACTGCATATCACCCTACTGGTGGAAGTTTGACTTCACAATCTGACATGACTGGCTAATCAGAACAGAGGGATAAAGGGTAGAGGGAAGGTTCAGTAAAAGCAGCTCATTGGCTCTTGATAATGGAACATGCTAGGGACTTGGAATTTCTCTCAAGCTTGTCAGGGGCATTAACGAACTGCTTAAACTGAGGGGGTGGGGGAATGTGATTTTTTTTAGTAGTGCTGTTTTATTGGCCATGATATTATATGAAATGGAAATAAGTTCCTGTCTCTGTCTCTGTCTCAGTCTTATTGTGTGTATGTGTGTGCACGTGCCTGTGCTGGGAATTGCAGCTTGGCCCTTATGCATGCTTAGAATATACTCTACCAGTTTAACACTAACTTACACCCAGGAAATGGATGGGCTAGACCCAAATTTAGGTTGTTTATTTGCTTTCGAATTTACAGCCCCCAGATAGTCTCAAATTCCTTGGTCCAAGCTATCTCCCTGCTTCAGTCTCCTTAGTAGCCAGCTAGTTGTACCAAACTTCAAATAACAATTCTTGTTGAACCAATGTGAACATTAGGTTTTGTTTTTGTTTTTGTTTTGTGAACTTGATCCAAACTGGGGTCATACAGGATGAGGGAACCACAATGGAAGAAATGCCTCCATGAAATTGGCCTATGGGGACATCTGTGAAACATTTTCTTGATTGACACGAGAGGTTCAGTCTACAATGTGGGTGATGCCACCGCTGGGCAGATGGACCTGGGTTGTACTAGAAAGAAGGGTTAGCAAGTGATGGGAAACAAGCCAATAAGCATTGTTCTTTTATGATCACTGCATCAGTTCCTGCTTCCAGGTTCCTACCCTGCTTGAGTTCTTGCCTTGGCTTCCCCTGGTGACAAACTGTAAGCTATAAGATGAAATAAACCATTTTCGTCCCCTGTTGGGGAAGGTCTGATAGGCTGATTTCAATGCTGAGATCTGGTTACCACCCCTTGTGAGGCATTCTCTTGATTGGTTAATAAAAGTCACTGATGACCAATTAGCTGGGCAGACTCTCAATTAGCTACTCTAAATTAACCCAGACCACCTAATCCCAAACTGCCATGTGCCTGTGATTACATTCCAGTGTTCTTAAACACGTCTATCTGCTTCCATGTCTCCTGGTGGAATGAATTAATACTCTGTGTAAAACACAGGGTTCCTGTTCTAATCTGAGGAAGTCCTGCCTTCCTATACTCTTTCTGCCCAGCTAAGGGTTAAGCATTAAAACACTGAAAGGTCTTGGTGTGTTTAATTATTGGGGAAAGAACTGTGGCAGCTTATAGGCCATCAGTGTAAGCAATCCAGGGCCATCGGACTCCCGGACTCCCCTTAAACACAGCTGAATCTCCCGCCAAGGATAGTAATTCTACCAGCCTAATATAACAACATATATTAGTTAACAGAGTTTAGGTTACAGATGGCATAGGCCACCCTTGGTCAGGGGCTTTTTCGCCAAGGATAAATCAGGCTCCTGGTTAAGGTGGGCCAGGCCTGTTGGCTGATATCCTGCCAGGCCGCCCACTGCTCTGTCAAGCTGCTGGCTGCTCTGCCAGCCTAATCTTACAGTTTATACTTATTAATAAATACAATTGATAATTAAATTGCAGTTTTAGCCCACTAAGTTGTCTTTGGTCATAGTGTTTATCACAGCAACAGATAGTAAATTATGACAGTAAGTAATATGATTCATTTGAAACTATAGGCTGTGGTGGAAGTTTTGATTTCTTTAGAAACATGGTTGTGTTGAATGAATGTGGTTTTTGTTTTGGTCTCAAGTATGGGATGTGGGGGTGCTTTGTCCAATACTGAAGAACAGACTCGTGAGAGGGGCATGAAAAACATCCTGATGGAAAAGGATATTTGGCCAGCTGGAAACTGCCACACGTGGGGAGCATTCTTTGATGGACAGACTCCTTGTCGAGCTCATGATCTTGGTCAGCAGGAACTGCCTTGTGTGGAGGCTATGAAGTTGGCCAATTAGAAAACATCCTTGTGCAGATTTTTGAGGGAGTATAAATAGAAACCCCAGAAAAACAGGAGAGTCTGCTTGGCATCGCTTCTCATCACTTCTCATCGCCGCTTTGCTTTGCTGAATCTTGATGCTGCCAAGACTTGTAGCCTATCACAGCCCAGGTTGGGCTGAGTCCAGGTTGGTCCACATTTGGGACCATGGGAGCCATTGCTTCTTCGGCTGTCCTTGCTGGTGCTCCCCTAACTGCTGCTGGTTTCCTGGTTAGCTGTGTTCCCATTGCTGCTGATACCTGTTCCAATATATGCTGTTTGACCGGTGTGCTGGCATCCTGATGAATTGCCCCAAGGACCTATGACTAAAGAAGTCCACATCATCTTCCTCTATCAATTTCCTTTTTCCCATACCTAAGGTTCATGGGTTGAAAGGTGGATAGAGATATTAATACAAAAATAAATAGTTTAAAAGTATGCCTTCAAAAAGCAAACAGGTGACATTTCTGTATTTATCCATTACCATGGGTTGTATTTGCCTGGAAAAGAAATATACATATGACTAAGATATAATCACATGGAATTGCCAAAGTTAGAACATAGCTAAGTTTTATTTAATTTAATTTATGGGGGGAGGTTGTTTGTTTGTGTTTGTTGCTTTTTTTTTTTTGAGCCAGGGTCTCTCTGTGTAGCCCTGGGGCTGTCCCAGTGCTCACTATGCAGACCAGGCTGGGCTTGATCTCACAAAAATTATCCTGCCTGTTTCCCAGGTTCTGAGATTGAAGGTGTATGATACCAAGCCCAGCTACAGCTCAATTTCAGTTTTGGACTCTGTTTAGCTGTGTTTGCCACTGCCAGCTTTTGGCATGACTGATACTGCATGGTGAGCATCACAGTATGCCCAAGGGCAGTCAGGAGAGAAGTGATGTCAAGGACAGTCAGTAGAAAGGTGAGGGCGTTTTTCATAAGCAAACCAGGAAATGGTGCAATTCTATACTGTCATACATGGGCATGACTTGCCTGGCTTTCTTCCCCATCCTTCAGCTTTCCCAAGAACTTTCACAAGCATCACTCATTGCCAAAACAAAGCACTGTATGGTGTGAATAAGAGGAGTAGCTCATTGCTACCATATTCAAAATACAGTGCAGGTGAGCAGCTGATGGGTGTTAGTATCAGGCCAGTATAGTTTTAGTTCTAGCTTTATGGCCAATATAATTGGACTTACCTGGTCTTAAGTGCTTAAAAACACTGTTCACTAACAGAACTATTCTGGAAATAATTTGTCTAGAATTCTTCTACAGGATTTACTAAAACTCAAAATATGATTTTTTTCTGAAGAAAAAAATACATTTGAGAATCTTTTCTGTAACAATCCAGTCATAATTAACAAAATTGGGATTTTAAAAATCCCAATTAGAGTTAAACCACTGCCAGGATTTAAACTGAAGCCAAACATTGGTTAAGAGATTTCCTAAGAATGAATCCAACATAGCACAAGACCAGCTGTACTTTTGCCATTTCACATTGTGTTTCTAGAAGTGAGCATCTCTCCCAACTTTTTTTCTTTTTTTTTTTTTTTTGAGACAGGGTTTCTCTGTGTAACAGCCCTGGCTGTCCTGGACTTGCTTTGTAGACGAGGCTGGTCTTGAACTCAAACACACAGAGATTCACCTGCCTCTGCCTCCCTAGTGCTGGGATTAAAGGCGTGTGCGCCACCACGACCAACTCTCTCCACTTCTTAGCTCTGTCAAGCAATCTCCATTCTAGGGTGATCTGTTATGTACTATTCATAAATCGATGAAGACCACACCATTAAGCTCTCTGACTTAAAGACAAACTTAGTAAGCCTAGTTGCTTTATAAGCTAGAGTGTAACTTAAAGTATGTCTATATGAAAATAAAATGTATTCCAGATCACTTTAAGAGCAATACTTGAGCTGGTGAAATGGCTCAGCAGGGGAAGGAATTTGCTGACTAGTTTGATGATCTGAGTTCAGTGGCCAGAACATACCTGGTGGAAAGAGAGAACCAACTCCTGAAAATTGTCCTCTCACCTTCACACATTGTCTGTGGCAAGAGCAAGTACAGACACATACAAACACATGCATGTGCACACACACACACACAACAAATAGATAATAGATAAATAAATGTATGTAAAGTTATTCTTTGAGAACCCAATATCCTTTCATGATAATAACATGCAATGAATTAGGAAAAGACAGGAATTTTCTCAACCTAATGAAAAGCCTCCATGAAAGCACACGGAGAACACAATAGTGAATGGTAGAAGACGGAAAACTTCTCCCTGAGACCAGGACGAGGCAAGGATGTTGACTTTCTTCACTGTTACTGAAAATTGTACAAGATGTTCTAGTCAAACCATTATGCAAGAAGAAATGAGGGATCAAAACTGAAAAGGAAGACATAAAATAATCTCTGTTTACAAACTGCATAATCTTTTTTTTTTTTTTTTGGTTTTTCGAGACAGGGTTTCTTTGTATAACAGCTCTGGCTGTCCTGGACTCACTTTGTACACCAGGCTGGCCTTGAACTCACAGAGATCCTCCTGCCTCTGCCTCCCAAGTGCTGGGATTAAAGGCGTGCGCCACCACCGCCTGGCCAAACTGCTTAATCTTATATGTAGAAAATCCAAAGGAATCAAACACAAAACCTCCTGAACTTGTAAACAAGTTCAATGAGAGTCACACAAACTCAATACACAAATATAAAGCATGTTTCTGGATACTGACAGTGAACAATCAAAAAGTGATATTTAGAAAATCAATTCCCAGCTGAGCATAGTAGCACGCATCTGCACTCTTAGCATTCAGGAAGCTGAGGCACAGAGCTCACTAATTTAAAGCCAGCCTGGGCTGCATCCCAAGACTCTGTTCAAACTAAGCTCTAGCTGGAAATGTAAGCTCAGTGATAGAGTGGTGGCCTACCTGGTTCAATCCTTAGCACTGAATAGGAAAAGAAACAAAAGAAAACAATTCCCCACACAGTAGATCTGTCTTTCTGGTTTTGCTTCTAGAAGGGCTGGGATTGAGTCTGAGACTTGTTTGTGCTCAGAAGTACCAGGTCTCCTGGGCCTCCTGGAGCTCGACTTACAGCCACTCTTTCCTTCTGCTATATGAGTCCTGGAAGTCATCAGGCTTGGAGAAAAGCACCGTCACCCACTGAGCTAACTCATCAGGCCATACATCCCTTCATGAGGGAGAACAAGAGTAAAGGGCTCTAACATTCTGATTTTGAGACTTATTACAAAGATGCGTTAATCAGAATAGTGTACTGGTAAAAGGACAGACATAGATCAGTAAAATAGAACTGGAGATTCAGACAAATTATGTATGGTTCTTGACTTTTCAACAAAGGTTCCAGGACAATTGGCTGGGGCAAATAATATTTCCAATAGATGGGCTGGAATAACTACATTCAGAAGGATGAAGCTGGATTTCTGCCTCATTCCATATATAAAAACTAACAAGCTGGGCCAGTGACATGGTTCAGCCAGTAAGGGTTTTTGACATCAAGACTGACAACCTGAGTTCAAGTTTTAGAACCCAAATGGGAAGGAGAGAGAGGAGAGAGCCAACTCCCTCACACAAATTGTCCTCTTATCTGCCAACCCATGCACCACAGCATGTGCTGAGTACAAAGTGAGTTCAAGGCCAGCCTGGGCTATATGAGATGTTGCCTCAAAAGAAAATATAACAATAAGCTAACTATGTCAGATTAATCAAAGACCTATAAGAGCTGAAAGGTATAAAAGATATAGATCAGTGGTGATGGCACGTGCCACTCAGGAGATTGAAGCAGGAAGATGGAAACCTCAAAGGCTACCTGGTCACAATAGTGAGATCCTGTTACAAACAAGCAAACAAGTGTAATCATATGTGCTGTATTTCAATGAGCTACATTGTTTACAATGACATCACAAACAAGATTATGTGTGATATACACATTGCACCATAGGGTTCTAAAGGCTACAGTGTCATGAGAGAATTGGAATCATTTAGCTCTGGCACAATCTCCTGTTATATGAGGCCTGTTATTGACTGAAGTATTAGCCAGCATTTCACTGTAAGTACTCCGCAACCGTGCTGACGCTCGAGAGAAACAGAACCAATATGTTGCTTTTATATAGGTAGAGAAACTCATTTTAAGAAATTAGATCACACGATTAAGGAGGCTGGGAAGTCCAAAATCTGGGCCATCAGGCTGGATACAAAGGAATAAGCCATGTTGCAGATGAGGTCTGAAGGCAGTTAGCTACAGAATTCAGTCGTGCTTAGGGAAGTTTAGACTTTTTTTTTTTTTTTTTTTTTTTTGTCCTTTTTCAGGTTACATTTACCTGGGCTGAGGAGATGGCTCAGCAGTTAAGAGTGCTTGCTGCTCTTTCAGAGGACATGATTTTGGTTCCCAATACCCACGCTAGACAACTCTGAACGTACTCCAGCTTCAGGCGACCTGATGCTGTCTTCTAGCCTCAATCGGTATCTGCACACAGTAGCACACACACAGACAGAAATCTGCATGCCTTTCACTTTCAAGTACTGGAATCAAAGGTGTGTGCCACCATGCCCAGCTTGTTGATGTTTAGAGACAGGGTCTCACTATGTAGCCCTAGCCAGCCTGAAACTCACCACTGTTGCCTGGCCCGTGCCCAGGACTCTTGGGGGTGGGGATGAGCTGGCCCAGAAACGACCCACATTCTGGGTATCTGGTAAGTGGCAAAAGCAGACCCGTTGGCTCCCAAACTTCAGGCTGCTGTGGCTCTCCCTCATTGGCTTGTGTCTCATTATCCCATTTGGCGTCATCAGGCATGCCCGGGAGCCCAGCCACGCATGCGCTATTCAACAGCAGGCCTTGTTTCTGCTCAGTGGCAGACATTGTGCCTCCTACACACCACATAGACCAAACAGGCTGTCCTTGAACTCACACAGATCCGATTGCCTATGTCTCCCATTGCTAGATTTAAAGGCATGCTTCACCACACCTGACTAAAAATTTAATTTAAAAAATTACACTTTGTGCGTGTGCACACACTCATGTTTTCTTTTTTCCTTTTTCTTATAATTTTGCCTTTTATTGAAAATAGATTCTTTTCTCATACAAATTACCCTGATTATAGTTTCCCTTCCCTCTACTGTCAGCTCCTTGCCATATCCCCTCCCCCTCTGGATCCATTCCCTTTTTGTCTCTCATTAGAAAAGAATGGGCTTCTAAAAGATAACAACCAAACATGACAAAATAAAATGTAAGACAAAACAAAACTGGACATGGCAACCCAACAGAAGACCCCCAAGAACAGGCACAAGAATCAGAGACCCACTTATTCACATGCTCAAGAGTCTCATAAAAAATACTAAGCTGAGCAGGGCATGGTGGCACATGCCTTTATTCTCAGCACTTGGGAGTCAGAGTCAGGCAGATCTCTGTGAGTTCGAGGTCAGCCTGGTCTACAAAGTGAGTCCAGGACAGCCAGGACTATTACATAGAGAAACCTTGTCTTGAAAAACCAAAAACCAACCAACCAACCAACAAACAAGCAAAAAAACTAAGCTGGAAGTTATAATACATACACAGAGGACAGACCTGTGTAGGCCCTGTGCTTGCTGCTTCAGTCTCTGAGAGTTCATATGAACCTTGCTTAGTTGATTCATAGGGCCTTGTTCTCCTGGTGTCCTCCATCCCCTCTGGCTCCTACATTCTTTCTTCCTCCTCTTCCATGGGGTTCCCTGATCTCTGAAGGGAGAGATTTGATGGAGTCATACCATTTAGAGCTATTTGTTCTAATGACCTCCCATTTAGGCTCTCTCTCAGCATAACGTCTAGGTCTCTACATCTGTTCCCATCTACTGCAGGAGGAAGCTTCTCTGATGATGGCTGAATACGATACTGATCTATGAGTACAGCAAAATATTAGAACTCATTGTATTGATGCTTTTTTTTTTTTTAAAGACCAGCAGTGTTTGGGTTTACCCTAGGTTGCTGGGCTATCTAATCTCTGTTTTGGACATGTAGGTAGTGTCAGGTGTGGGTTTCATCTCATGCAGTGGACCTTAAGTCAAATCAGACTTAAGCGGTTAGGTATTCCTACAAGTTCTGTGCTACTGCTGCCCTAGCATATCTTGTAGGGAGGACAGTCAAAGCTTATGTGGCTGGATTTGTGTTTACATTTCTCCTTTGGTAGCTTGCAGAGTATCTTTCCACTTCAAAGACACTAGAACCTAGGGGTAAAGGTTCCATGTAGGCATCAGCTTGACTTCTCAATGTTCACAGAGTTGTGTGGGTGTTGTCCTTGGTATTTGACAGCCCCATTGTCAGTTTGAAAAGAGCAACTTATTGTCTTAGCCACAGTCTGGGTTTTCTTGAGATTTACATGGGACCCTCTTGGCCAACAACTCAATTGAGTTCAACTCAGTCCCACTACTAGAAGCCTCATTCGAAATGGTCATTTCGAACTGTTTTCCCTATTATTAAGACACTTCAATAGGATTGGCTTATATTTTAGGAAGTTTCCACTGCACTACATTTCTATATTATCCCTCAAATCCCCCTCAATTCCAGCTGTCTCTTCCCACATTCCCTCCCTCTGCCCTATCTCACTTCCCCCTACCCATCTGATCCTCCTGTTTGGTCCCCACCTTCCCCCAGTCCACCTATAAAATCTAGTCTACTTTTCCCTTCCAGGAAAATCCATGTGCTCCCCCTGAGTCCCTTCCTCTATACTTAGCCTCTCTGGGTCTATGGACTGTAGATTAGTTATCCTTTATTTAATGTCTAATATCCACATTATAAATGTATAAAAATACCATATTTATTTTTCTGGTTCTGAGTAACTTCACATAGAATGATTTTTTTTTCTAGTTCTACCCATTTGTCTATAAATTTTGGGATGTCTTTGGTTGTAACAGCTGAGTAATACTCCATTGTATAACTGTATTACCTTTTCTTTCTTCATTCTTCAGTTGTAGGACATCTAGGTTGCTTCTTGTTTCTGACTATTATGAACAAATAAGCAATAAACATGATTGAGTAAGTGTCTTTGTGATAGGATGGAACATCCTTTGGCTATATTCCCAAGAGTGATATAACTGGATCTTGAGGTAGATTGATTGATAGCGTTCTGAGGAACCATGATATTGATTTTCATAATGGTTATACAAGTTTACACTCACACTAGCAGTGGATGAATGTTCCCTTTATTTCACAGCCTCACCAGGATGAGCTGTTACTTGTGTTTTTGATTTTAGTCATTCTGGCAGGTATAAGATGAAATTTCAAAGTAGTTTTGATTTGCATTAGTTTTGCATTTCCCTGGTGGCTAAGGATGTTGAACATTTTAAAAAGTGTTTCTCAGTCATTTGCGTTTCCTCTATTGAGAACTCTATGTTTAGATCTGTACCCCACTTTAAAATTGGATTATTCGGTTTGTGATATCTAGTTCCTTGAGTTCTTTTGGATATATTTTGGATATTAGTCCTCTATCAGATGTGGAGTTGGTAAATATCTTCTTTCTTTCTGTAGGCTGCTGCTTTATCTGATTGACAATGTCCTTTGCCTTACAGAAGCTTTCCAGTTTCATGAGTGATGGAGTAGTGTAATTTAATTAATTTTTTTTACACATGAGCTTCCATTTATTGATTTTTGATCTTAGTGCCTGTGCTATCTGTGCTCTATTCAGGAAGTCTCCTCCTGTGCCAATGAGGTCAGTGCTATTCCCAACTTTCTCTTTTATAAAGTTCAGTGTATCTGGCTTTATGTTCAGGTTTTTGATTCATACGGAGTTGAATTTTGTCCAGGGTGATAGATACAGATTCATTCTTCCACATGCAGCACCATTTGTTGAATATACTATCCTTTTTTTCTGGGCACACTCATGTTTTCATGTGTGTGTGCCCAAGTGTGCAAACAGATAAATATAGAGCTCATAGGACAACCTGTTAGTTTTCTCCTTCCACCATGTGGGTCCAAAGGATTAAACTCAGGTCATCAGACTTAGCAGCAAGTGCCTTTAAAGGCTCATCTTTTGTTCTCTCCTGGTCTCTAACTGCTTAGATGAGGCTCACCCCCATCATCCAAAATACTCTTACAGAAACATCCAGAATAATGTTTCCTCATGTATTTGGAAACTGTGCCCCAGCTAAGTTGAAACATAAAACAATAACTGTAGCATCCTAATTTCTCATTGTTCTTAGTGATTGAATAATTTTAGGAGGCAACATTGTTAATTTGGACAGCAGCTTTAAATGTAGCTTGCTAGTCACAACAGAAGTTGAATGGTCAGTGTGTGTCAAACAGGCTATTAGAAGAGTTAATAATGAGGTAATAAAAATAATTCCTGACAATTAAATGACATAATGTTTACCAGTATAAGATCTTTCCTTTTATTATTTTATGTAACCAAAGATTTTTAAATGCTAATATGTTGACATTTGTTCTTTTTATGTGAGTTATTTGTAGCAGAATACTGTGAATTTTTACATTTAAACTTTAAATTTTTATTTTACATTTAAATTAAAATTTTTACATTTAAAAATTTTACATTTTAGTTTTGACATTTCTTTTTTTTAAATGTTTATTTATTACTTCAAGTTACATCTCCATCACAGTGCCCTCTTTCCACCCCTCCCAGTCCCACCCTCCCACCCTCTTCCCCTTTTCCCTTCTGTCCTACTCCTCGGGAGTGGAGTGCCCCTACTTATCAGTCCCCCACCCCAGTTCAGAAGTCATATGAGGGTGAAGAGCTTCCTCATGTACTAGGGATCTACATAGCAGCACCACTAGGGTAAAATGTCTCATTAACAGGTAACAAAGTCTATGTTCCTGTTCCTTTTGGTGCATTGATTATAGTATAGTTATCCTGTACTAAATAGCTAAAATCCGATTATAAGTGAATAGATGCCATGTGCATCTTTCTGACTCTGGGTTAGCTCACTCAGGATGAGCTTTTCTAGTTCCATCCATTTGGCTGCAAAATTGCATGATTTTGTTTTTTCTGATGTCTGAGTAGTATTCCATTGTGTAGATGTACCACAGTTTTTTGTTTTTGTTTTTTTATCCATTCCTCAGTTGAGGAATATCTGGGTTGTTTCCAGTTTCTAGCAATATACATATTCAATGCAATTCCAATCAAAACACCAACACAATTCTTTACAGACCTGGAAAAAAACTCAACTTCATATGGAATAACAAAAAAACCCAGAATAGCTAAATCAATCCTGTACAATAAAAAAAAATCTGCAGGTATTACCATCCTAGATTTCAAGCTGTACTATAGAGCAATAGTAATAAAAACAGCATGGTACTGGTATAGAAATAGACCAGTGGATCAGTGGAATCGAATTGAAGACCCAGAAATGAACCTACACACCTATGGTCACTTAATTTTTGACAAAGAAGCCAAAACCATACAATGGAAAAAGGACAGCATCTTCAACAAATGGTGCTGGTCCAACTGGATGTCCACATGTAAATGAATGAAATTAGACCCATACCTATCACCTTGTACAAAACTTAAGTCCAAGTGGATCAAAGACCTTAACATAAGGCCTGACACACTAAATCTACTAAAATAGAAAGTAGGGAAAAGCCTCGAACTCATTGGCACAGGTGACAACTTCCTGAACAGAACAACAATAGCTCAGGCTCTAAGACCAACAATCAATAAATGAGACCTCATGAAACTGAAAAGCTTCTGTAAGGCAAAAGACACTGTCATTCAAACAAAACAGCAGCCTACAGGTTGGGAAAAGATCTTTACCAACCCCACATCTGACAGAGGCCTAATATCCAAAATGTATAAAGAACTCAAGAAATTAAATGCCAAGAAACCAAATAATCCAATCAAAAAATGAGGAACAGAGCTAAACAAAGAATTCACAAAGGAGGAATCCCTAATGTCTGAGAGACACTTGAAGAAATGCTCAGCATCCTTAATCATCAGAGAAATGCAACTCAAGATGACTCTAAGATTCTATCTCACACCATACCAGAATGGCTGGAGAGATGGCTCAGAGGTTAAGAGCACTGTCTGCTCTTCCAGAGGTCATGAGTTCAATTCCCAGCAACCACATGGTGGCTCACAACTATCTATAATATGATCTGGTGGCCTGCAGGCATAACTGCAGACAGAATACATAATAAATCTAAAGAAACAGAACTCAAATGACAGCACATGCTGGCAAGGTTGTGGAGAAAGGGGAACACTCCCCCATTGTTAGTGGGAGTGCAAGCTTGTACAACCACTATGGAAATCAGTCTGGCGATATCTTAGAAAACTTGGAATAAATAGCTCTACCTCAAGACCCAGCCATACCACTTCTGGGTATACATCCAAATGACACCTCCCCAAACCACCAGGACGTTTCCTCATCTATGTTCATAGCAGCCTTATTTGTAATAATTAACATTTCTTTTTAAGTATTCTATAGGGCTCAAAGTAAAAATGTTCTATCTGAAAAATCAGACATTTGAGAACAAATTAAACTTTTTTGGCTATTTATATATAAAATATCAGTTCAGATGGAGAGCTTATGTAAGAAACAAATTCTGGGTGGACTATGCCAAGCTGAAAATAATGGGTGCTGAGCTCATGATGGAAGTTCAAAAGGAACTTCAAACTTATACATATTATAGTTGGGTTTTGTTTAGAGACAACATATATGTGTTTCTTGTGCAATTAGCAATCATATGTGCTGGGTCTGGCCTGATTTCCTTATTTTGCATATCACAAAGTGCTGAGTTGGAAAGTGTAAGAGACTCATGGCAAGTCATGCTATATAGTTAGTAATAGAGACAGGACTGAGGCTCCGGCCTTCAGTCTCCTATTGCCCAGCCTTCTGCTGCCCAGTCTCATGCTCCATAATAAACAAAGGCTTTTGTTTTGTTTTTGCGTTGAGACAGTGTCTCACCATGTAGCCCTTTCTGGCCTGGAACTGATTGTACAGATCATGCTGGCTTTGAACTTACAGAGATCTGACTGCCTCCAAAAGGTCCTAAAGTGTGAAGGAGGTAACATCTAGCAGTTTCCTCTACTAAGCCCTAAAATCATGTTAGGAATTTTACCTCAGTGGGCATAAAGATTAAATTATGTCCATGAACTATTCATACTAACCCTGTAACTGAATGTGGGCTACTGGGGGTATCCTAAGTATGTGTTATTTGGAAGTAAAACAGTACTTCTTTTTATTAAGCATGTATGCATTTATATAAGCCAAGTTTTCAGAGGAGATTGGGTACATTCAAGGTGGCATGGCTGTAGACACAAGGCAGATTTTCAATAATGTAGGTTGTGTGTGGTTGTACATGTATGTACAAAACTGATACAACTGAATCAATTTCAGTTAATTTTTAATACATTTATATTCTATGTGTAGTTCAGGGAGAAGGACTTGTTCAGTACATGTGAGGTCCTAGGTTTGATCTCCAGCAAGTCATAAATAACCCTCAAATTCAAAATAGTAATATTTATATTATCTAACTGATACATTAAATTTTTATTTTAAAGACAGGGACTTACTGTATAGCCCTGGTTAGCTTGGATCTGACTATGTGGACCAGGCTGGCCTCTAACTCACAGAGATCCATCTGCTTCTGCCTCCTGGGTGCTAGGATAACTTTAAAAACAATTATATATTCTGTGTATATGAGTGTTTTGTCTGCATGTATGTCTGTGCCCCATGTGAGTACCTGGTACCCTCAGAGGCATCAGATCTCTTGAAATTGGAGTTACAGACAGTTGTGAGCTACCACACAGGTACTGGGAATTCAACACAGTTCCTTTGCAAGAGTAACAAGCCTCTTAACTGCTGAGCCATCTCTCCTGCCTCCTGACACATCTTTGTGTCCCACTCTTGGAGGTAAAGGTCCTTTGCTATTGGTGTCTTAGTCACTGTCCTATTGCTGTGAGAGACACCATGACCAAGGCAATTCTTATGTAACAAAGCATTTAATTGAGGGCTTGCTTACAGTTTCAAAGGATTAATTCATTATTATCATGGCAGGGAGCATGGTGACACACAGACAGGCATGGTCCAGGAGAAGTAGCTGACTGCTTTACATTCTGATTAGCAGTCAAGAGAGAGAGAGAGAGAGAGAGAGAGAGAGAGAGAGAGAGAGAGAGAGA
>CAJQZJ010034413.1:925376-968370 GCA_907164525.1 Lophiomys imhausi
AGAGAGAGAGAGAGAGAGAGAGAGAGAGAGAGAGAGAGAGAGAGAGATGAGAGAGAGAGAGATATGAGAGAGGGAGAGAGAGATGAGAGAGAGAGAGAGTTAAGTGGGGGAATGACTTGGGCTTTTGAAACCTCAATGCCCACCTCTAATAATATAGTTCCTCCAATAAGGCCACATCTCCTAATCCTTCCCAACAGTTCACCCACTGAGGACTATATGACCTTATGAAGGCCATTCTCATTCAAAACACCACAGATGATATGTGTTCTGTGATATTAATTTCCATGGAATTCTAAATCTAAATTGTCTAAAGTTGGCTATCAAGATTAAGTATCACACTGATAATACACATGAATTTTAAAACAGAAATCAATTTTCAATGCTCCTATTTAGTGTCAGAATACTTAGTTTGTACACATGTGAGTTCTTTTATAATCAAAGTAAATTTTACTAAAGCATGATGACTCTTTCCCAATAATAAGTTTTAAGTTTTATTTTCCCACATTTTTATAGCCTTTCATGTCTTTAAACTTGTTGGCTTGCAGCCTAAATCTATTGCAAATTGTCTGATACTAACAAACTTACTGTAGTTGAGTTATGAATTAACATTCATGGTCTTATAGGCAAAACTCAAGTTCATAGGTGGGATGATAACCAATCCCTAATGTGGTCTGAATATGAATGGCCCTCGTGGGTTCATATATTTGCATACTTGGTGATTAAGGAATGGTATCACTTGACAGGGATTAGAAGATGTGGCCTTAGCCGGGCGGTGGTGGCGCATGCCTTTAATCCCAGCACTTGGGAGGCAGAGGCAGGCGGATCTCTGTGAGTTCGAGGCCAGCCTGGTCTACAAAGCGAGTCCAGGACAGCCAGAGCTGTTAAACAGAGAAACCCTGTCTCGAAAAACCAAAAAAAAAAAAAAAGATGTGGCCTTGTTGGAGTAAGTGTGTCACTGGGGGTGGGCTTTGGGTTTTAAATGCTCAAGTCAGGCCCAGTTTATCTTTCCTTCCTGCTGCTTGCTAATCCATATGTAGAATTACTGCAAGAGGGCTGGAGAGATGGCTCAGAGGTTAAGAGCACTGGCTGTTCTTCCAAAGGACCCGGGTTCAAATCCCAGCACCCACATGGCAGTTCACAGCTGTCTGGAATGGCCGGGCATGGTGGCACACACCTTTAATCCCAGCACTCAGGAGGCAGAGGCAGATGGATCTCTGTGAGTTCAAGGCCAGCCTGGTCTACAAAGTGAGTCCAGGATAGCCAGGGCTACACAGAGAAACCCTGTCTCGAAAAACCAAAAATAAATAAACAAATGAATTACTATAAGATCATTGAAAAAGTTCAAACATGAAGTGTCGAGGACAACTCTCTTTGCAAACGTGACAAGTTGGGAGGCTGGCCTCCCATCAAGCAGCTGACACCAGGCTTCATTATCCTAGAATCCTGCTGGTCACTCTTGCCTGTATCACTGCAAAGGCTCAGATTGGACTTTATAGTCTCACGGCTTCCTAGATGTTGGGGACAGAAATACCTTTAAATTAGAACTTAAATTCTACCCTCTAGGCAAAAAGCAGGCCAGACAAACGAGGGTCCTCTGTTCTCAAAATACAAGAGAGATTTATATACTTGCATACGTCAGAGCCTGGAGAGTGTGTCCTAGTTAGAGCGATCTTCCCAAGGACTACAATATAAATCTTAGTATCCAGGTTATTTCTTACTTTAGAATAATGCAGAACTGATTTTTTGTCTCTTGGCTCATTGAAAGTACAACTAATAGTCCTAATCATTGAAGAAGGAAGCCTAACTGCTCTCAACCTAGTATTACTCAGTAGGAAATAAATATTCTGTGTGAGTCAGCAAACAACAGCCCCACTTTGCTGAGGCTTGGTAAGAGTCCCCATCTTGTCTTACACTGCCCTCTTCCTGCCATCCATGTCCAACCACAGCAAGAAAGAGCCTTGAAGAATGGATGCTTTGGAAATTTCCCCACTGGGGAAATACAAAAGTCAACTCCAGAATAGATTATGCTACAGAATTTAGGTCAAAGAACTATTTGCAAGTGTTGTTTCTCTCCTATTATATAGGTTCTGGGGACCAAGCTCAGGTCATCAGCTTCGCAGCAAGCATCTTTACCACTGAGTCTCCTTGCTAGCCTTCTCATGAATCTTTTCATTAAGACACGTTACTCTCTTAAATTTGTCTCCTTTAATTTTGCAATACTGGGCAACAAATTCAAGTCCTTGTATATCTCCAGCCCATTCTTGCTTTAAATGGCCCAATTTCCATTTCCAATTCTAGATCTTCTATTGCATTTTGTACTTTGGAGCCATCAGGGGGAGGCTAGTCAGTATGAGGAAGGATGAGTCTGAAAGAGGGAAGCAACTATGCAGCAGAATGAGGGTGAATTGAAAAGTTAGTGGGGACATAGAACTCCACAGAATTTGAGAGCTATATAAACTGAGGGAGTAGAGGGACTTAAAGATAACTCAAGTTTCACAGCATAGGTTTTTAAAGAGTAAAGGAAGAAGAATAAACTTAAGGGAGAAGAAAAAGTCAGTTTCATTTAGAAGTTAGTGAACTTGAATGCTGAGTGACAATGGAGTATGCTGTTTTGTAGACACCTCTAAGTATATGAGAGATGTGAAGGAGCTGCATCCCAGGGTAGCAGGTCCCAGTCACCAGGAAAGGGTGAAGTTTCTGTCTCACTGAAAGGGACAGAGTAATGTGTTTGGCTCCCCAGTCAGTCCACAAGACTTTCTTCCATGTCCAATAGGAATATAGCCTACCTAGACTTGGTGACCAGGAACCAGGATTCCTTGGGGATGAAGATTAGAGCTGTCTCTACAGCAAAGTGCTGAGGATGAGAAGGATTTAGAGGTGGCAGTAGAGAAGTGAAATATAGCTTTTAGAACAGCTGCAAAGTCAAGAACTGTGATTTGGTCAGCTTATGGGTCTGGGGCTATTCAGAGATTCACCAGTCTGACCATGAATATATTTTAACAAAGAGGCTTTCATTCAGATACTGGCACTAGGGCTACACCCAGGACTCAGGCAGGATTCTCAAATGTAACCCTGAACCACATTAGTCAGGGGGCTTATAAAGGCAAAAGAACACAAGGTTACCTTCTGTTTATGTCCAAGCACACATCCTGAAATCAAGGCTCAGCTAAGCAAACAGATGTCTTGGTTATCTCAAGCAGGCAAGCTTTCTTAGAAGAAGCAAAAGCAATGGTATTGTGAACAGGATCTTGTATAAACAAGGCCAGGCAACTTCAAGAACATCCCCCAGCATTCAGGAAAGTTATCTGACCTTGGGCAAGTGAGGCTAACATGTGAGAGGCAATTTTGTTTTATAGGGCTCTTAAGCACAGTTGTTTAAACTTAAAACATAATGTTATGTAGAGAGCTGCAAAGTGCCGCGCCCTAAAGATGGCGCTGGTCTCCGCCTTCCACCAGCCCGACGGTGAGCGCTCTCTATGATAATAAGTTCATATTTGGCATAGACCGCTGATCTGGCTTGCTTCCACATACATGGGCCTCTAAGATAGCACCACTTGGCTTTACTTGACTGGCTGTTCATTTAGTATTTAGCCTGTGGGTTGGGTCTGCCCCATTATTCGGAAGACTGTTTTCAAGGGACCTGAATAAACTGCTGGAGAAGAGTTTTGCGAGTTGCGTCATTCCTTGCTGGACAAGGGGGGACGCGACAAAGTGGTGGCCCGTACGGGGACCCAGAAAAGACTCAGAACTCCTGCAGTCAGGGGCAACGCGTTGGTAAGTTCCTGGGATAAATCAGGACAATAAAGTTTCACGGAGATAGTGAACACAAAGTAAAGTTTCGTGGAGATTGCGAACAAAAGGTAAAGTTTCGCGGGAAGTTGCGAACTATAAGGTCTCCGGGAGGGAGCAATAAGGACCTCGGTAAAGAGGCAATAAGGTCTCCGGGAGGGAGCAATAAAGTTCCGTGATTCGGACGAGTAGAAGACACAACTAGCAGAGCAAGGTGAGGAAAGCAGAAAGTGCCTCACAGAAATGGAGCGAATGCTGGCCTTGCCTTTATCAGTTGCTGGGAGAAGCTTGGGAGAGATCTTGGATTTTGCCTGGGGGCAAAGTACATTGCAGGGAGGAGCACGGCCTATTTGGAGACTTGTTCGGAGTTGTTTAGGAGATCAGAGATATTGCAAGGCAGTGGAAAAAGGACAAAAGGCATTAGAACAGTTAAAAGAGGAGCGCTTGGTCAAATCTGGGAAAGATACTTTGAAAGAGGATAGCTCAGAGTCTAAAGAGGAACTTAAAAGGTTAACAAAGAAAATGGAGAAGTCATCTTTGAGGAAGAGTTCTGACTGCACCCGGATAGAGCCCTCAGGTCCGGGGCCGCCTGTGCTGGTGTGGGAGGAGCTGTTGCCATGGCGCCTGACACGTCAGTGGCAGTCGGAGTGGGTGGAGTCGTTGTTACAGCGCGTTCAGCCACGCTGGTGGCAGCTGGTGTAAACAAAGCCGTTGCCATGGCGCCTTCAACTCCTCCCCCATATCCAGAAGCCACTCAGACAGAGCAGCCAGTTCAGTCCCTGAAAGTAGGGAGATCTTTCTGCCCGGGGATGTGGACACAAGTAAGAACAGAATAGAACATTATCCCACTGCACTTGCTGCTTTAGCCTTGAATGGTATCCAACAATGCTTGCAGTCTTTTGGAGTTGCTCCTGCCAGTATAATAGTGCCTTATTCCAGTTATCAAATTAAGATTTTGTGTGGCACTGTAGATGACTGGGCAATATTGCAATGTAGCTTTGAAGGAGTGATTGATAACCACGATCCTAAACATCCATTGCTATTATTTTTTAAGGAGCACCCAGTGATATTCCCTAAGGTTACTTCAGCAGTACCACTTCAAGGGTCACCAAATGTGTTTACTGATGGCTCAAAGACAGGCTGTGGAGCCTATTTGATAAAAAGACAAGAGCCCGTGTTATGTCAATTTCAACCGGGCTCCCCCCAAATAGTAGAGTTAAAAATAGTAATTGAGGTGTTTAAAAGATGTCAATTTGCATTCAATTTGATTTCAGATTCAGTTTATGTGGTCAACGCAGTGAAAGTATTAGAATTAGCAGGTCCTATTAAGAATAGTAGTACTGTATGTGCCTTATTACAAGAGTTACAAGTTTTAATCTGGCAGAGAAAAAGATGTTTTTATATTCAACATATCAGAGCACATACAGGATTACCTGGACCATTAAGTGAGGGTAATAATAAAGTTGATGAATGGACCAGGATGACATGCATTTTTTGGAGCTCATTCCTGGATCAAGCCAGACAGTTTCACCAATTATTTCATGTAAATGCAAAAACTCTACATCAGAAATTTCATTTGTCTAGAGCAGATGCTAGACAAGTAGTTTTGGACTGTCCTCAGTGTGTGATTCATCATCATCCTCCCAGTGTGGGAGTGAACCCTAGAGGGCTGTTGCCACTCAAAATCTGGCAAATGGACGTTACCCACATTTCAGAATTTGGAACCTTAAAATATATTCATGTATCTGTGGATACCTGCTCAGGTATCATACATGCTACACCTATGAGTGGAGAAAAGGCTCGCAATGTCATAGGACATTGCTTAGAAGCCTGGGCTACATGAAAAAAAAAAAAAACACAACAGCTAAAAATGGACAATGGAACAGCCTATACGGCTCAGTCCTTTGTCTCCTTCTGTAATCAGATGGAGGTACAGCTTAATCATGGATTACCATACAATCCTCAAGGACAAGGAATTGTGGAGCGTGCTCATCGCACCTTGAAAGAATGCTTACAAAAACAAAAAGGGGAAATAGGCCAAGGCCGTACCCCCAAGGAGAGAATGTCTTTAGCCTTATTTACTTTAAATTTTTTCAATTTGGATGCTCAAGGCTGCTCAGCAGCAGACAGACATCAGGATTCCCATGGTTCACCTAAAAGCATGGTGAAGTGGAAGGATATTTTGACAGGCTCTTGGCGGGGGCCTGACCCCGTGCTAACATGGGCGAGAGGGTCTGTTTGTGTTTTTCCTCAGAATCAACAAGATCCAGTGTGGGTGCCTGAATGCCTTGTGAGGAAGATTCATCATGAAGACCTTCCTAAGGATCCTGGTGATAGTAGCAGTGAGTACGTCAGGAGCGCAGAGCAGTTTGGGTTCAACAAGATTATTTTTCCTTTAGCCCCATGATTAGTAATATAGTGAATAAGTCTTGTACAGGAATGCTTGATATATCTACTAGGGATCCTCAACAGACTGCCACCAATCCTTTTGATTTGTGGCTTTTGTGTGGAGTAAATGGAAGTTGCATGGACTTGGGACCTGTCATTATGCTTGGGGGAGGAATTTATCAAAGAGGTAATTTTTCCCTAGGGTCCACTACCAATCCGGATTTCTCTAGCGGTAGTGGCTCTGGTACTTGGAATTCTTTGTTTCATTCTTACCGCAACAAGACTTTTTTAGCTTCGCCAGTATGTCTCTGGCCTCCTTTTCTGTGGATTGTAAGTAATGGGAGTGCATCCTTGGGTGAAGAAAAGTTAGTATGCACTCCGGGCACATGTTTTTATGCCCTATGCTGGAATGCCACAGCCTTTCCTGTGGCTGTGGTGACTAGAATGCCTCGATATGTACCAGTTCCTGTAGAGGCCCCTAATACCATGATGCTATTCAGGTTTAAAAGAGATTTTGACATCACTGCAGCTATTGTTACTGCCATCACTATTGCTGCTGTGGGAGCTACTGCCTCAGCTATTGCCTTGTCTAGTTCTATACAGACTGCCAATGCCCTGAATAACATCTCAGCCACTGTGGCACAGGCATTGGATACTCAGACCTCTATGAATTCTCATCTCAAAGGAGGTCTTATGATAGTTAATCAATGCATAGATTTAATACAAGAACAGATTGATTCTCTTTGGCAACTAGCACAATTGGGGTGTGAGTGGAAATTGCAAGGTTTGTGTGTTACTTCCGTACAATATCAAAATTATACAAAAGCTGCTAATTTGTCTAGACAATTGTCAAAGTTCCTCTTACAGGATTGGTCGGCTGAATTTGAAAATTTGATGAGAGAGCTGAGAGCGACAATCATCCACATCAACTCCACTCGGGTGGATCTGAGCCTGGCTACTGGCTTGACTTCCTGGATACAGACGGCTATGGATCATCTTAAGGAGTGGGCGGGCGTAGGCTCTTTGGCGATACTAATGATACTAGCCTCTCTGGTTTGCCTATGGTGCATCTACAAAATGAGAACCACACAAAAGCATAATGCAGCCATGATTATACAAGCCCTTGTCACCATTGAGGCGGGCCAGTCCCCTCAGGCATGGCTCGCTGCTGTGAAGTAAATCTTCACTAAGCATAGTCCCTGCCCACTGAGGTATTCGTTCCACGGATATTATGGTCTGGCAAGTCAGTGACGGAGTTGACGGGTAAGTCTCGGCCACCTAAGACAGGGCAGTCCTGAGTCGGGAGGCTGACCCAGAGATGGGTAAGAGTTTGAGCACCGCCCTCCTACAGGCTCAGGCCCACCGTGAGATCCCCAGATAGAGGGATTACGAAGCCTTTCCAGGGACTTTTACCAACTTTAGAAAAAATAAAAAAGGAGGAACTGTAGAGAGCTGCGAAGTGCTGCGCCCTAAAGATGGCGCTGGTCTCCGCCTTCCACCAGCCCGACGGTGAGCGCTCTCTATGATAATAAGTTCATATTTGGCATAGACCGCTGATCTGGCTTGCTTCCACATACATGGGCCTCTAAGATAGCACCACTTGGCTTTACTTGACTGGCTGTTCATTTAGTATTTAGCCTGTGGGTTGGGTTTGCCCCATTATTCGGAAGACTGTTTTCAAGGGACCTGAATAAACTGCTGGAGAAGAGTTTTGCGAGTTGCGTCATTCCTTGCTGGACAAGGGGGGACACGACAATGTTAGTCATCACAGTCACTAAAAATTATCATAAAGGTGTCCAAATAAAGGAGCACACCCAAAACTTGGGAATGCTACTCCAAAACAAGGTGAATTTACTGCAAGAAAAAAATGGAACCGGGTACAGACCCGTCTTCCAGTAATTCTAGCTTTTTAGGTGCTTGAGGTAGACTGGGTGTAATTTTAAGACCATTCTGGCCAACAGAACAGGACTCTACTTTGAAAACAACAATAGTAATATAAATAAAAAGAAGGGGGCAGATGTAGATGGCACAGCTTAGAGGTAACATTAGAGAATTATAACTGTTAAACATGCAGGCTTTTCTCTTTAATCTCTTTAAAGGCATGTGCATGCCTGTTTTCCATCCAAAGGGCCGTGAATGGAAGTTTTTTGTTTTTTAAAGATTTATTTATTTATTTTATGTATGGATGCTTTATCTGCATGAATATCTGCAACCAGAAGAGGGCATCAGATCATGTTCTGGATGGTTTTCAGCCACCATGTGGTTGCTGGGAATTGAACTCAGGATCTGTGGAAGAGCAGCCAGTGCTCTTAACCACTGAGCCATCTCTCCAGGCCTGGAAGTATTTTAATACCAGTTAATCTTTGCTATCCTGCAAAGTCAGCCTACCACAAATATTCCAGAATGCTAAGCTTTGTCTCTCAGCCAATAGAATCCATCTTTATGCTGATTGCAAACCTCTCCTCCCTAGACCCTTATCCTGAACACTTTTCTGAGTCAGTAGGACTCACTCTATAGTAAAGGTCACAGGTGTTTCATAAAGAGAGGGACTTTGCAAGGGAACTTTGATATAGCTCCACCTAAAGCCTTGTTGTGATAAATGTCACATGGAAATCTTTCCCCAAAGTTTTACTGTGTTCAAATGTGTTAAGAAAAATAAACCAGGCTGGAGAGATGGCTCAGGGGTTAAGAGCACTGGCTGTTCTTCCTAAGGACCCAGGTTCAAATCCCAGCACCATGTGCCAGTTCACAACTGTCTGTAATGGCCAGGCTTGGTGCACACACCTTTAATCCCAGCACTCAGGAGGCAGAGGCAGGTGGATCTCTGTGAGTTCAAGGCCAGCCTGGTCTACAAAGTGAGTCTAGGACAGCCAAGGATACACAGAGAAACCCTGTCTTGAAAAAACCAAAAGAAAAAAAAAAGAAAAAGAAACCTTTTTGTCAGACTCCAGAAGTTTTTGACCTAGCATTGGCTCATTTTTATCTTGCCTGGATCATTCCCTTTCCAGCTGTGATGCTTGCTAGGACGTCCACAAGCATTGAGTGGTCCCCAGCAACACAAGAACAGGTTGCAATGGTGTTGGCACAATCTGATAAGCCTTGACCTCTGGATGATATGATTTGTTCTTCAGCTTCCAGAACTACTAACCCCTACAATGTCTTTCTTCCAGGATTGTCTGCAGCCAAGTAGAGGTGACTTGTCTTTATTTATGTCTCCTGGTCAGAGGAGGGGTACACATATCTGGCCCAGGGCTGCTTTGGATTTCAGCTCTGTATTTCCCACAGGACAAACTGAAGCTACTGCTGCAATTACTCAATAGGTCAACTTGTTCTGCAGCTCAGTCCTGCCACCTTTACTACTGCATAGTTGTTCCCAAAGCTTCCAGCACAGCTCTCTTCCTCCAATGCATTGGGTAGAGATCCTATTCTAAGACATGAAGGCATTGCACAGAATTAAATCCTACCCCTTCATAGGAGAAAGTCAGCAGATACTATTTATAGTTGATAAGATCAAAGTTTAAATATATGAGCATATGTCTAGAGTTACATAGCCATTGTATGAACTAAAAATGGGAATGATGGCATCATGTTATTTTGTAAAGTGTGACAGGGAATTGACTAAGTAGGAATCCTGCTTTTCCTTCTAGCATTTTCTGAACTACCCGATTTAATACCATATGCAAATAGTAAAATCTAATTTTAACGTTAAAGATAAAATCTCTTAGGGATGTGGATATACCCTAGTTTCTTTCTTCATTCCTCCTCTCCCTCTCTTCCTCCTTCTCTCTCTCCCTCCCTAACACATTTTACCAATGAGCTATTTTATTTTTTTACGGTTTTTAATTTATTTATTAATTTATGTTTTTGGGATAGGGTCTCTCTGTGTAATAACCCTGGCTATCCTGGACTTGATTTGTAGACCAGGCTGGCCTCAAACCCACTGAGATCCGCTTGCCTCTGCCTCCCAAGTGCTGGAATTAAAGACATGTATCACCATGCCCAGCTCAGTTATTTTATTTTCAAGTAACTTCTTTTGAATTCTCATTTTTGTTTTTACATTTAGCATGTGTGCATACACATGTGCACGTGATTGCACATGCACTCTTGAGTAGTTCACCTTGAGGTAGCTGATTTTCTCTTTCATGTATGGAACCTGGGAATTGACCTCAGATGATCAGACTTGGCACAAAGTACCTTTAGCTGATAAGCCACCTTTCTGGGCCCCCATTTTTTTTTTTTTTGGTTTTTTGAGACAGGGTTTCTCTGTATGTCTTTGACTTTCCTGAACTCACTTTATAGACCAGGTTGGCCTTGAACTCACAGAGATCTGCCTGCCTTTGCCTCCTGAGTGCTGGGATTAAAGGCGTGTGTATGCCACCATGCCCAGCACCCAAAAAATGTTTTTTGGTTTTTTTAAATATTTTATTTATTTATTATGTATACAGTGTTCTGGAAGTATGCCTGCAGGCTAGAAGAGGGCACCAGATCCCATTATAGATGGTTGTGAGCCACAATGTGGTTGCTGGGAATTGAACTCAGGACCTCTGGAAGAGCAGCCAGTGCGCTTAACCTCTGAGCCATCTCTCTAGCCCCCAAAAATGTTTTATATATTGGAAAATGGCTAAAAGAAAAAAAATAGATTCTAAGTATGTACACCGTACAAAAACATGTAAGATAATGCCTATTAGTTTTTATTATACCACATGTATACGTATTTCCAAAGACTGTGTTGTATATCATCAGTAGATACATGTTTTTGGGTCAATTTAAAAAGTAAAGAAGGAGAAGAAGACTTGGAGGAATAGAAGGAGGAGGTGGAGGTGGTGGTGGTGAAGGGAATATCTAACCAAGCACAAATGTCTTAATCTGGGGAATCACTCCATAATATAGGCCTTGTCCATGTTCAAGGCCCTACTTAATCTCCAGTGAACCCCCTAAAAAAAGGGGCAAGCATTGCAGGCTCATCTTGGTTGACAGAACATTAAAAGAGGCTCAAAGATACTGTCTGAAAATCAAAGAAGTTATTTTGTAGAGGAACAGAGACTATTCATAGAATTATATTAAGAGGAAGGAGACAGGGTGTATGAGCTAAATTTGTATCTATCCTGAAATTTAAATCAAGAATCAATACATTTGGGGACATCAAGATCATCACAGAAAGATGAAGTGAAAAGGTGCCCCCAGAAAACAAGCGAGAGGACACCATTAGTCCTTTTAAACGATTAGTCAGATCTGATGTTCAGGACATTCCATGGGACAACGGACCTCATTTCTCTAACAAATCAATGGTGTGAGGGAATAAGTTATAAGAAATGACATTTAGGAGACTGAAGGAAATGTGGACATTCCAGCCTTTTAAAAATTATTATTATAAGGAGCAACATAATCTTTTCTGTAGTGGTTTGAATTGGAATGGCCCCCATAGACTCATATATTTCAATGCTGGGTCATTAGGGAGTGGCACTACTTGACAGGGATTAGGAGGTGTGGCCTTGTTATAGTAAGTGTGACCTTGTTGGAGGAAGAGTGTAACTGGGGTTGGGCTTTGAGGTTTCAAATGCTCAAGCCAGGCCCAGTGCCTTTCTTTTTCTGCTGCTGGTGGATCTGGATGTAGAACTCTCAGCTCCTTCTTTACCACCATGTCTTCCTGTGTGCCTCCATGCTTCCCACCATGATGGTAATAGACTAACCTTCTAAAACTGTAAGTCAGCCCCAATTAAAATGTTTTTCTTTATAAGAGTTGTGGTGGTCATGATGTCTCTTCACAGCAATAGAACTCTGACTAAGATATCTTCTGTAACTGTTTCTTAGCTGAAATTTGGGCATCATTGGCTTATGGAGGTTGGAATGTTGGTCAAAGCAAGAAAAGGAGAGAAGAAGACAGGCTGGGGGACATTTTTTTTATTCACTGCCCAGGTTCTGAGGGACCACATGGGGCTAGTGAACTGCAGGTAGCTGTTGGAGGGGGGGGGGCAGGTCTTTGTACACTGTATTTTCAGATGCTGATTTCCATACCCTGAGATCTAGTTCCTGCCCTGCCATAGGCATTGCTGTGAATAATGAACCATCTCCTGTATGAATGTGATACAAAGAATGTTCCCTATTTATCTATAATTTGTTAATAAAAGTTGCTGACAGCCTGTAACTGGGCAGATAGAGAATAAGAAAGTGAGACTTGGAATTAAATGGTGGATCCAGGAGGAGACCAAAGAGACAGGGAGAGAAAGAAAGAGATGGAAAGGAGGAAGGAGTTCCCATTGAGTGGCATAGACTGTGAGCATGTGACCAAGAACATCTTGCCTTGAGGACTGGTTTGATGTAGCAGAAGCAGCCCAAATGGAGCATATGCAAGTGTTACTGGGATTTTGGCAAGGAAGCAGACAAGATAGCTTAGAGGGTTGATATCTGCCAAGTTCTAAGTACTTTAAGGCTTATTATAAATCTTAGAGATTTCTGTGTCTTTTATTTGGAAAATAGCTGGTTAAGGAATAACTGCTGCTATAATAATTTCCTGCATTAATTAATATAACACAGAATGATAAAATTCCTTTTACAGGCAGTAAATTTTAGTGTAGTTTGTGATGCTGGGCCACCTAGAGTGAAGTATTGCACACAGTTTTAGAGCACTCTGAAGTTGATTGGAAAACCTGCTGGGACAGATATAGACTAGGGACAGAAGGGAAAGTTAAGAAGTTTATGGGAAAGTCGTTATCTTGGATGTACATTTGAAACTTCCAGGACTATGGTCCTGGTAGTTAGAAGTAGTCCCAAGGCAGGGAGAGAGAGAGAGAGAGAGAGGCAGTAGAAGAGAAAGCTTAGGCTATTGGTTGGCTGATAGGAATACTTGACTTGTCTGGAGTCCCTTTGACCTGTGAGAGGAAGCTGAGACTTCCTGAAGCTGACAAGAATTTTTTTAAGTTTACAAAAAGAAAAAAAAAGTTTTAAATATATTCTATTACCACTGTTTGTAATCTGTACTGAAATCTACATTGTAAAAAAAGCAGTAGAGCTGGGTGAAGTAGCACACACCTTTAATCCCAGCACTGGGGAGGCAGAGGAAGGCAGATCTCTGTGAGTTCAAGGCCATTCTCGTCTACAAAATGAGTCCAGGAGAGCCAAGGATACACAGAAAAACCCTATCTCAACAACAACAACAAAAAAGAAGAAGAAAAAAGAAAAGAAACAGAAGGAAAGAAAGAAAAAGTAGTAGATTCACATTTTTGAATCATAGTAAAAGATTAAGGACTTAAAAAGTGAGTTTTGGTTAAAAGCAGTCTTTCTTCTGTCCAGATATAAATAGACACACATATATATTCAATATTCAACATATGTAGATATGTGACAGAGATATTTTCAGCACTATGAGAAGCAGTTTAGGTCTATATTTACAAACAACCAAAGAAATTAAGATTTTTGCATTTGTGACTATTGTGGAGCCTGACTGAATCCATCTTGGAAAAAGATTCCATTTTATATTAAGTTTGACTCAGAGCTGACCTCCAATTCCAGAACAACAACAAAATGTACCCGACCTTGTATTCCAGGGGTGTTCCCTCGTCATCACCAGATAGCTCACTCTGAGAAAGCACCCAAAAAGTCTAAACAAACTTTATGATGGTCAAACTGACCTCAGCTGGTTAGTCAGTAACAACGAGCCAATCAGAAATGGACATGACTAGCTACCCAAATGTCATCCAATTATATGGTAAAGAACCTTCTTCTTGCTGGGCGGTGGTGGCACATGCCTTTAATCCCAGCACTTGGGAGGCAGAGGCAGGTGGATCTTTGCGAGTTTGAGGCCAGCCTGGTCTACAAAGTGAGTCTAGGACATCCAGGGCTACACAGAGAAACCCTGTCTTGAAAAAAAACCAAGAAAACAACAACAAAAAAAGAACCTGCTTTTTTGTCTGAGTTTCTATATAAACTCTGTACTTTTGGGTCTGGGGGCTCTCATCTCGAACTGCTGTGTCAGTGAGTGTTGAGAGTCCAAGCTCTAAGCTTGAATAAACAAACCTCATGCATTTACATCGGAGTTGGCCCCTAGGTGGTCTTTGGGGTCTTGAGAACCAGGCAGAACACTATGATAATAGTATTCAGTGCTTTACCAGGGCTAGAGTAATAACTTATCAGAGCTCTCTTAATTAATGTTAAAACTCTTGAATTTTAGAGTCTTAAAAACAATAGCATAGTGAGAAGGAAAGAAGAGTGAAACATTTCTCATTTTAAATCACTTCTTTCGAACTTTACAACTTGTGTTTACATACCTTAAAGACCCTCACAACTTAAAAAACTTCAAACCTTTTCTTTCCACCCAATTACTTATTATTTAACAAGAGACACAAGTGGTCAATTACTGAAAACAGTTATAGATGTACTAGGTCTAGAAAAGGGAGGCCTGACCTTTTTTTTTTTTTAGATTTTTGAAGACAGGGTTTCTCGGTGCATCCTCGACTGTTCTGGAATCACTTTGTAGATGAGACTGGCCTTGAACTCACAGAGATCCTCCTGCCTCTGCCTCCCAAGTGCTGGGATTAAAGGCCACCATGTCCAGCTTGAAGGGAGGCCTGACTTTTGCATATAAATCGAACTGACCAGGCAGCTGCAACCTTGGGGTTAGGAGCTGGTATGCTGCTGTTAACCTGATAAAGCTACAGTTAGCTATCAACATGATCAGAGATCTGAGAAGGATAAATTATAGAAGGAAGTATAATGCAAATGGCCTATATGCCAACTAAAATGACAGAGACTTACCATCTACCTAGATGGCTACCTAGGCTCCCCATAGTAGTCTTAATGGCTTTGTTAGAATAGAAGACCAACTGGTCTTCAGCTGTCACACAGGACAGTGTTATAAAAGCTACCATGCAGGACAGCATTGGCCTTCAACTGCCAAACCCAGAAAGTCCAAGAGGTTTTCTGATGAAAGAAGAGACATGAGAATTTACCTACATTGGAGAGATGCAGTAGGGAAGTCAAACCAAAAGTGCCCACAGTTTGGCCAAGTCCATAGTGACAATAGAGCCATGAGGCAGTTAGTAATTCCACAATCTAGATGGAGTTGCCTTCTTTGGAGAGCTTAGGTTCCAGGAGCTGCCATTTTGTCTATCACATGAAGCTTTTTTTATTAAATACTTTCAATTCTATATTCAGCAAATCTCCAAGGAGTTTGAAGACCATCTAGTAAATATACCTGATTTTTAACAAATCTTACTTGGTTTTAGTTACTTGCTTCAAGCTTAACCTTGAAAACATATACAGGAGGCTAAATAAAACTTGTCTCTATAAATGAATTACATTTGTATTTAGGATGACTATGAGCATAGTTCTGAGCACATTAAAGAATTCAATCATTTATAGAGTGACTGAGCATTAACTTGCATGCCTTAACTATCTTTAACAATTTATAAGTTAGTAACTTCTACAAGATTAGGAATTTACAGCATTATCTCTGTTAAATTTGAGTCTTTAAAACTTGAGCTGAGCCAAGTGTGGTGGCTCACACTGGGGTAGCAGAGCCAGGTGGATCTCTGTGAGTTCAATGCCAGTGCCAGCCTGATGTACAGAGTGAGTCCAGGACAGTCAAGGATGCACAGAGAAACCCTGTCTCAAAAAACAAAACAAAACAAAAATAAACAAAAACTTGAGTTGATCTGCCCTAGATGCATTGCAAATGTTGCTGCTATGTCACATGTGCATCAGTAGATGACAGAGAGAAGAGAGGCTAAGTTTGCATTCAGTGTTCTGACCTATGGGAGCGGGAAAAAAAAAGCAAGCTGGATACTGACACCACTTCAATGCCGTTAGGCCTGGAAGGGGAGCTAGCCTGTGTCGACCACCAGTTCAGCACCAGACAAGCACCAGATGGGTTCCCGAGACAGGAAGCAAGCCAGAGACTAGAGGAGCCCTACTTCACTCTAGATGAGGAAGTTGTGGGTGAGCCAGCCACAAGGGTGTGAGTGTGGGAGAACCAGCCCTGCCTTTTGTCTGCTTGGTGGTAGTGTTGGCAAGGGAGAGATCCCCTCCCTTTGGCCTTCAGCAGCAGTGGCAGACAGGAGATCTTGTCCTGATAGGATCAGAAGAGCAAGAGAGCTGTCCCAGTCCCTTACATGCTGCAGCACTTGGGAGAGCTGGGCCAGCACCATGCCTGGGCAGTACTCTACAGCTGGCCTTGGATGTGGGAGTTGTGGGTGAGCCAGCCCTGAAGGAGTGAGTGTAGAAGAGTCAGCCCTGCCTTCTGTCTGCTATGTAGTGTTGGTAAGGGAGAAATCCCCTTTACTCTCTTGCCCTTGCCACTGGTAGCAGGCAGGAGAGTGGGTCCTGATGGAGTCATGAAAGCAGGAGAGATGGTCCAATCCCTTACCTTTGCAGCACTCAAGAGATCAAGCCCTACAAGTGGAGGTTGCAGACCCAGAACCAGGGCTTTGAGTTGGCCCACTCCTATGTATACCCAATGGATGAACTGCTGGAGTACATGAAAAGGCAAGTTCCACAGATCTCAAACTACAGAATCTCCATGACACAGGACAATAACAGCATATCTGAGCGGAGTCCCAGTGAGGTTCCAGTATTGACAAAGTAGCAGAAGTTAGAGGCCTCATATCAGACCAATGAGTCATTATAATGAACATTTGCAAGCAAAAATATGTGGATAAAGAGGAATATTGTGGAGCACACTGAGATACACCACAACTTCTACAATGAGATTTTTTTTATGTGAGGGGAGGTTGCAAGGGTGGAGTATGAGTCGGAAGGGAGGTGGGTGATAAGAGGGGACAGGGTGCACAAAATAAAAACAAAATAAAAAGAAAGGTCTGGATTAAAAAAACAAACTTGAGTTGAAGATACTTTAACATCAAAATAAAGTATTAAACCAAAAATATAGTTACAAAGACAAAGAGGCTGGACATATGTCTTCAACTCAGACCCTAGGAATTTATTTTTTAATGGAATTATTTATATTTTAGTTATTTATTGAGTTATTACCTTATTTATCAAATATATCTTATTCTTCAAATGTATGCTGCTTTTTATCTTAAAAAATGTAGAAGCTTGGTGTTGAGAAGTTAGCAAAGGCATAAGTAGTCAGATATATATTTCTAAGTCAGTTTCTGTTAACCTTAGTATACTTTTATAACCTTGGGAATATATCATACAAAAATTCATGGTAATCCAAAATATTTTTGGAGACCTGGTATTGCCTCCTCAGTCTAAAAGGAGATAAAATGATAAGCTCAGTAAGACTAAGAAGCTGTATAATTGTTGCACTAGTTGGTTTATACCACATGGTCCTCTTAAGATGGTGGTGAAGTTACATTTCATGTACTCTCTAATCTTAGTAAAGATGGCTGCCAGCTACATGGTTGCTTTCATCCTGATGAGGTCATCATCCAAGATGGATGCAAGCCACATGGTTGCCATTTAAAAACATCTATTTTTCCTAAACAAAAGTTGAATTCATTACATTTATACTAAGTAGTAAAAGAATATTGTTACTCTGTATGTATTAATTAATGCAGGAAATTTTTATAGCAGCAGTCATTTTTTAACCAGCTGTTTTCAAAATAAAAGATGCAAAGACCTTTCAGATTTAGAATAAGCCTTAACACACTAGAGCTGAGCAGATAATAACCCTCCAAGCTATTTGTCTGCTTCCCCTGCCAAAATCCCCATAATACTTGCATATGCTCTATTTGGGCTGCTTCTGCTCCATCAAGCCAGTCCTCAGGGAATTTCACTTGGCCATGTGTTCACAGTCCATGCTACCCCAAGGCAACTTCCTTTCTCCTCTCTGTTTCTCTCTCTCACTCTCATAGTCCCACTGATACTCAAGGCCTGGGAATCTCAACTCCGCATTCCTCTCTTCTGCCCAGCTACAGGATGTCAGCAACTTTTATTAATCAATAAGGAAATAATTGGGGGGGCAAGGTTCACACAAAATCATTTTGTGTACATGAAGATCTGCTCCTGGGACAATAAGCAGATCTTGGGGACCAGTGAATAGCATTTAAACACATGACAGCTCCAAACCAACCCCCAACAGTAAGTAGCTCTATTTTTCTAAATAAGAGTTGAATCACATATAGCAAATTAAGATTATATGAATAGATTTTTAATGATCAACACTTTTTACAAGTTTCAAGCTAACTTTTTGTTACAGGTGTTTAACCATGCCCAATGAAGTTACAAATCCTGAGATTTTTTTAGAGCAGAAAGCAAAAAAATCAGAGAGATAAAAGATTTTTATAGCATGGTGGTGCCTTTAATCCCAGCACTCAGGAGGCAGAGACAGGTAGATCTCTGTGAGTTCAAGGCCAACCTGGTCTATAAAGCGAGTCCAGGACAGCCAGGGCTCTGTTACAGAAAAAATTCTGTCAAAAAAAAAACAAAAAAAAAAAAGATTTTTAAAAGTGGAAATATCATAGAGATAAGAATTTTTTTTAGAAGTTTAGAGCACAAAAGTTTAGATATAAGAGGTTTTGTGATCATTTGTGCAGTGGCAGAAGTTGTTATCATATGAGAGAATTTGAAATCAAATGTGCCATCTTTGGCCATCACGCTGTACTAAGAACAAGCCACTTGCAGTAAGACCACTGAGTCTGAGGAGGAAACTGAGTCTGAGGAGGAAAGGAGAAAGGGTTGCAGATAGGAACTCTACTGAAGGGAGGATTCCAATAAGCTCCAAGAGAGAACTGAGAGACAGAGAACAATGTAGTCAGAGGAATGAGGGTCACATTCCAATACTGTATAAACCCAGGAGGGCATAGAGAAGCTGCAGGACTGAAGCTCCTAATGGGAGGCAAGAAAGTTTCAGGAAGGAGCTGAAAACAGAGGGAGCAGCAGAGCTTCAGTGTTACATTGGCAAGAATTTCAATCCGGTACATTCCCAAGTGGACTGAGAGACTTGTCAGAGAGAAATGTCCCAAATCACAGAGGAGAGGCATCCCTTTCCACGTGGTAGGGGCCCAGTAAGGCAAGAGGAGTGTTCTGGCACACACGTGGGCTTTTGTAGTAACAGTAGACAAAGCAGGCAGCTCCAGAGAGATACTTACCCAGTAAAGGAGGAGAGACAAGTGGTTAGAGCGGGTAGAGGAGAAAACAGCTGAAGAAGTGGACTGGGAAAAGCTTTTGGGAGATGAGAGGGTTCCAATAGAAACAAAGGAGTAAGTGTATTAGTAGAGAGATGCCCATGAGGTTGTAGCAGGCCAGGTGGCAGGTGGCCCAGAAGAGCATAGCAGGCTCCAGGAGCCAGAGAGATACTTAGCAAATAGGCAAGGAGAGGTGAGTAGTTTGAGCAGATAGAGGGAAGAAGCTGCTGAAGAGACAGACTCTAGAGTTTGAAGTCAAATTTGGTGGGTAGCAGAATTTTCTCTCACCAGGGGAGAGAAATTATCCATACATCCCGTAGGAAAGTCAAATCATCAGCTTGGTTTGGTTAGGAGAGAGGCTGGGCCCCTTAGAAGGAGGCTCATAAATGCCTCTCCTGAGTTTTGGCACCAGACAGATGAAATGAGGACATGACCACTCTACAGGATGGTTAGGGAAAAGGTTTTCATTGTAGATACGAGTGAGAGTACTGCCAGAGACAACTGGAAGAGTTGAGAAAGAGAAAGTAGCAGGTTGAACATGGCTAGCAGAATAGACTAGGTCATGGTGGGGGACAACACGGATGGGGGTGGGGGACAACCAGTACCCAAGACCAGAGGCCAAGAAAGCACATGACTGAAATGTCTGGGTTATACAGGAATCAGAAGCTGGGGAAAAGGAAAGGAAACTCAGGGGTTGGAGAGGTACTTAAGGTAGGGAATGGGGTCTGTGTGAGAAGAGCAGAGAGAACCACAGCTACTGAGCAAATCTAGAAGCCAATATATGGTTAGGTACCTCAGTCAGCCATTTGTTCCAGGTTTCTCTGGAAACATGAACTGAAAATAAAATTGTTGCCAAGCTTGGTGACACAAGCCTGTAATCTGAAGTAGGGTTGCTCTCTCTCTCTTTCTGAGAAGGTCATAATCTATAGTCCAGTACTCTATAGAATAGGCTAGCACCCTACACCAAGAAATTCTCTTGAGTCACCCTCCTGAGTGCTGGGTTAAAAAATATGATCCACCACAGTCAGCCCAAACCAATCAACCAATCTCTCTTTCTACCTTCTTTTCCTACTAGAGATTTATTTATTTTTAAATATATAATTTATGTTTATCTTATATTCAAAACCAGGGTGAGCAAAGGGATTAGCCCCAGCAAACCCACAAGGACCAGTAGAAGAAGAGAGTTTGTTATAATAAAATAAATAAATAAATAAATAAATAAATGAATAAATAAATAAATAAATAAATAGGAGACTAAACACTGCACCAATACAAAAAATAAACTGAAGTGCCAACAACTGTCCACACATGCTTACAAAATGAGAGTAACACATGTTTACAGCAGGATACAGAATGAGAGTAAGACCTTTACATCCAAAAAAAAATAGACAAGAAGGAATAATGCCGAGATCAAAGCAATAGACGTCCACCAAATCCTTGTTTTAATTTGTATTATATGTGTTAACCATTTTAGGTCCTCTTTAAAGAGTTACCTGCTCATTTTTTTTTTCTAAGAAGGTAGTAGTTTAATGACTTACCAGATTTCTAACACATTGATCTTATTAATCCTTTTCAGTTGAGATACTAGGAATGGTTCTCCCATAAGTTGCTTCTTAATTGTGTTATGTTTCAGTAATAAATTTCAAATCTCACATAGATCCTTGCTTTTATTCATTCTGACATGAATTAGTTTTATGAATTAGCTACTCTGATTTAACTTCTCTGGTCTAGTTTCCTCATTTGTAAAATGAGCTTTAGCTTTTCTTCCTGTACTTTGAACATGTTTATGAAGATGAAACAAGGTCAATTCATCTCAAAGTGCAATCTTCAAGACAGCACATGAGCTCTTGGTGCCAGAGGGTGTTTAATGGTATCCAATAGCAGATACCATGAGAAATCAGTTTGTAGCTTAAAAGTATTTTTTTTCTGCCAAATAGAATGGAAAGAGACCCTCCCCTTTTTGCCCCAGCCAGCAAAGGCCAGCAGCAGAAAGAAATCCTGTAGCAGAGGAGAGAACTCAGAGGCCAGTGTGAGCCTGAAAGAGAGTCATCCAAAACTAAGGCAAACAAACCAAAGCTCCAGGTTGAACAAGAAAGCATATGCCTGAAGGCATAGCTTTTTTGTGGTAAAAATATAGCCCTTACAATGAACTTTGGAGAGCTGCAGAGATGGCTGGGTGGTTAAAGGTGCTTATAATGCAACCATAAGGACCTGAGTTTAAATCCTAACAGCCGGGGCTGGAGAGAGAGGTCACTGGATGCTCTTCTAGAGGACCGGGGTTCAGTTCCCAGCACCCACATGGCAGCTCACAACTGTAAAACTCCAAGATCTGATACCCTCACATAAACATACATGTAGGCAAAACACCAATGAACAAAAAATAAATAAAAATAAGTTATTAAAAATAGTAAATCCTAGCAGCCATGTAACAAGTGTGCCATTGTCTCAGGACTGTAGCCTCAGTGGGTGGGGATAGGAGAAAAACTGGGTTTTTCTGGCTGTCAGTTTAGCTGAAAACAAAACAAAACAACAAAACAAACAAACAAAAAAACGAGAGCTCCAGGTTCAAAATGTATGAGACTGATAGGGAAGGATACTTGATGCATCTTTGATTTCAATACACAGATATACCCACATATACATACCACTCTTGCATTCACATAAACACACACATATTGAGAAGTTTCAAAAGGTATAGATTTAAGAACATTCTGGGAATAGGTGATATAGTTTAGAAATAGAGCATTTGCTTAAGAAAAGTAGAGCCCTGGCCAGAAGTGGTGGTGCATGCCTTTAATCCCAGCATTCGGGAGGCAGAGGTGGATCTCTGTGAGTTTGAGGCCAGCCTGGTCTACAAAGTGAGTCCAGGACAGTCAGGGCTATATTACACAGGGAAACCCTGTCTTGAAAAACCAAAAAGCAAACAAATAAACAAAAACAAAACAAAGAAAAGTAGAGCCCTAGATTTAATTCCCTACACTGAAACCTAACAAAACAAAAACACTTCTTGCATGTAGAATTAGGATTCTAGCATAAGATATAGCATCATATAGTCTAGTATGGATAAAGTTCAGGAGTCTTTGAGAATAGAATCAAGACAGAAATAGACAAGAAATGATTCTTTTGTTTACAATGAGCAAAGAATTTATGAATTCCTTTATAGATTCCCAGCACCTACATGGTGGTTCACAACCTTCTGTAACTCCAGTCTCAGGGCATATGATGTTCTCTTCTGACCTCCATGGACACCAAGCACACATGTGGTGCACATTCATACATACAGGCAAAGTACTCATATGCATTAAATAAATAAATAAATAAATAAATTTCTTTTTTTTTTTTTTTGGTTTTTGGAGACAGGGTTTCTCTGTATAACAGCCCTGGCTGTCCTGGACTTGCTTTGTAGACCAGGCCGGCCTTGAACTCACAGAGATCCACCTGCCTCTGCCTCCCCCGTGCTGGCATTAAAGGCGTGCACCACTACCACCTGGCTAATAAATCCAAATTTTAAAGAAATATTAAAAGGCATTCTGGAGAGATATTTTGAATTGTTCACTCTTGCAAATCTATTATATTATTAATGGATGAAAGAACCTGGGACTAAATGGTAAACCAGGTGAATGATTATCTTACATTGTTTTTATCCTATTTTAGTTTGAGTGGATGACACTTTGTAGAAATCACACTGGGGCAGAACAGAGAGATGGTTCAGTATTTAAGAGCACATACTGTTCTTGCAAAGCATGTAGGTTCAGTTTCCAACATCCTTATGATGACTCACAAACACCTATAACTCCATTTCCAAGGGATCCCAGGCTCTTCAGCCTCTGTGGACTCCTATATGCCTGTGGTACACATAAAAGGAAGCATATAAACATGTGGATTCCAGCAGGGGATTCCCGGCCCGGACAATATCATGCCTGAAACCATGCTCCTCTGCCAGAAGCCTCTGACCAGGACTGAAAGGCTGACCAGAAAAAGGTGGATCACAGACCTGGAGATCCATGCCCAGTCTTACAGAAAAGGGGGTCTGGGGCTAGACCAGGCATGCAAGAGAAAAGTTTCTTTTCCCCAAGCCCAAGTGTCAGCTCTTTTTTTGGTATTGTTTTGGTTTTTGCTTTTTTTTTTTTTTGTTTTTTTTGTTTTTCGAGACAGGGTTTCTCTGTGTAACAGCCCTGGCTGTCCTGGACTTGCTTTGTAGAGAAGGCTGGCCTTGAACTCACAGAGATCTGCCTGCCTCTGCCTCCCAAGTGCTGGGATTAAAGGCATGTGCCACCATACCCTGCTGCTTTTTGCTTATTTTCAAGACAAGGTTTTCCTGTGTATTCCTGGCTGTCCTGTTAATCACTTTGTAGACCAGGCTAGCCTAGAACTCACAGAAAACCACCTGCCTCTGCTTTCCAAGTGCTGGGATTAAAGGTGTGTGCTGTGTCAGCCCCTTTAGCTAAATTGCCAGTGGCAGGCTTGACAGTTTACAGTTTCTTTTTCTTTTTTTTTTTTTTTTTTTTGGTTTTTCGAGACAGGGTTTCTCTGTGTATCCTTGGCTGTCCTGGACTCACTTTGTAGACCAGGCTGGCCTCAAACTCACAAAGATCCGCCTGCCTCTGCCTCCCAAGTGCTGGGATTAAAGGCGTGCGCCACCACCGCCCGGCGGCTTGACAGTTTCAAAGCTCCCTGAGCTTGGCCAGGTGGCCAGGTGGGTGTTGCAGAAGAGGCAGAAGGAACTCAGTGCCTCTCTTGGCAGGAGCATGCTCCTGTAAGACTGTAATTAATGACTACAAGGCCTTCTCCTCCTTCATGAGACCGTGACCTCACTTCTCCTGGAGACATTCCACAGAACTCGGGCCTTGAGACTATCTAAACTTACATAGTGACTGGTTTGCTTCCACTCCCCTCTGATCCCTCATCTTCACTCCCCACTTGTGTCATCACCTAACTTAACATACTCTTTGTTCCTTAATCCCCACCTGCAGCTATCGCCTAGCAGGCTAAAAGTTACTCCTTTATGCTCCCACCTTTTTTTTTTTTTTTGTAGCTGCTTGTGTGCTTAAAAGGGCCTGGAAACCATTTTGGTTCATTCACTCCTCTACGGAGGTAGTTGAACCCCTGAGGGTCGGCTTAAATAAACCTCTTGTATATTACAACGAATCTGGGACTCTGGTGGTCTCTGGGCATCAGTATTTTGGGGAGTCCCCTCGCGGGTTCAACACTCCCTGAACAGGCCTAGCTTGGCGGCAAGGCAGGAGCTAGTGCTCCATGTGCTCAGACATGCCCCGGCTCCTTCCTAGCTAGGCAGCAGCCAGGCAGGAGCCTGGAGCCTGTGTGAGCCAGGTAGCCAGTGAAGGTGGACTCTTCATGGAAGAAAAAGCAGTTCCCCCCACACCCAAAATAAGCAGACAGACTCAGAAGGTCATCTTGAGGGGAGAGAGAGAGAGCTTACTTCAGGAATCAGGAGCATTATATAACTTTGGACAATGGGAAGTGGTTTTAGAGGTCAATGTGTTTGATGTGATGGTTATTGTCCATCAGAATTAACCCAGGGGCTGTGGGAGTGGGGTAAAATCTCCAGGCAGTCCAGAGGTCTAAACAAATGTCATTGGCTAAAAGTCAAGGCACAACAGACCTCATTAGCATGGGGAAGTTGATGGGCAGGTTTTTTTTATCACAGGAAGGTTGGGTGTGACACTCTTACTTAGAGGATCTGGGGATTCTCGGATCAGAGGGAAGGGTGGTTCCACTGAGCAAAGGGAGTCCATCATTCTAGCTGAGTTCAGAGGCTTTCTGGGAATGCCAGACTTCTACCCCATCAGCAGAAAATTCCCACACAAATACATATAAGTGAAAATAATACATAAGGGCTGGAGAGATGGCTCAGCAGTTAGGAACACTGGTTGCTCTTCCAAAGGCCCCAGGTTCAAATCCCAGCACCCACATGGCAGTTCACAGTGTCTGCAATTGCTGGGTGTGGTGGCACACGCCTTGAATCCCAGCACTAAGGAGGTGGAGGCACGTGGATCTCTGTGAATTCAAGGGTAGTGTGGTCTAGAAAGTGAGTCCAGGACAGCCAGGTATACACAGAGAAATCTTGTCTCTAAAAAACAAAACAAAACAAACAAACAATACACAAACACAAAAAAACCCCAAAACAAAACAAAAAAATCCATTAAAATAAAAGAGATCCCATTGAAAAAGAGAAAATATTGCAGAAAAATCAATTACATTAGGTTCAGTATTTCTCAACCCTTGCCACTTTGAAGTTTTTGTTTCTACTTTAAAAATGTTTTATTACACCCTGTAAGTTGTCAGTTCTGGCAGCAAATGCCTTTATCCACAAAGTCATCTCCTCTCTCTCTCTCTCTCTCTCTCTCTCTCTCTCTCTCTCTCTCTCTCTCGTGTGTGTGTGTGTGTGTGTGTGTGTGTGTGTGTGTGTGTGTTTAACATTTACTTATTTATATTTGGTTTTTTTGACTGTGTGTGTATGTGCATTATGTGTGTACTTGGTAAGCAAAATGGCCAGTAGAGGGGTCCAAATCCCACAGAACTGGAGAGTTGGGAGCTGCCATGTGGGAACTGGAACTAAATCCTCTGTTCTTTTTTTTTTTTTTGGTTTTTCGAGACAGGGTTTCTCTAACAGTCCTGGTTATCCTGAGTCCAGGCTGGCCTCAAACTCACAGAGATCCACCTGCCTCTGCCTCCTGAGTGCTGGGATTAAAGGCATGCACCACCACGCCCGACTTCCTCTGCTCTTATATTTATGATTTTCAACACTGAGCCATCTCTCCTGCCCCACTTGTGTTTTTTAATGTTGATATCTGGTACAAGCCCTCATTAGCTAGGTTAGCATCTTTCAGGTAAGAAGAAAACTCTCCAAATAGTCATCATGTGCAGCTAAGTGAAAAGGGCTCTTTAAGCCTTGCACAAAAGAGAAGTCTAGTCAGTGCTTGGAGACAGATCACAAGAAATGGAGAAATTATAGAAAATGTAAACAGTCCCTTCCAAGGCTACATCATTTTAGCATATTGTTTAGTTGTCTGTAGAAGAAATTTCTTTTTTGGAAATACACAGATTTTTATGAGTGCTACTTCATTAAAAACTATTCTGAAATTGATTTTTGTTCTAAACTAGTTATTTTGAAGATACTGAAGCAATATAAATAAGCAGTGAAGGTGAAGACAGGACATTTTATAAGTGGAGGAAACTGGAATTTTCATTGAATATTTTATGCATTTCATTATTTCCCTCCCCCAAATTTGGTAATGTTAAATTTGTAACAATGCTCATCCCACATCTAGTTATACTTAACTGGCAAAGTGGACATATGTCTTCATGTTTGTACCTGTAAGAACTAGTGTCTAAATTCACAAAAGCTGTTGTGAGCTTGTGAGGCTGTGGAAAAATACCACCATCCCTCCCCAGCTCCGCTTGTGCGCATAAGAATCTGACCTCTTGACCCCTAGGACATTCCATCTAACTCTATGTTCCAGGAACTAGATAACCACAAAATTGCAACTGTTACCAAAGACAATGACCCCACCCTAACAGGGCCAAAGGTTAAGTCTACATAGCCAACTGTATTGTTCTCCCTGTGTCCCCACCTGTTGCAGTTTTTGTGCTTAAAACTGCCTGTAACTGTGGTTTAGGGTTCACTCCTTCCCGAAGGCAGTTGAACCCCGGTGCAATAGCTCAATAAAATCCTCTTGCATTTTGCAATAAACCTTGGTCTCTGGTGGTCTCAGGGCATCAGGACCTTTATGGATCCACAGGGTCCAACAAGCTATACACCAAAGACTACTTGGACACACATTTAAGCCAATAGAAAGTCTTTATTAGCCAAAATTATAAAACATTATTATTTTAAGGTGTTATTTATGTCTATATCTGTATGTATGTATGTATGTATGTATGTATGTATGTATGTATGTACGTATGCATATGTTCCATATGTGCAATGTTCATGAAGGACAGAAGAGGGCATTGTATCCCCTGAACCTTTGGTTACAGTCAGATGTAAGCTACCTAATATGGGTGCTGGGAACCAAACTTGTGTCCTCTGGAAGAGGAGTAAAGTGCTCTCAACTACTGAGCTATCTCTTCAGCTCTATTTTTAAATGATTTTTAATTTTGTGTGTGTTGTGTCTGTGTGTAAATGGGTATATGTCCATGTGTGTGGTGCCCCATGAAAGTCAGAGGCATCAGATACCCATGACATTAGAGTTACAGGCAGTTGTGACCTGCCTAATGTAGGTACTAGGAACCAGACTGCTAAGCTGTCTCTCCAGCTTCAATAAATACATTTCTAAATGTTCTATCTTGATCATTATAGATCAATCTTTGGGGAATAATGTTTGAAGCACCTTTAGTCTTCTGTGAGTCCAGGCAGTATTGAGTTCTTTATAGTTTGAGTCAAAGAGTTCTAAAGCATGAAACTAGTGATTCTGAGTATCTGAGATGGGCTAAGACACATCAGAGAGGATAAGACAGCGTTGCTGGTGTTGCTATAAAACACAAAAGTTGCTGAAAGAAAATAAGAGATTTTTTTTGGGAGGGGGGAGCCAATGCCTTCAAAGATACATTACACCACAGAAAAGATTGCATAAACTTTTATAGTTACAGAACAAAAGAAAGTAAAAAAAATGCATTTACTAAATACATTAGTAACTCAATACATTAGTAGTTTATAACAAAGATATACTCTGACAATTGTCTGCAGAATTTTTAACATAGATGTTGGCCTTTTCAGATAACTTTTGTTCATATGGTATATGTGTGAGTATAGTTCCTATACACAAATACCTTGATTTCAATATAAACTTATAATTTTAGCCTCAAACAGTATAGCTGTGAATCTTCCTACATTTTTCTCAAAAGCTCATTGTAAGTCTACAAGCATTTGGATTAGCCTGATCCCCGAGCTCAGAGGTCCCTCAGGGTCCTTAATTGCTTACATCATCATCTCCCGACAGGTGTGACACACCTGCCTGGGATAAAGCTTTCCACCAACCCCTTTCTCTAACTCCCCTCTGTCCCCCACATCCTTCTTTTTTTTTGGGGGGGGAGTTTCAAGACAGGGTTTCTCTGTGTATCCTTGGCTATCCTGGACTCACTTTGCAGACCAGGTTGGCCTTGAACTCACAGAGATCCACCTGCCTCTGCCTCCCGAGTGCTGGGATTAAAGGCATGCGCCACCATAGCTGGCCCCCACATCCTTCTTTTTCTCCCTCTTTCTCTATGTTCCAGCTTCTCCCATGGCTCTGCCCTAAACTCTGTTGGGTAGTGTTAAGCATTCTAAACGTTAATTGGTCCTGTTTGCTGTCTGTTACTTACATTGACTCTGATTGGTTAAATAAATGCTGAGGCCTGAGACTGGGCAAAGACAGAGAAAGGTGGGACTTCCTGAGATTAGAACAGGAAGCCTGCGCTTTAGACAGAGGATTAATTCATTCCAGCCAACAGCAGGAAGAAGAATTCATTCCAGCCAGGAGCAGCAGGAAGGAGGATGACACTCACCATGGGTTAGAAAAAAGAACCTCGCAGGGCAGTGTTGGCGTACGCCTTTAATCCCAGCACTTGGGAGGCAGAGGCAGGTGGATCTTTGCAAGTTCGAGACCAGCCTGGTCTACAAAGTAAGTCCAGGACAACCAGGGCTACACAAAGAAACCTTGTCTCGAAAAACCAAAAAAAAAAAAGGAACCTTATTCCACATGGCCAGGAACATCGGCATATTGTGGAGAATGGCAGTCCAAGGTGACGTATGTATATATGGGGTCATATTTGGGTAGCAGAATTAAGAGCTAGCTTAGATGGGCTAGGATTGCCCGATCCAGACCAAAGCTTGTTAATATCCATGCAAGGTCTCTGTGTGTTCTCATTTATAATGGTGGGTAAAGAATTAACAGTTCCAAATCAATTAACAATAATTTAAATACTGGTTAAATAGTTTAATTAGCCATTTTTTTCTACAAATGATACCCAGCGTAATTTAGTTAATATTTTTTTCTACATATGGCATCCAACTAAGGCAATTAGAATCCATGCTTTCAGTGTGAGAAGGCCCAGGTGAAACCCAGTTTCCTAGCCAAAGAGCAGGGAACTGAAACCAAATGCATTTCAAAGGTGCTGCTACCTTAACAAAAGCTGTTGCCTTGAAGCAAAGGCAGACAGCTAGGGCTTAGCTCTCCTTACATACTAAAAAACCAGCAGCCTTCTAAACAGAGCTTGAGAACAGAATTAACCGCCTAGATTAAAACTGGAGGAATTCATAATGCCTCAATACGTTTGGATTCCAATTGAGTTTGTTCCTCTTAGCATGAAAATGATTTTTACCCTGACAATTGTAGTTCTGGGTATCTTTTTTGAGAAAGTTCAGACTAGGATTGTCTTAAAGGAAATAATTTATAGATGGAATGCTAAATTGCCAACAATGATACTGGAGGAAGGAGCAAGGCCCTTCCTGATAGATAAGGCAAAATTGATGGCAGCTGGAGCTAAGAGCTCCCTGGGTGATAGGTGTCTGTCAGGAGTTTCTGGTATTGGCCCACCAGTGAAATGCAGGCAAAACTAGATTCTAAGGAATAATGAACAAAGCTTTAATTGTAGCATGGGATGGCATGGTTAGACATGCCAAGGCTTTTGGAATGTTGTTTCTTTGCTTGACTTTTGTTTAGATGTCTTTGATTTTCCTATATTGGGAGGTAGAAAGGATATTTTTCTAGTTTGGCATTGCTAAAGCATAAGAGATTTTTGAAGATTTTGGGCAGATTTCGAATTTCACTGCAGTTCAAAGTTGCTCTCTGGGTCACAGCGTTACTAAAATCTGGGATTTAAGTGAAATATTTGAGCAGGGTGGTACTGGCACACACCCTTAATCCCATCATTCTAGAGGAAGAAACAGGCAGATCTCTGGATTCTAGACCTGCTGGGTTTAAACAATGTAGGTAGGACAGAACCCTGCTGATAAAATAAGGCTGCTTACTAAAGACAGTCTAGAATTAAAAAATGACATATTTTTCCTTGATGTTTAATAGTACCTTTACTGATCTAATGAATAAATACAGATAATCTCAAATTTACATAAAGAGAAAGGGGTCACAAGCCAGTCTCCTTAGGTGGGGGGCTCCCACTGGAGAACTTGTTCCCAGAGGCATTTTGCCCTTAAAAGACATGTTAATTACTGGGTGTGGTGGTGCACACCTTTAATCCTAGAACTGGAGGCAGAGGCAGGTAGATCTCTATGAGTTCAAGGCCAGCCTGGTCTACAAAGTGAGTCCAGGACAAGGCTACACAGAGAAATCCTATCTCTGGAAAAAAAAAAGATAGAGATAGAGAAAGAGAAATATTTTGTTAATCAATGTAAGGACCCACAGTCAGGCTAGGGAAGAACATGCAAACAGCATGCCTCCCACAGCCAACAGTTAAGAAAAGCTAATGTAAAATAGCACGTCATGCAATTTTACACCAATCTTCTTAAGAATGGGGTTTCCATGGGAGAATTGGAACTCAAACTAATACAAAATGCTTTAATTAATGTTATTGTTTAATAAGGGTAATTCAATTATTTAAATTCATACCTTAATCTCAAAACTTGGGAGACAAGGGACAAAACAGGTTCCTTGTGTGTTCAAGGCTAATCTAATCTACAGAGCTCTACAGAGCAAATCAATACAGCCCAATCTACAAAGAGAAACCCTGTCTCATTAAGGATAGATATATCCACATAGTAATTAAATCTCCAATGAAAGGAGAAAAGCAAAGAAAAAATATATAAATTCACACCTTTGTTCCCAAAACATGGGAGACACAGACAGAGACAGATTGGTTCCTTTTGAGTTTGAGGCCAACCTAATCTACAAAAAGCCAGAACAACACAGACTAAACCTGCTTTAATCAATTAATAAATTTATGTCAACTGTAAAGAAGAATATTTAAACTCCATTTAGTCTTATGCTGTATTTTTAATTTAAAATAGATTATAATATATAAAAAAATACTATTACATGCCATCCTTTTTATGGCATGAATGGAGACTTACTGCTGTTCAAACAAAGATCAGAAGATATTCCTTAATTGATTTGTGCATCCTGCACATCCAAGGCATTTTGGTAATTGCAGAACTATATGTTACTTGTGATAAATTATATATTTTCAGAACAACAGGACCAGAGTCCAAAGAAGACAAGACAAGTAGCCCAAATGATACAGCCTTATAGACTGCCTCAATAGCTGTTTCCTCAAAAATCTGCATCCAGAACAACTTCAAACAGCTTGCTGAGATGGCCCAGCCTCAAAGACTGTTCCAGACAGGACTTCAATAAAGCCCTGAACTTTCCTACCCAAAGTCCAGCTTCGAACTACAAACTGTTCAGGACATTCAAATTGTTGAACATATAGAGACTAGACAACAAATGTTAATATTAAATTGATTAACCATTTTCCCCATTTTATTTGGGCCCCCAAACAGGTTTTCTGCATCCCAGTTCAGCAGGAAGCAGTTTTAAGAGAGTGACATCCCATTCCCAAAAGTGGAGTGGATGATAGATGTTGTTTAGGGGTAATGGTTACAAATTGTTAAATGGTCTTTTTAAGCAAGATATAGGAGATTAGATCCAAGGACTTTTCAATTTCTTTTTCTTTTCTTTATCCTTTCTATCTAGGGGGAAAAGACTTGAAAAGAAAAAGAGGGGAATATATGTATATAATGTAGAAATGATAAGATATAAGGATAGATTATTGAATCTGCTCTGAAACTCAAAACTATTGTTATTCTTAAATAAGGTTATCTTTCGATACATTGATATAGAATTTTGTATATTGATACAAAATAAGGTTAAATTTTGATTCATTGGTATACAATTTTATACTTAGATACATTATTATGTATATTTAAACTCTTATATAAGGTATTGTGCATATACAAATCATTTAAAAGTACAGGTTTACTTCCGATCCTTTTATGGGTTCCTATTGAAATCTGTTTAGGAATCTGGATAATACAAGTTGACTAGACAGTTGAGCTTCTGGTCATCTAGTCTTAATTTATCACAAAATAGACTTAATATGTTAAACAAATAGTAAATGTTTAAAAATACAGTTTGTTCATAGATAGAAGAAAGATATATAGATTTATAAATAAAATAATAGATGTCTTCAAAACCCTCAGAGGCATACAGAAAATGGCATTTAAGATGTTTTTATTATTTTAAGAATTGTTTGACTTAAGACAGTCAGCTCCTGACAGCTCCAATTTGACTTGGAAGAAGACAATGAGCATCAAAAAAAAAAAAAAAAAATCTCCCATCAGGAGATAATTCCTCAAAAAGAAATCTCCCACAAGGAGATAATTCCTATTGGGCAAAAATGCCCCTGCTCTCTCAACAGACTATATACAGTCCAAAGATGGACCAGAGCTTAAATGCAGGTAAGTCGATGTCCTGATTCTGTAGAGACAGAATGGGAAAATCCTTCTTATTTCCTGCTACACAATTTAGTCTGTGAAAAATGTGTGGCCAGAAGGCTGAAGATGATGCTCCAACGATATCAAGAGATATTTGGGACTGTCTAGGCAACAAACTGTCATATTTCTTTTTAGAAGCTGCTCTTCTAGGCTTCTTACTCACTCAAATAATAACTTTATCCCTTCTTATGTTTTTGATGGGGTTGAAGGCATAATAGTTATAAAATTTCAATTGAACTTGAGTTGTTTAGGATTTAAAAAGATATTTTCAAGTCTAAATAAAATCTTTAGGTTTGTAAATACAGGGTATGATAAAATTATTAAGGTTCAGAGCTTTAGACATACCAAGATAGATGATTTTTCTTCTTCTTCAAGATTGCCTGATACAAATAGGCTAAACATTATGTGCCTAAGTTTCATATATGGTTTTCTTGATTCTTTCATATTTTTTCTTATCATTTTTACTATATGAGTTAAAAAATTAGTCTTTTTATTAGACAAAAGGAGGTAATTGCCATGCGCCACCATGCCCGGCCCCCATATCCTTTTTTCTCTCCCTCTTTCTCTATTTTCCAGTTTCTCCTATGGCTCTGCCTTCATTCCCTGCCCTAAACTCCCTTTCCCCTTTACCTTAGTAAACCTTATACTAGACCTGTTGCATGGTATGTCATGATTTCCTTGGGGAATACACTTTGGCAAGGACCTGCCATGGTATACCACCCTGCTGGTACTGTACCACCTGCTGCATTCTCATAACACTCACACTGTTATTTCTTTTAAGAGTATATGTCTAATAACTACAATGTTGGGGCTACTTAGGGGTCTATTTCTATTATCTATTTTTCCTCTTGGATTTCTATCTTTTGGTCCTTAATCTGGCATACCCTCACTATTTATTCATTCATTTATTCAGGGTCTCCATATGTAGGCCTTGGTCTATCTGAACCTAGGCTGGCCTCAAAAAATGCTGAGAAAAATAAAAAAGTTTCCCATTTTGTTTATACTTAGATTTTGCTTTTACATAGCTCTTAGCCACTGTAGCCTGGAAAAAAAATGGACTCTGTCTCTCCTCATGTCCCATCCTAGTTCTTACCCACCCCCATCTGCTATAACAAGCTCTTAAAAATAAAATAACAGAGAAAGCTTAAAAACTTAGCTTTCCTTCCCTCAGAGGCCTTGAAAGACCATCTGGACAGAGCCATAGATAACTAAGAGCTCTCAAAAGGACTTGATTATACAATCTGAACATAAGATAATAGCCCTAGGAACCTCTCCGTATGGGTATAGTATGCACAGGGAGGACTGACCTCCACCCCAGACCAGGTCATGAACCTCTTGGTATATGCAGGGAAAACTAATCCCTACCAGGGACCATAAGCTATCTTGAACACCCCATCTGAGAGAGCTGTTGGGGTTGTCTTGAGAGGGCTGTTAAGATTGCTTTGTGGCCTGTTAATCATGACTCTCAGAGATCGTCTTATAAGCCCAAATGTGATTCTGTATGTTATGAGCACCATTATGCACACCTCCCTAACTGCCCACCCCCTCCCCTTACTCTCTTTAAATTTTCAGACTTTTTAGCTGGGGCATCATCATGCACTGACTCCCTGCATGGAGGATGTGAGAGGGTCCTTGTCTTGGCTTGAACCCCGAATTAAAGATTCTTTTGCTTTTGCATCGAGTCGTGTTCTTCCTGGCTAGTCTGGTGGTTTCATGAGTGAACTGGGCATTACAATGCCTTTACCTCTCAGGTGCTAGGATTATAGATACATACCCCTACACCTGGCTTTCAATTTACCTTTAATTCCAAAAGGGAAAATGTAAAGAAGCCAGTTGTTGGTAGCATCATCTGTTTATCCTTCTCGTATTGACACTGTCAGAGATTATGATTATCCTACACTTTTCCAGGCTCTGTAAGAGTCTGTCTGTTCCCAATCAGTCCGTGTTCCTGGAGTGTTTTCTGCATTTTCAACAGCCCCTCTTTGCGATGTCCAGGAACTGCTCTTTTGTTTTCTGTACAGGATACTGTGAAATTACCAAAAGCATAACTTCTGCTCGGTTTCTTGCTCAATTTAGAACTTGGTAAAATTCCTAAGAGAAAAAGCCAGTCCTCAAATCCTGGCTTTATTTACTTCCTTAGACTCCAATTTTTTGTTTCCTTGGCCCAGAGACAGCTGAGGGCTTTGTTCTGGGTTTTATTTCCTACTGGGGATAAAGTCATGAACTTAGACTAAAGGATGATAAAGAAGGTTGAGAGTGTTGAGATGACTGAAATAGTTGTTAGAGGAAAGAGAACAACTTTCAGTTCAGGTCAGTTTGCTTCTGACCAACCACAATTATCTGAAGGTAGCTATCAAAAACAGGATAAGGAAACAGAAGAGAACAGAAGTGCAGATGTTTGGAGGCATGAGAAATGAACCAACAGAGTCAGAACTTCATATTCTGAGGTCTGAAAGAGAAAGGAAATGTACCAGCTGGGAGTTTGTTCTGATTCCCTACCACACACCGACCCGTCACTGTGGGAGAAATTTCTGTTCTGCTAAATAGAGCCTGAGGACTCTTCACCTAATGATCTCACAACAGAAACCAGATGACAAGCCAGGGGTATTGCACGTTCCCTTGTCTAGACTGGCAGCCATATTTAGTGTTACCCTCACAGTTTTTATAGTGCTGAAAGATCCAGGGGAGGGAAGTTCCTCACCCGACACTCAGGATATCACGGCCGCCCCAAAACTCGCAAGAGACCATCTTGATGCAATCGCAAGAGGTTTATTTCAGGGGGGAAAGGGGAAGGGCTCAGTGCACTGAGGGGTGCCACTCGTATCCCATGCAGGGGTAGGAGCTGCGACCCTGATTTGGGGAGAGTCCAATATTTTATGGGGGAGCACCACAGATTAAGTGGGTGGGGGAAATTACAGGTGGGAAGTACCAGCCCAGCCCATCGTTTACCACAACCCAAGGGGGAGGGGAAATACAGCTGGAATGTACCAGCCCAGCCCATTAGTCAATCAGTGGGAAACATCCTACATCTGTTTGTCTCAGGAATGAATCTAATCTTGTTTTGTTATCTACTTTGTGGTCAGCCAGTTCCTGAAGCCCTGGGGGCCCGTGGCCCAATTGACCTTCATTCTTGGTTTCAACCTGTTTATGGTCAGCTAAGTTCCGGGAATCACCTGGCGGCTGGCCTGGCTCTACTGCCGACTTAGGGGGTCTTTTAATAATTTTTATTCCCTTCAGTGCCTTGGCTACAGTGGGCTTCTTTCTAATTCTTCCTACTAGGTGAGTGAAATGGACACAGCAAAGAAACCAAAATAGTGCTCTGTCGGTGAAAAAAGGGAATTTATTCCAAATTGTGAAGATTATCTCTTAGAAAGCAGAGAATAATGATGGTGTGTGTGTGTGTGTGTGTGTGTGTGTGTGTGAGAGAGAGAGAGAGAGAGAGAGAGAGAGAGAGAGAGAGGTAGAGAGATATCCAGGTTATATGGAAATGGGTACCTGGGAGGAATGGAGGTTGTGAGCTGGGGTGGGAGCTTGTGAGAAGGGACTGAGGGAGCCTGGAGACTAGCATGACCTTGGCATTGTGATGCTAATAGTCACCACAGTCAGATGTTAATGAAGAGCTCCATGTTCCTTCCTTTTGCCAGAGATAAGGAGAATGATTCCTTTTAGCATGTAGGAACTATCTTCAAGCCCCTGAGGGAATGTTGACTTTTGTCTAAAGGCCAGACCTTGGGAAAAGGAATTTCTTGGGATCTGACATTCCAGACTTTTGCTGATGATAATGGGTGGCATAATCTTTTGTGTAACTGCTTCTCAGCTGAAATTGGAGAGTCATTGTCCTGATCCAGCAAGGCTGGAATGCAGGTGGTTTTGTCTGGGAAGGGAGGAATCAGCAAATTGACAGAAACATGGTTTTTGCTCACTGCCAGGGTTCTGTGGGGTTATCTGGAGCTAGGAAAGTACAAACCACTTTGAATTAGTCTGGAATGCTCCTCCAAAGTAAGGGCTCAGACTGGTAGGTCATGGCAGGAGGCCTGGGGAACCTCCATCAGAAGCATGTGGTTTACCAACCATTGGGTTATTTTGCTAATCTTTCCTGAAAGAACTTGAAGAGACAGGGGATGATCATTATTACAAGGAGGATGGAAATCAATGGACCAAGAAAGTGTAAGACCCTGAAGATCAAGAGAGATAAAAATGAGAGTTCTGCAAAAGAGTTGGCCCCTACAGTCTTTTGTAGCTTATGGGTTGGTTTTTTTTTTTTTTTGGGGGGGGGGTTGTTTGTTTGTTTTGGTTTTTTGGTTTCTTTCAAGACAGGGTTCCTCTGTGTAGCCCTGACTGTCCTGGACTTTGTAGACCAGGCTGGCCTTGAACTCACAGAGATCCACCTGCCTCTACCTCCTGAGTGCTGGGATTAAAGGCATGCATCACGCCTGGCTTCTAGCTCATGTTTTTAATCTTTTCTTCTGTAACCGAACTTTTAAATTATTATTTAACACTTATTTATTTATTACTAAATTCACTTATAACAATCACCAACAATTTCTTAACTACTAATCCTATAAATTCCTACAACCCCTTTAACCTATCCACTAAACCTATTGATAATTATAACAACTACTTTCATAACCTTTTAGAATGATACAGTCTCTGGGGCAGGTCCTCAGTCGTCAGGAACACAGTCTTTGTAGATTCTTTAACACACTTAGTCCTTTTTCTGGATCTCTCAGATGCAGGTTCATCAGGGTAGTTGGTTATTGCAGTCTCACCTTAAATAAGGCTTCATGCTTTCTTCTCTGTGGGAGACCCCAGCCGTCTGCAGGCCAACTTACTTCTTTTGAATCAGGAACTCAGCTGCTCTGCCTCAGTCCTTAAAGCCAGGCACCGTTTCCTTTAGGCCACTGTTTGGACAGATCAAACCCCTCTAGGCAAAAGTTGAGCCACAGGGTCCAGTCCTTGGCCTTTTGGTGTCTTGCTCAGGCTTTCTTTGCTCACTGGCTTCTTTATGCTTCAGGGAGAGAGCTGGCCATCAATGGCCAGCCGTTTTTTCAGCAGGACTCTTGGAGCTCTCTAGCATCAGGGGCCTCTTCTCTTCTGGGCTCCACGCACTGTCCTCAAATAGGAGGAACTCTGTTTCAGCTTAATTTGGGCTCTGCCCACTTAGCAGCTGAAAACAATGTCAGGCCAGATACTTTGTTTCTTCAATTCTATTGAGTCTTTCCTGTTTTCCTGACTTCAACCTTGTTTTTCAGTCTATTAAGTCTTTCCTGTTTTTGCTGACTTCATGCTGATAATGCTCTTCAGGCCCCGAATTAAGAGACAGTATCAGAAACTCCTATATATTTTCTAAATCTAATTTATCTAACCCCTACATCTTCCACCTAGCCAGACTAGTTAACAAAGTAGCAGCATTCTTCTTCAAGCGAGAGAAACGTGCCTCCCTTTTCAGCAGTTAGCAAGTCAAGAGACCTTCAATTTTGGAGGACTACTGAGCCTAGGGAAGTGAGGTGGTTTTGGTGTAATTGTAGAGCCAAGCTTGATTCCTCAATGGTATCTGCTAGCTGGGTGAATCCCTGTTAAAACAGATACAGACTGTGACTCATGATGCCTGAAGCCAAATCCATAGCAGCCACTGAGATTGCCAGACTAATTCAGACCAAAACTGGGAGGGCTATGGCTCTTTAGTCCCTGTGTGAGACTTGGAGGAGAAAATAGAATTTTTTTTTTTCTGTATATAGTGTGAGTTGCTCCAGTCACAGAATGGCGAAACAGGGATTATGAGTTGATTTGTCTATTCACTAGTAAAACTTTTTTTTTCTTTTTACGTTTTTTGCGACAGGGTATCACTGTGTATCCTGGACTCACTTTGTAGATCAGGCTAGCCTTGAACTCACAGAGATCTGCCTGCCTCTGCCTCCAGAGTGCTGGGATTAAAGACATGTGCCACCATGCCCAGCTCACTGGTATAACTTAAATTGGCACCAAAACACAGTTCATTCCAGGGCTGGTAAGATTCCTGAAATCTATCTGTTAGTATATAAGGATTAAGGGAAGAACTAAGCGTGGTTGTAGAAGAGGCAGTCCCTTGGTATCTCTAGAGAGTAAAGAGGCACCCGAGGTGATGGGGGACTTGTTTGGGTGAGGGGCCCCAGGAGACCCCAAATTGAGATCCCTAGCCATTCTGACTCCATGGCAGGCTTCCTCTTCCTGTTAAACTAAGGAAGGTCCTGAGGTTCCCATTCCCAGAGATAAGGTTGCTTGAACTACCAATTAGACAGTAGCTTCAGGTCTTAAGATTAACTCAAGACCACTAATTAATTCTCCCCAAGACCATGCTTCTGGCCCTTGCTTGTAAGTTTGAATACTCCAATCATGTTACAGGTTCCCTCACTCCTCCCAAATTCCCCTGAAAGCCTTTAAAAAGAGCCTGCAAGCATGTCTCGGGATTGCCAATCTGGCTAATTTGTGACCCCAGCATGTTAGAGCTCTGAAGAAAAATAAGCGTTCTTTGCTATTGCATGCTGTCTGAGTTTGGGTGACTTCTTCAGCATGTCTGGACCCTAACATGGGAGCTACAGAATGTAGACTTTGGGGTTACATGAGTGAGGAGTTTGCTGCCACCAGATATTGTTGCAAGAGAGCACAAAGAAAGCATGAAGTTATGTTAAGGAGCCCATTGTTGCTCCTGTAGATGCAAAAGAGACTCAGGGAACCAATTAGAAAGAAACCAAAAGGTTAGGTTAAGAAAAGTCTCATATAGCTTAAACCATAAGATGATTTCAGATCACTGAATAGTTAACCTCTACTGTATCATATAGTGAAGGACTGGAGGGACCCCTAATTAAGTTCCCATTCCCAGAAATGGGTTCAGTAGTTAGGAGGGAAACAACAGAATAATCAGAGATGGTTTAGCCATGTGGCTTGAGAAAGATAAGATTGTTTAGATTACTAACTGCTAAATGCAGATTTTTAAAACCCCCTTCCTGTTTTATGTCATGGTCAGCCTCTGTCTTATGATCAACTCATGATTATTGACAAAGCCAAAGGCACCCTCGCTTTTTCCAAAAAGTTTGCCTGTGTGTTTCAGTTTGAATGCTCCAATCATGTTGAAGATTACCTAACCCACTCTCAAATTTCCCTGAAAGCCTTTAAAAGAGCCTTTGAGCTCATCTCAGGGGTCACCAATCTGCCTAATTGGTGACCTCCGCATGCTGGATATCTGCAGAAAATAAACATTCATTGCTTTTTCATGCTGTCTGAGTGTGGGTGCCTTCCTCAGCGCATTCTGGACCCTAACAATAGAAGGGTGGTTGGTGCTTCTTCAAGGGATCTAAAAAAATAACCAATTTCCCTCTGTGAGATGAGTTAGCCCCTGCCATATAGGTATACCCCACAGCCCCCTGAATCCATTTTTTTATCCCAGGAGTCTGGAATTGCCCAAACCAGCAGGGTTCGGGGGACTCGAGAGAAGCACCAAGGACCTGAATGAGAGAAGGGACAAAAGACAGGGAGAAAAAGATCAAGTCCAGTGATCAAGCTCTCAAATTTTTATTGAAAACAGGGTCAGTTATAGGTTCAGTAGGGGGTAGGGAAGTGGAAGGCAGGAACATCAGCAGTTTGCTAGGAGACTAAAGATCTGGGATATCTCGTGGTTGCAGCTGACTGGCCACAGGCTAATCAGGTGACTTCTGAGTATTGTTCTGGTAATCAAGAAACCAGAACCTAACTCCTGTGGCAGAAGCTTAGCAGCGGGGAGTTGATAACTTTCTGTAGGCCTGTATCTTAGGTCTTAATGTAAGTAGGGAAGGTTAGTAATTTTCCATGGGCCTTGGCTCCCAGTATGAAATGGTGAAGTTCATCATACCTGGAATAGGCCCATGGTAGAATTGTTGAACCTGTATACCCAACCCCGGTTCAGAGCAATGGTACTTCCAGCTCTAATATAGGAACCCACCCCAGGAGGGATCATCAAGTGTAGGCTGGGTTTGTTTGGTCTTGGAGAAGAAAAAGTTACTTGGGGTTGTCACAGAGATTAAAGCTGGGGTTTTCCTTTCCACAGTTGTGGAAACAGGCTTCTAAGTCCTGTAGACTGTACTGTTTGACATGTGACAGATGGATCCAAGTTGTAACTCCTTGAAGTCTGGCCACCAGTGATGAGGTAAGGATGACCAGATGACCAGATGTGGACTTGGCCATTGTAGCTTAAAGGCCTATGGACAAAAGACTTTCAAATAACCCAGTCTCCTGGCAACATGATTTGGACAATGGAGTCAGTTGGAGGGCCAAGGGAGGATATGATCAGCATCTTCCTGGATAAGGTATCTCAAGAGAGGGAGAGAGGATAAATAGTCACAGAGTCCAACTGGTTCCAGAGAAGGCGATTTTCCCAGAAGAAAGGGACAAGCTATACATTAACTCAAAAGAGCTAAGAAAGGAGGGGCTGGGGTATGGCCCGAATGTGAGTGAGGGCAGGAGATAGAAGTTGAGTCCAAGGAAAGTGAAGTTCAGAAGACAGTTTTGATAAATGACTCTTCATAAATGCCATTAGTCTTTTCTACCTTTCCAGAGGCCTGGCGTCAGTAGGGAATGTGGACTTGACACTCTACCCCTAAGGCTCTCAAAACTGACTAGCTTTAAATATAGGGCCATTATTTGATTGTATGAATCTAGGAAGTCCAAATCTGGGTAAATTATCATTCATGAGGTGGGAACACACCACTTCTGCAGTCTCAACTGTAGCAGAGAAAGCTTCTATCCTCCTGAGAAAGTGTTCATCATAGCAAGACAATATTTATGTGTTTTGTTAGGAGGCATGTATGTGGAATCTATGTGTCAGTCCTCTCCTGGAACTATACTCCTAAACTGATGTGGGTTAAAGTAAGGAGGGGTTCCCAAGGCCCTTTGTTGGATGTTGAAATACAGGTAAAGCATTACTGGATAATAGCCTTAAGGAGGGCAGAAGGGCTGGGGTGGAAGAAGAGGGATTGGAGGAATCGGTAGAGAGGTCAAGCCCCAATATGAAAAGATTTGTAAATAGCCATCAGGGAAGACTTTCTTGTGGGTCAGAAACTACCAGTCCTGTAGAAGGAGCCAGCCCTGTGGACTCATGACAGCTCCCATAGCTTGGAGAACCTTGGAACTCAGAGTAGGTAGGGATTAGGCTTGGAGGGGGCAGGAGGAGACTAGAGGGAGGAGGCTAGGAATTGCTTGCTTGCCTCTTTAGCTGTCTTGTCAATGAAAGCATTTACCAGGTATAATTAGTAGGAGCCTAGTGACCCCAGCAGCCTGCTTGGGATAGTAAGAGGCTTCTAGCAGCTTTAGGATTAGAAGCCTATTGGTCCTTTAGTCCCAGCACTTGGGAGGCAGAGGCAGGCGGATCTCTGTGAGTTCGAGGCCAGCCTGGTCTACAAAGCGAGTCCAGGACAGCCGGGGCTGTTACACAGAGAAACCCTGTCTCGAAAAACCAAAAAAAAAAAAAAAAAAAGAAGCCTATTGGTAACAGATGTGCCTTTGGTGGTGAGAAATCCTCTCTCCTGCCAAATGGAAGCTTGATGATGTAGAATGTGAAAAAGCATACTCAGAATCTCTGTACGTTGACCATTTTGTCTCTTTCTAAGGTGAGGGCTCTAGTGGGGCTGTGAGTTCTGCCTTCTGAGAGTAGTACTAGTAGGAGAGGGGTGGATTCTATAACCTGGTCAGAGGAGACTATAACACAGCCTGCATGCTGGGAGCCAGTGGGGCTGACTGGTGAGCTTCCATCTATAAACCAAGTATGTGGCAGAGAGGAAACAGAAAGTTGTGGATTTCTGTAGGTAAGGGTCTCAAGTGACTCTGGGCAGAAATGGGTGAAGGTAGTGGCCTTGAGAAGAAATGTAGCAAGGTTAAGTGAAGGTCAGGAACCAAATGAGATATTGGGGTTTTCTGGGAAGGTGATGTGAAAAAGCTGAAACATGGAAGGGGACAGAGGAGAGAGACTCCCATGTGATAGGAGATCCTTGAGCCAGAGTGGTGAGTGGACAGAGAGAGGGCAACTGAAACTGAGCTTAGAAGCCCCCAGAAGCCTCCTGGGCCGGAAGGGAGGCTGCTGCTAGTGTCTGTATGCAACGGTGCCAGTCCCTGTTATATTTATCTGTGTGGGAAGGTAGGCAACAGTGGCAACAGTGGGTCCTTTCACTTGTTCCCGAACCTCTAGGACCATTTCCCAGTTTTCAGTAGTATATAGGATAAAGGGTTGGACTGAAAGACCCCTGAAATGGGGACACCGCCCCTGGGGCCCAGCGTC
>CAJQZJ010034413.1:992571-1022193 GCA_907164525.1 Lophiomys imhausi
TGTGTGTGTGTGTGTGTGTGTGTGTGTGTGTCTGTGTGTGTGTGTGCATATATAAATGGAGTATGGGATACTTTTTCTAACTTCTTTTAATGGTTACCATTAGTAGATTTAAAAGGTGAGTTTGTATTGGAAGTTTTTTTTTATGCAGGAAAGCAGGGATTATTTTTAATGGAACCATGTTTAAAATATTATCCTTTTATTTTGATGTTCTGAAGATATTTTATACTTTGGGGCAGTGTATCCAGGGTAAGGTTAAAAATGGACAAAAGTGTTTGTTCTTGTTTATTTTTATAAGAGCCTTTGTTTGAGAGATTCACTGTGAAAAGAGGTAGGAAAGGAAAATCACAGCAGATGAGTCTGAGATCAGGGTTAGGAAATATTGCACAATGAAGCTGTGTGGAGCCTGACTAAATCCATCTTGAAAAAAAGATTCCATCTTGTATTAAGTTTGCAGAGCTGACCTCCAGTTCCAGAACAACAACAAAATGTACCCTATCTTGTATTCTAGGGGTGTTCCCTCATCATCACTGGACAGCTCACTCTGAGAAAATGCCCAAAAAGTCTAAACAAACTTTCTGGTGGTCAATCTGATCACAGCTGGTTAGTCAGTAACAATGAGCCAATCAGAAATGGACATGATTAGTTACCTAAATGTCATCCAATCATATGAGAAAAAACCTGTTTCTTTGTCTAAGCCCCTATATAAACCCTGTATTTTTGGAGTTTGGGGCTCTCAACTCAAACCCCTGCATTGGTGAGCCTTGAGAGTCCAAACTCTGAGCTTGAATAAACAACCCTCATGCATTTACATCGGAGTTGGCTCCTGGGTGGTCTTTGCGGTCTCGAGAACCGGGCAGAACAGCTGAAAAATTGAAAAGGAATTCTTGAGTTTGTACCTTTAGAAAGGACACTAGGATTTATGCTCATAGTACCTGTCTGATCAATACTGTCTGATCTCACAAGCTAAGTGCTGTTGGCCTGGTTAGTACTTTTGATACTCTGATAACTTGATGACTATATCTGGAATTAACTAAAACCTAAGAATGGAGGGTACACCTGAGAAGAGGAATTTTTGCTTAATTTGAAGTGGGAAGATCTAGTTCTCATTCAGATCTTTGAGGTGGTAAGACACACCTTTAATTTAGATCATTGAGATAGGAAGACCTACCTCTAATCTGGGCCATGACTTCTGCTGGAAGGCATGGAAGAAGTAACCTTGCTATCTTTCCCTGCTTCGACTATCTGCTAGCAACTCCGTTCCTTCACTGTCATTAGAGCCTACTTTGGGATTTTGGTATATACTGAAGACCAGCGGAGACATCCAGCCTCATGGATTGAACAACTACTGGATTCTTGGACTTTCCATTCACAGATAGCCATGATGGGCTAGCTGGACCACAGCCTGTAAGTCATTCTAATAAATCCCCTATCTATATATAGAGATTCATTTTGTAGGTTCTCTAGAGAACTCTAGAGACCCCTAATACAAATTTTCGTATCAGAACTGGTCCTATGGCAATAGAAGTGCAAGAATGAATCTTTTAAGTAACTGGAGTATAGGCTTTCCAATTTGCCAATGCCTACAATTACTGAAGCCTCTCCTAGGAGCTTGGAGAATACTGAAAGTTCGTGATGTGAACTCATGCATTTGATTATTCTGATTCACTAATTGTGAGCTGCATTTGTGACTCTGTATATAAAACTTTTGACAATTTGTGGGAAAATAAGGGAAATGAAGATGCTGGTTGGTTGTTCCTAGCATCTCTGGATAAATTGACAAGGAAAGGAATGAGCTTTATGATAAACTTCTAGCTTCTCAAAATATGGTGAAGGACAACAATGAATTTAGTGATAAAATTGATTGGCTCCAGATGCAGGTAAACAGTCTCAAGATTTCTAAGCATGCTCTGGAAGAGAGTTGCCTTTCCAACAACCACAGAGCTCAAGTATCAGAAAATCAAACCAAGGTCTTTATTATAAGGTTAGCTGAATTATAGCAAAAAAAAAAAAATCAAATCCCAGCCTTGGAGGAGTATTGGTGTTTAAGTAAGGGCATTAATTGGTAAAGAATGGGATCCTGTAACTTGGGATGGGGATGTGTAGGAGGACCCTATTGAAGTTGAGAGCTTTGAACCCTTAGATTTTCAAGAGTTTATCTCACCTGAGAAAGTAGTCTCTCCACCCTCAGCAGAAGATCTACTCACACCCAGCCCCCTTCTTTACCTTTGATTGAGGAAATTAATCCTTCTTTGTCTGCTAAACCAGCAGTGACTTTCTCTTAAGTAAATGCTGGGAAGGACAATACTGGTGTCCCTCAGGGCCCACCAATAGTTGCCCCAAGACCTACAACCAGACTTAAGTAAAGCAGGTTCCTAGAGGAGAGGTAGAGATTGTAGTCCATGAGGAGGAATGCTACACTACTAAAGAGCTTAATGAGTTTGCTAATTCATCCAAACAGAAGTCTGGGAATATGTGTGGAAATGGATTTAATGGTAAAGGATAATGGTGGAATGAACATAAAACTGGATCAAGCTGAGCTTATTGATATGGGCCCTGTGAGTGGAAATTCTAAGTTTAATATGAAAGCTCACACAGTTAAAAAATTAATGAAAGTTAATTTGAATGGTGAGCTGAAGCATTTGTCCTACTGAAAAGGAGTTAGAGATGTCTGATATCCCTTGGCTTAGTGTTGATGAAGGGATTTTAATGTTCAGGGAATTGAAATGCTAGAGTGGGTACACTGTGTAAAACCTAATCCTCTGGGAAGGCCTAGAGTCATGCTCTTCACTAATCTTGTAAGACACAAAATGGTGAGAAGGGCACCAGCACATGTGAAGAGCTTAGTTGTCACCCTTTTTCCTCTGCTAGACCTTAGGGCTGGAGACATTGCTATCCAGTTGAATGAATTAAATGCAATTGGTTTAATTGGCCTGCAAGGTAGCAGGGCCAAGTGGCAGTACTGAATCATCAAAGGAAGGTGATCTTGGTTATTGTAATAGGTAGCATAGATAAAGCAATGTCCATAGTGGCCTAACCCGTAATGGTCAACACAGGGAAAGTGAATTTCATGGTGACATGACTCATATGGACACACTTTGGTACTAGCTAATCAATCATGGTGTTTCCAGGCATAAAATAGATAAGAAGCCTACTGAATTTTTCTATAATCTCTATATGTGGAAAAATTCTCAAACCAATGAAAGAAAGGCTATATTGGTTTGGACAAAAGGCAATCAATTTCCAGACTTGAGCCAGTTAGCAGACCCAGGACTGCTGGAATGAAGGGACAGTCAGGTTCCCCTGAGGGAGGACCTTGATAAAATACCTAAAAGTTTTATGTTAACCTTTCTCCAGTTCCTTCCTTAGAAGAACATTTTTTAAAATTTATTTTTTATTTCTTCAAGTTACATCTCAATCACAATCCCCTCCCTACTCCCTCCTCCAGTCTCACCCTCCCACCCTCTTCCCCTTCAAACCCCATCCTCTTCTCTCTTTTTTTTTAAGTTTAAGGTATATCTTTCCCCCCCAACAGCTCCCCCTTTCAGTCCAATAAATGGTTCTTTCTCTTATAACAATAAATACAATACAAAACAACAGCAATAAATAGGCCACAATTATGAGAATTATAAGGCTTAGCATACATTCCCAATGTCCAGTCCATATGTATTTGGCACCTGACTTTAACATTCTACTATCTAACCATCTCCATGAGTTTAAAGTTCTATATCTAACTCAGCTTTCTTTCTAACTTGCATCACAATTTTAAAAACATCTTCTTAGATCCAGAACACCCTCTTGATTCCTAAACAACTCAAAATTTAACTATGAGACTCTAGCTATCTATTCTTCAACCACTTCAGAGACCCAAGAGGGATAAATATATCTGATTATATAGGAAGTGCAGGGCCCGCAGCTTCCAAAACTAAGAAATGACATACCAGTGGCTGCCTGGACAGTTCCCATTTTCTCTCCAAACATTACAGCATCAATCTTCAGCTGTTTGGCCCCATTTCTCTGATAGACATTGATTGTAGAGCAAGGGTTATGAAGGACTTACCTACCCTGTCTTGGCAGAGCTAGACTGTTGACTTACCTGCTTCCAAGTTTTGTCCTTTTTTTGGACAGCATTCTGTCTACAGGTGAAGCAAGGGGTTTTTCTTTCCCAGAGATAGGCTTGCCACTAATTCAACCACCTCCCACTGGAGATTCTTCGATGCTCATCTTCTACTTGGAGTAGAATAGGGGGTGCTGTCAGGAGCTGAGATGTCTCGATGTCAAAAAAAATCTTAAGTTAGGAAAACATCTATTCTGCAGATCTCTTGAGATTTTTGAAGACCCCCTATCTATATCTCTTATATTTAGATAAGCAAATGTTGCTTGTCTCTTAGCAACTTGATTTCTGATTAGCTTAGAAAATAGCTGTGATAGACTGTCATAGTACCTAACAAAATGACAAGCTTGAATGAGTATTAGTTTGCATTTCTTAATTATCCTAAACAGTTTATGACAGTTGGTAGCAAAAGGCCGAAACTTCACATTTCATTTTTTAAGCATTACTAGATACAATACCTTTAAAAAGTGTTACCCTTAATTTTGTATCAATATTCAAAGATCAATACCAATGTGGCCAAATATACTCTTAATTTTGTATCAATATGCAAAGATCAATACCTATGTAGCCCAATACAATCTTAATTTTGCATCAATATACAAGGGTCAATACCATTGTGGCCAAATATAATCTTAATTTTGTATCAGTATACGAAGATCAATACTGATGTAGCCCAATACAATCTTATTTTTGCATTAGTATACAAAGATCAATACTAATTTAGCCAAATATAATACTAATTTTGTATCAGTATACAAAGGTATAAGGGCATATTCAATAATCTGTCCTTTTTTCTTGATCTTTACTATATTATGTCTATGTCCCATTTTTTTCTCAAGTCTGTTCACTCCTACATAGGAGCGAAAGAAGGATACAGAAAAGAAAAAGAGAGAAGTCCCTGGGTCTAACCTCCAAAACCTATTTAACAAGACCATTTAACAGTTTGTAATCTCTTCCCCTAAATAACAAGATTTTCTATTATCCATCAAATGACCAAAGGGGGGAAAACACCCTCCCCACCTTCTGGGGATGGGACGTCACTCTCTTAAAATGACTTCCTGCTGATTTGGGACATAGTAAACCTGTTTGGAGCCCAAATAAGAATGGAAAAATGGTTAAAAATGTTAATAGAGTCATTTGATGTTCAGTCCTTTGGTGCTCATTTATTTAAATATCCTAAGAAGTTCGTAGACAGAAGCTGAACTTCAGGGCTTTACTGAAGTTCTGGCTGGAGCAGTCTGTGGAGCTGAACAATCTTAGCAATTCTGAGTTGTTGTGATTGTAGACTTTTGGGGAAACAGCTATTGAGGAAGTCTGCAAGGCTGGATCATCTGGGCTACTTGTCTTCTTTGGTGTCTGATCTGTTTTCTTCTGAGGTTTCCATTGTCCAGTTGTCCCTGGATTCGTTGGACGTATGCTTTAAATCTCCTGGAAAGATAAGAACAGAGCTCTGGCCTAATCCTAACTCTGGGACACTACTTTTTTTTTTGCGGGGCGGGGGGGTCAGGTAATATTTTTCCTGGAGCAAATTTGGTTTTTTGACAATATAAAAAGTATTATCTTTCAATTCGGATTAAAAAAGAAATTATTTTGATATATTGGAGCTAAACAAACCTTTAAGTATATATTTTGAGATATCAAAGGATAATTTGTTTGAATTTCAGCATGCCTTTTGTAAGTAGCTTTTAAACTTAAATCCTTCCAAATCCTATGTGCCTGTCTCTGCATTCTAAGTATTGGAATCAAAGACATGCATTTTTTTTTTTTAACAAGGATAACTGTACACTGGGAGAAAGGGAACAATATGACTTTCTGGGGTCTATTGGATACTGATTCTGAATTGACACTGATTCCAGGAGATCCCAAGAAACATTGTGACCATACAGTTAAAGTAGAGGCTTCTGGGGGTCAGGTAATTAATGGGCTTTTGGCTAAAGTCCAGCTCACATTAGGTCCAGTGGGCCCCACACTCATCCTGTATGCATTTGCCCAGTCCCAGAATGCATAATTGGGATAGTTATACTTAGAAGTTGTCAGAATTCTCACTTTGGTTTTTTGACCCATGAAGTGAGGGCTATCATAGTTGGAAAGGCTAATTGAAAACCTTCAGAGTTGCTCCTGTGAAGGAAAATAATGACTCAAAAGCAGTATCACATCCCTGGAGGAACTGCAGAGATTAGTGCCACCATCAAGGACTTGAAAGACACAGGGGTGGCGGTTCCCACCACATTTCCCTTTAATTCTTCTAATTGGTTAGTGCAGAAGACAGATGCATCGATCGTGGAGAATGGCAGTTGACTATTTGAAAATCAATCAAGTAGTGGCTGTGATTGTAGCTGCTATGTCAGATGTGTTGTTCTTGAGCAGATTAACGTATCTAGCACGTATACAGCTATGGATCCAGCAGATTTTTTTTTCTCGTTACTTGTCCACAAGATCCACCAGAAACAATTTGTTTTCAGTTGGCAAGGCCAGCAGTATACCTTTACAGTTTTATCTCAAAGATATATTAACTCTCCATCCCTGTGTTATAACTTAGAAGGGATCTTGAGTATCTGACTGTTCCACAAAATACCACATTGTATAGTATATTGGTAACATTATGCTGATTGGACCAAGTGAGCAGGAGGTAGCAACCTCTTTGGACTCATTAGTAACACATATGGGCACCAGAGTATTGGAAATAAATTCAACCAAAATTCAAGGTCCTTTTACCTCAGAGAAATTCTTAGGAATTCATTGGTGTGGGGCATGCAGAGATATTCCTTCTAAAGTGAAGGATAGTTATTGCACTTGGCCCCTCCCACCACCAAGAAAGAAGCAGACTGTAAGCAGATCATTTAGTGGGCCTATTCAGGTTCTGGAGACAGCACATTCCTTACTTGGGTGTGTTACTCCGGCCCATATACCAAGTGACTGAGAAAGCTGTTAACTTTGTGTGGGGCCTGGAACAGGAGAAGGCTCTTCATCAGGTCCAGGATGCTGTGCAGGCTGCTCTACCACTTGGACCATATGATCCATCAGACCCAATGATACTTGAGATGTCAGTGGCAGATAAGGATGCTGTTTGGAATCTTTGGCAGTCCTGTATAGGTAAATCACAGAAGAGACCTTTGGGATTTTGGAGCAAGGCTCTACCATCATCTACAGATAGCCCATTCTCCCTTTGAAAGATGCACTTAGCCTGTTATTAGGAATTAATGGAAACTGAACATTTGATAATAGGCCACCGAGTTCCTATGCAACCTGAGGTATCCATCATGAGCTAGGTGTTATCTGACTCAGTAAGTTTTAAAGTATGGCATGAACCATAGCAGACTGTTATCAAATGGAAGTGGTATATACAGAATCAGTCCCAAGCAAGTCCTGAAGGCACAAGCAATTTATGTGAAGAAGTTGCCCAAATGTTGTCTATGGTTTCTACTCCTGTTACAATGCTGTCTGCTGCCAAGTATGCACCTGTAGCCTCATTGAGTGTGCCTTATGTTTGGTTGACCTCAGAAGAGAAGACCAGGCTCTAGTTTACTGATGGGTCTGCATATTATGCAGCCACTGCCTAGAAGTGGACAGCTGCAGAATTACAACTCCTTTCTGGGACAGCCCTGAAAGACACCAATGAAGGGAAGTCTTCACAGTAGGCAGAACTTCAGGCAGTACACATGGTCATACATTTTGTTTGGAATGAGAAATGTGATATTTTTCATTGATTAATAGTCTGTAGCCAATGGATCAGCTGAATGATCAGGGACTTGAGAAGAGCACGGTTAGATATTGGTGAGAGAGACATCTGGGAAAGAAGTATGTGGATAGAGCTCTCCTAATGGGAGAGATGTGAAAATACTTGTGGACAATGTAAATGCTCACCAAAAAGTGACTTCTACTGAGGTCGAGTTCTGTAATCAAGTAGATAGGAAGATAAAGGGCAGACCCCTTCAGAAATGATGTTATAAGTCACTCCTCCAGGAACAGAGCCAAGATCTGCTGAAGCATGCTGAGGGTTGGGGAAATACAGAAAGCATAGTAGAGAGAGGTAGTTATAAATACCAGCTAAGGCCATATGACCAAGATTTAATTGTAATGAGTATTATGTCATATTTTGTTAAGAATGAACATGTCCAGCTATTTGTGTTTTCTTTTCTCATCTTCTTTATCATGTGATATAACATCAATAAGAGAATATCAAATGATATCATTTTTAAGGTTGAGATACTAAAAGAATGTCTCTTAAGGGACATTACTACATATTCTAAACTTATAATACATTTGTAGTTGTATGAGCAATAATTATAGCATGTTAGGTATAATTATGACTTAGTTAAATACATAATGCATTTCCAATTGTACATGGGATACTTATATCACATTTAGGTATAATTATGACCTGTTTTTTTCATTTCTAAATTAATCATGATATAAGTCGATATGTTGTGTGTCAGGTTGGCAAGGGTGGACTTGTGATGACTATTCTTGGTTGTCAACTTGAGTACATTTGGAACCATGACTAGTATATGCCACAATAAGTCACTGAAACACAGTATATATAATATGAAAGTGGAGACAAAGACCAGATGGAAATATTTGGTTCTGTGTACTCCATGACATGAATGTAGAGGACTTGGGGAAGTCACTTCCTTTAAAAAAGAGGTTTATTTTATTTTAAAATGAAGTGTATGTGTGCATGAGTGTGTACATTGAGTACAGATGACCTCAAAGGCCAGAGAGGGCATTGCCTGACCTGGCCCTGTAGTTACAGGTATTTGTGAGATACCAGATATGTCTGCTAGAAGCTGAACTCAGGTCTTTAGAGAAACAGTGTATGTGTGCTCGTAACCACTGCACCATCTCTTCAGCCTGGGGAGTTAGTTTTTGCCTTCTACCATGTGGGTCCTGGTGACTGAACTCAGTAATCAGCCTTGGAGAGGTCCTTTTCTGGTGAGCCATATTGCTGGTCCTTATCTGATAGTTTTGACATGAGAGACTAGGTTACAGATTTGAGGACAAAAGACCGCAGAGGTAACATGTCATTTCCATCATGTATGACAGGTGTCACAGAGATTCATCACAGTTCATGTTGACTGTGATCATCTGAGATAGACTTAGGTAAAAGGTTCTCTGCTGGAGACTTACTTTTAACATTTTTCTCCTTTGACATCTTTTCCTCTTACAGACCCCCACCTTTCACCGAAGCTCTGTAGAAGGTGTGTTTTTCCTGTAATTCTGCCACCACAGCTGGGAGGTAGAGTTTTCATGAGGACTCAGGTGGAGGACTGAGTGTTTGTTATAGCATTTGTCGCTGTGGCTTGACTTACATAGAAACTGGATGTTTAGTTACATTTCCCCAATAGAATAATAGATTGAAAAATTGAAAAGGAAACTGATTAACAGACGATTTGGTGCTTTGTCATCTTTCTGGCTAATGGTAACACTCTTAGAAATACATCCTGGCCATGCCTTGTTTACATGTGTTTTAGAAGACCTGGAGTTTGTTTATTTGTTTTTAAACATTTATTTATTACTTCATTACATCTCCATTGCCACCTCCTCCCTCCACCCCTTCTCGGCCCCTCCCTACCACCCTCTCCCACCCATCCCATCACTCCGGTGTGGGTGTCTCCATGTATCAGCCTCCCTCAGTTCATTAGTCACATGAGGCCTAAGATCTTCCTCTTGCACAGGAGGCATACATGGCAGTTCCACTGGGGTGGGGTGTCCCACTAACAGGTAACCAAGTCCCTGTTCCTGCTCTTTTGGGTCTATTGATTGTAGGATGTTTTATCCTATACTATAATGGCTAAAATCGAGTTATAAGTGAATATATCCCATGTGTATCTTTCTGAGTCTGAGTTAGCTCACTCATGATGAGCTTTCCTAGTTCCATCCATTTGGTTGCAAATTGCATGATTTCGTTGTTTTTGATTGCTGAGTAGTATTCCATTGTGTAAATGTACCACAGTTTTTTGTTTTTGTTTTTTAATCCATTCTTCAGTTGAAGGACATCTGGGTTGTTTCCAGCTTCTAGCTAATACAAATAAAGCTGCTGTGAACATAGTTGAGATGTCCCTGTATATTGGTGAGGAATCTTTTGGATGTATACCTAGGAGTGGTATGGCTGGGTCTTGAGGTAGAGCTATTCCAAGTTTTCAAAGATATCGTCAGGCTGATTTCAGCAGTTTGCGAGTGTTCCCCTTTCTCTACAGCCTTGCCAGCATTTGCTGTCTTTTGAGTTTTTTGATCTTAGCCGTTCTGACAGGTGTGAGATGGAATCTCAGAGTCATCTTGAGTTGCATTTCTCTGATGATTAGGGATGTGGAGCATTTCTTCAAGGGTCTCTCAGCCATTTTAGATTCCACTTTTGTGCATTCTCTGTTTAGATCTGTTCTCCATTTTTTGATGGGATTACTTGGTTTGCTGGTGTTTAATTTCTTGAGTTGTTTATAGATTTTGGATATTAGCCTTCTGTCAGATGTGGGGTTGGTGAAGATCATTTCCCAATCTGTAGGCTGCCGTTTTGTTTTAATGATAGTGTCCTTTGCCTTACAGAAGCTTTTCAGTTTCATGAGGTCCCATTTATTGATTGTTGGTCTTATAGCCTGAGATATTGGTGTTCTGTTCAGGAAGTTGTCACCTATGCCAATGAGTTCGAGGCTTTTCTCTACTTTCTCTTCTATTAGATTTAGTGTGTTGGGTTTTATGTTAAGGTTTTTGATCCATTTGGACTTAAGTTTTGTACAAAGTGATAAATATGGGTCTATTTGCATTCTTTTACAAGTTGACATCCAGTTAGACCAGCACCATTTGTTGAAGATGCTGTCCTTTTTCCATTGTACAGTTTTGGCTACTTTGTCAAAAATTAAGTGACCATAGGTGTGTGGGTTTATTTCTGGGTCTTCAGTTCGATTCCATTGATCAATTTGTCTGTTTCTATACTAGTACCATGCTGTTTTTATCACTATTGCTCTGTAGTATAGCTTGAAATCAGGGATGGTGATAGCTCCAGATGTTGTTTTATTGTACAGGATTGATTAGCTATTCTGGGTTTTTTGTTTTTCCATATAAAGTGAAGAGTTATTCTTTCGAGGTCTGTAAAGAATTGTGTTGGTGTTTTGATTGGAATTGCATTGAATCTGTTATATTGCTTTTGGTAGGATGGCCATTTTTATTATGTTGATACTACCTATCCACGAACATGGGAGATCTTTCCATCTTCTGATATCTTCTTCAATTTCTTTCTTCAAGGTCTTGAAGTTCTTGTTGTACAAGTCTTTCACTTGCTTGGTTAGAGTTACCCCCAGGTATTTTACATTATTTTTGGCTATTGTGAAGGGTATTGTTTCCCTAATTTCTTTCTCAGCCCATTTATCTTTTGTGTAAAGAAGGGCTACTGATTTTTTTGAGTTAATTTTGTGTCCATCAACCTTGCTGAAAGAGTCTACCAGCTGTAGGAATTCTCTGGTGGAATTTTTGGGGTCACTTACCTATACTATCATATCATCTGCAAATAGGGATAATTTGACTTCTTTTGTTCTGATTTGTATCCACTTGATCTCCTCTAATTGTCTTATTGCTATGGCTAGAACTTCAAGTATTTTGTTGAAGGGATATGGGCAGAGTGGGCATCTTTGCCATGTCCCTGATTTTAAGGGAAATATTTTAAGTTTCTCTCCATTTAATTTGATGTTGGAGCCGGGCGGTGGTGGCGCACGCCTTTAATCCCAGCACTTGGGAGGCAGAGGCAGGCGGATCTTTGTGAGTTCGAGGCCAGTCTGGTCTACAAAGCGAGTCCAGGACAGCCAGAGATATTCAGAGAAACCCTGTCTCGAAAAACCAAAAACCAAAAACAAAAACAAAAAAAAATTTGATGTTGGTTACTGGTTTTCTGTATATACTCTTTATTATTTCTAGGTATGGTCCTTGTATGCCAGTTCTCTCCAAGACTTTTAGCATGGAAAGGGTGTTGGATTTTGTCAAATGCTTTTTCTGCATCTAATGAGATGATTATGTGGTTTTTTTCTTTCAGCTTGATTTTTTTTGTTGTTTTGTTATTTTGTTTTTTGAGACAGGGTTTCTCTGTGTAACAGCTTTGGCTGTCCTGGACTCGCTTTGTAGACCAGCCTGGCCTCGAACTCACAATGATCCGCCTGCCTCTGCCTCCCAAGTGCTGGGATTAAAGGCGTGCGCCACCACGCCCGGCTTTTTTCACGTTGTTTATATGGTGGATTACGTTAACGGATTTTCATATGTTGAACCAATCCTGCATTCCTAGAATGAAGCCTAGGAATGGTGTATGGTACTTTTGATGTGTTCTTGAATTTGGTTTGCAAGTATTTTTTGAGTATTTTAGCGTCTATGTTCATGAGGGAAATTGGTCTGAAATTGTCTTTCTTTGTTGAGTCTTTGTGTGGTTTAGGTATCTGGTGACTGTGGCCTCCTAGAATGAGTTTGGCAGTGTTCCTTCTGTTTCTATTTTGTGGAAGAGTTTGAAGAGTATTGGTATGAGCTCTTTGAAGGTCTGGTAGCATTCTGTGCTGAAACCATCTGGCCCTGGGCTTTTTTGGTTGGGAGACTTTTAATGACTGTTTCTATTTCCTTAGGAGTTATAGGGCTGTTTAATCTATTAACCTGATCTTGATTTAGCTTCGGTAGGTGGAATCCATCAAGAAAATTGTCCATTTTGCTTAAGTTTTCATATTTGGTGGAGTACAGATTTTTAAAATAGGACCTAAATAGTCTCTGGATTTCCTCAATGTCTGCTGTTATTTCTCCCTTTTCATTTCTGATTTTGTTGATTTGGGTTTTTTTCCCTCTGTCTTTTAGTTAATTTGGCCAAGGGTTTGTCTGTGTTGTTGATTTTCTCAAAGAACCAACTCTTGGTTTCCTTCATTCTTTGTATTGTTCTTTTTGTTTCTAAGTTGTTGATTTTGGCCCTAAGTTTGTTGATTTCCTGTCATCTGCTTCTCTTGGGAGTGTTTGCTTCTTTTTGTTCTAGCTCTTCCAGTTCTGCTGTTAATTTGCTAATATGAGCTGTCACAATTTTCTTTTCAAAGGCACTTAGTGCTATGAACTTTCCTCGTAGCACTGTTTTCATTGTGTCCCATAGGTTTGGGTATGTTGTGCCTTCATTTTCGTTGAGTTTTAGGAAGTCTCTGATTTCCTTCTTTATTTCTTTCCTGACCCAATAGTCTTTAAGTAGAGAGTTTTTTTAATTTCCATGAATGTGTAGGCATTTTGATATTTCTGTTTTTGTTGAATTCCAGCTTTAATCCATGATGGTCTGATAAAATACAAGAGGTTATTTCAATTTTCTTGTATCTGTTGAGGCTTGCTTTGTGACCAGGTATATGGTCAGTTTTGGAGAAGGTTCCATGAGGTGCTGAGAAGAAGGTATATTCTTTTGAATTTGGGTGAAATGATCTATAGATATCTGTTATGAATGATTTGATTCATGACCTCTGTTAGTCTCATTATTTCTCTGTTTAATTTCTTTCTCAATGACCTGTCCATTGGGGTGAGTGGGGTGTTGAAATCTCCCACTATTAGTGTGTGGGAATCAATGTATGGTTTAAGCTTTAGTAGTGTCTCTTACCAATGTAGGTGCCCTTGTGTTTGGGGCATAGATATTCAGGATTAAAATGTCATCTTGATGAATTTTTCCTTTGACAAGTATGTAGTAACCTTCCCTATCTTTTTTGATTAATTTAGGTTGAAAGTCTATTTTATTGGATATTAGGATGGCTACTCCATCCTGCTTCCTGGGACCATTTGCTTGGCAAACCATTTTCCAACCCTTTACTCTGAGGTAGAGATTATCTTTGCTGATGAGATGTGTTTCTTGTATGCAGCAAAATGATGTGTTTTGTTTACGGATCCATTCTATAAGTCTATGTCTTTTTATTGGTGAGTTGAGTTCATTGATGTTGAGGGATAGTAATGATCCTAGTTTGTTATTTTTTGCTATTTTGATGTAGGTGGTGGTAGTGTTTTGGGTGTTTCTTTTGGCTTAACTGCAGTAGAGTTATTTGTTTTCTGTGTTTTCTTGACTTTAGTTACCTTCTCTCAGTTGGAATTTTCCTTTTAGGATTTTCTGTATAGCTGGATTTGTGGGTAGATACTGTTTGAATTTGTTTTTTTGTGGGATATCTTGTTTTCTCCATCTATGTAATTGAAAGTTTTCCTGGGTACAGTAATCTGGACTGGCACTTGTGGTCTCTTAAGGCTTGTAGCACATCAGACCATGCCATTCTGGCTTTTAAAGTTTCTGAAGAAAAGTCAGGTGTAATTCTGATGGGTCTGCCATTATATGTTACTTGCCCCCCCTCCCTTTCTCTCTTAGGTTTTTCGAGACAGGGTTTCTTTGTGTATCCTTGACTGTCCTGGACTCACTTTGTAAACCAGGCTGTCCTTGAACTCACAGAGATCCACCTGCCTCTGCCTCCCGAGTGCTGGGATTAAAGGCATGTACTACCATGCCTGGCAATTACAGACAACTGTGAACTGCCATGTGGGTGCTGGGATTTGAACCTGGGTCCTTTGGAAGAGCATTAGTGCTCTTAACTGCTGGGCCATCTTTCCAGCCCCATGGCCTTTTTCTTTTACAACTTTTAGTACTTTTTCTTTGTTCTGTATATTTGGGTTTTCAACTATTATGTGGTGAGAGAAATTTCTTTTCTGGTCCAATCTGGGGTTCAGTATGCTTCTTGGATTTTTACTGGCATCTCTTTCTTTAGGTTTGGGAAATTTTCTTCTATGATTTTGTTGAAAATGTTTCCTGGTCCTTGGAGTCTGGAGTCTTCTCTTTCATCTATGTCTATAATTCCTAGGTTCCGTCCTTTCATTGAGTCCTTGATTTCTTGGATGTTATGAGTGAAGATTTTTTTAGATTTATCATTCTTTTTGGTTGTTGTTTTGATTTCTTCAGTTGAGTCTTCCATGCCTGAGATTCGGTTTTCCATCTCTTGTATCCTATTGATGACACTCATGTGTGGAGTTCCTGTTCTCTTTCCTTGGTTTTCTACCTCCAGGATTGTCTCTGCTTGTGTTTTCTTTATTATTTCCACTTCTAATTTCAGGTCTTGAACTGTTTTATAGATTTCCCATTTCAATTTGGTTGTCTTTGCCTGCAGATCTCTTATACCTTTGTGTCTTTCCCATTCTTGTTTGACTTGGAAGTCTTTAAAGAAATTCTCCATTGCTTTCATCTGTAGAATTGTGGCTTCTTGAGATTCGTTAAGGGATTTATTTTCTTCTGTCAGGCCTTCTCAAAGGCCTCTATCATTTTCATGTGTATAGATTTGTCATCATATTCTCGTATTTCAGCCTGGTGGTCAGGGCTTGCTGTATTAGTATAGCTGAATTTTATTGGAGTCATAGTTCCCTGACTTTTCTCAGTTCTGTTCTTTTGCTGGCCTTTTGCCATCTGGTGTTCCTTAGTTGTTTGCTCCTGGGGCCTTCTGAACTTGGTGTCAAAGAAGGAGCATTGGTTTGGAGGGCTTATAATCTTGTTGAGCTGTAGCTCTGCCCTAGCTGTGTAGTCCTGTGTAATCCTGTGTAGTCTTATGTAGTTCTGTGTAGTCCTATGTAGTCCTGAGAGTGAGAGGACAAGAATGGAGGTAGGTATAAGTTCAGAAGATGACGATTGGAGAGACTGCCCCCAGCTCAGAGCAGCTTGGAGGGTCCCAAGGCATTGGGCAGGGTGGGGTGGTCGTGGGGGGAGGGAAAGGGAATCTACCCTAGATCCTGGTGTTCAGGGAGACCCGAGGTGGTGCAGGATCCAAAGGATGGAGCTGGGTGCTCCTGGGCATTGAGGCCTTGTCACCTTGGAGGGGCAGGGAAGGTAAAGTGCAGCTTGGGGCACAGCTCTCAGCTCAGGCAAGCAGGCTCTGTGGCCAGGCACTGGGTGGCCCAGAGGATGTGGGCCAGAGTTTGTTTTGACAGTAGTAACTAGATTTTAGAATAAGGCAAGCTTATTGGAGTACTGATATAAATAGTTTTTTTTTAAGTTTGTTTAAGATAGATATAATGGTACATATCTGTAATCCCAACACTCAGGAAGATGAGGCAGGAGGATCACAAAGTCAAGGCCAGCCTAGGCTACATTGTGACATCTTACCTCCAAGGAAAGAAAGGTGGAGGGGAAGGATGTTGAGGGAGGGAAGAGAAAGAAAAAGGAAAAGAAATTTTACTGAATTACTGATGGCCTTATCACATGATTTATACATGCATATCTTTCCTTGTATAGACAAATAAATAGAAAACCTGGATTTTAGAAGTCAGAAATTTAAGTAAATTAGAGTCCAGAAGTATAAGTATGCTGACTCTAATTCCTCCTTACATTTGTGTTATTAGTTTTATTGATAGTTCTACTACATTCCTTGCTTTCACTTACTTTCATTTATGCTGTTTTCTGCTACAGTTATTTATGTTCCCAGGTCTGTGTCTCTCACTATCTCAGGAAGGATAATATTTTGAAGGTCAGGCTGAGGGCTTGTTATATTGTCTCCAGGAGGGCTGGTGCCTCTGGTGGGGATTTCAAAAGTGTCTTGAATTAAATCGCAATGCAGCAATAGCTCCAAGAAGAGGTAGTGTGGGGCTGTTTGAAAGATGCTGCCATGACATGTAGCTCCAGGTAGCAGAACTTTGACCACGGGGAAAGTTTAGGCAGAGTTTTACTCCTTATAAGGAAAGCTATTTTAGCAATTAAAGATATTAAAACTCATTAAGAGAAGAGACCAGTGGGAAATTGAGGAGGGACTAGAATGACAATGAGGGTTTTGAATATGTCCAAAATACACATGTGAAACCACAGAAGCAAACACATTTCATGTAATTAATGAACACCGTTTTGAAATCATTAAAGGCTGATTTGTAGAGTAGTGACTAGCTCACTTCCTGCATTCAGAATTGCATATGTACTCAGATCCTAAGATGAAGGCATGAATTACAGTATGTAAATATGTTACAAAAAGGGATTTAGGCATTTACTTTGGTCAAGTGGTTTCTTTGAATGTCATTGTTTCCTTGTAGATTTAAAGTGTTTCCTTTGCAAATACTCACTTGTGTTCTGTCTCTCTTTCCATTAAGTAAGGAACAGTCTGCTGCTGACTGACTGAGCTTGATTGAGCAATACATTGCACTTGAGTGTTTCGTGGCTGAAGGGGCCTACGTCTGTCCCTATTTCTAGAACAGTGTGTCACATTAGCTCCTCCTCTCTTATCAATTGAAGTGGAAGCAGGGTGGGGGAAGGGAGCTGTGAAAGCCCAACGGAAGCTTGTTTTGCAACAGAGGCCCTGGCTTGGAGTGTTCTGTTCTAGCCACATCTGATGAACTGCAGGAAACAAGTTTCCATATTTGCCTTTTGTTTCTGTTTATATGCTTCCCACTGCACAGTACACAACAAACTAGGTGTCAGGCAGGCCTCTTGGAAAGATTCTAGAAGATTCAAATGGGCTGTGGAACTGTGTTGATTTCTGTATGGCTCTCTGCTTCAGAAACAATGAGCTGGAGATCTTGAGATCCTTGACATGCATTCCTTCTAAGATTTTAAAATAAAGGGCCCTATAAGTAATATCTTCCTTCTTCTCAGAATTCTTGACAAGGAGAAAGAGAGCAGAGTTTGGGGGCAGTACCAGGTATGTGTATATAAGGGGTTTATAGTAATTGGTATTATAGATTAAATCCAAGCACCCTCATGTACATTAGAGCAGGGCATGAACCATGATGCCAGTGAATGCTTGTCCTGAATTGATGAGATGAGTCACTGTACATCCCTGTGGAGGAATGAGGAACATCATTCTAGTGGGTGTCCCCACGGAAGTAAATACTGCTCGGGGACAAGAAACTTCCTTCTCCAGCAATAATTTGTAAAATCAGATTAGATCGGTAGGGCTATAGACTAAAGCATTTCTTTATATATATATATTTTTGGTTTTGTTCTTTTTTGGGGGGTGTTTGGTGTTTTTTGTGATTTTGTTGTCCCCCCCCCCCTTTTTGAAACAGAGTTGCTTTGTGTAACAGAGCCCTGGCTGTCCTGGACTCACTTTGTAGAGCAGGTAGCCTTCAACTCACAGAGATCCACCTGCCTCTGCCTCCCAAGTGCTGGGATTGTCAAACCAGATGTGGTGGGACACATCTTTAATCCCAGCCTAGTCAAGGCTGTTAAACTTAGAAACTCTGTCTCCAAACTGCCCCCCCAAAAAGTTATAAAATCTTCAACCACCTCAGAGACCTGAGAGGGATAAATATGCTAGAGTCTCATAGTTAAATTTTGAGTTGTTTAGGAATCAAGAGGGTGTTCTGGATCTAAGAATATGTTTTTAAAATTGTGATGCAAGTTAGTATGAAAGCTGAGTTAGATATAGAACTTTAAACGCATGGAGATGGTTAGATAGTAGAATGTTAAAGTCAGGTGCCAAATACATATGGCCTGGACATTGAGAATGTATGCTAAGCCATATAACTCTCATAATTGTGGCCTATATATTTCTGTTGTTTTGTATTGTATTTATTGTTATAAGAGAAAGAACCATTTGTTGAACTGAAAGGGGGAGCTGTTGGGGGGAAAAGATATACCTTAAACTAAAAAAAAAGGGTAGAGGATGGGAGGGTTGCAGGGGAAGAGGGTGGGAGGGTGGGACTGGAGGGGGGAGTAGGGAGGGGATTGTGATTGAGATGTAACTTGAAGAAATAAAAATAAATTATAAAAAAGTTACAAAATCATGGAATGTCTCAACCACTGGGTTCTGCTTACAGTACTTGAAGATTATCTGCATTATGATTTTTTTTTTTTTTTTGGTGGTACCACAAAAGCAATGAGGAAGGCATAATGAGCAAAAACTGGTGAATGGTTTACCTTGTTCTTCAGTTAAAGGTATAAAGGCTTATACCATAGTTCTTTTTTCACTTTCTCCTTCCATTTTTGTAGCATCTTTAGAGATTGACATGTTTTCATATTATGTTATCTGTTCAGTTTTTTTTCTTAGCATATTCAGTATTCACAGCTGTTACTTTTATCTAGTTCCCGCCCCATCCCTGCTCAAAGACCACTTCTCATCCTGACTCACATTCCACCCCCTGCTTTCTCCTCTGTCTCCTGACATATTAAAGCTCTTAGCAAGTCAGCTGCAAGGCAGAGTGATTCCTGACACTGCAGTCACGTGTTCTCAGTCAGTCCCTGTGGGAGAGCATTCTGAAGCCTTGGCCAATAACTTCACTTATCTCTCACTGGACACACTATGAAGTGCTGGGGAGACTGGGAAATACAGGTCATATGCTATTCCTAGGAGAAAAATCAGAATTCTGATAGGAAGAAAGGGAGATGGATTTTTGTATATGCAGTTAGCAGCATCTGTCACAAGCATTCATATAATAAATAAACATTTTTAAATGTAAAATAAATAAACAAATTAACATATGTGCTTGGATTTACAACATATCAATGTCAAAGAGCTAGTGGAAATTAGTAACCAACATATCTTGTTCAGCTTCCCATCCCAAATCTTCTATGTTCTATAAGAATGTATATATGTTGTACGTGTGTGTGTGTGTGTGTGTGTGTGTGTGTGTGTGTGCCCGCCTAGTGTTCTGTACCTACCTAATGTCAATACAGGCATTATCTAGTAACTTCCTGCTATCTTTTATAGCATATGGGTGTAATCAATGTTTGTATACAGATGTATATATTATACATGTAAGTATATACATAGATATATATTATATATTCAGTCACTATGTTATTACTTATGTAAAGTTCTTCTAGAATCAGTATAGAACTCTTGTTATTTATTCCAGAAATTTGCATGCAATAAATGTAGCATTCTTATGTTGAAAGTGAACTTAAATTCTAATTTATATGGCTATATGTATATTTGTAATGTTAATAATTAATTGTTACAGAGTATTCTTCAGCTTTCTTTCTTTTTTTTTCCTCTTTTTTTTAATTTATGCAACACTTGTGTGCTCAGCTGTGGCCTAGCAGAAAGATGTTGCCCTCATGGAACTTACTATGAAGATGGAAAAAATAAGAACTGAATCGCTAAGTGTATAGCAATGAAATGTGGTACTCAGGATGATATGCCTATACAGGAAGTGTGGAAGTGCAGAGACCACATTGCCAGTCATGCACAGAAAGCAGAGGACTGGATTGGAAGTGGAGAGAAGCTATAAAATCTCAAATCTTGCCCCCAGTGATACACTGTCTCCAGCAAGGCAACACCTCCTAAAGTTTCCATAATTCCCCCAAATAGCACTGTCAGTCAGGGACCAAGTATTCAAGAACATGAGCCTATGGGTGGCATTTCTTATTCAAACCACCACAGGGGATGGCAGGTTGAGAGGTAAAGGATTGGGAAATCATGGAGAATGTGGTGACCAGAATTAATTTTATTTTCAATATCATGAGGAGTCATTAGAGGGTTTTAAGCTTGGTAATGAAGTGATTTGATTTTACTTCAGGAAGGAAAATCACCTTGCCTGGTTTGTGAAGAATAAGTGGAAGGCTGAACTGGACCCAGGGAGGCTGGGAGGTTCTTGTGGTAGATAAGTTGAGAGATTATATAGAAATTTTGGGTACAAAACACAATTTCTTCTAGGAATAGCTGGAGCACAAATCAGATGTTTTTTTTTTTTTAGTAAGTCTTTGGTGCAGTTTGGGCCCGGGATATAATTTTCTGAAGCTGTACATGACTTTGCATATTTGATTGTGTGTGATGATACTAGCTTTGGGCCTCCAAATATATTTCCATCTGTAATGCCATGCTGCTCTTGCTGTACTGACCATTAAAAATTATTAGTTTATTTTAAAAATCAGCTTACAAAAACAACAGGTTTCCTGATAGCATTTCATACATGTTTCATTTTGAAAACTCATTTTTCAATGAGTGAGTATAAAAGTCACCAAGATTGATTTGTCTGTCTAATAAACTTTCATTTGTATCCAGACTTATGGATATTATTCCTAGAATTGTTTTTCCTTTATTTTTATTTTTCTCATTTGCATATATATGTATATATATATTTGTGGCTGTGGGTGTGTGTGGCAGTCATAGGGAACTTGTGGGAGTTGGTCCTCTCCTTCCACCATGTGAATTCTTGCAATTAAACTGAAGTTGTCAGGCTTGGCAGCAATTGCCCTTACCCACTGAGCCATTTTGTTGGCCCTGCCTTTCCTTTCTGATGCAGGGTTTGATTGCTACCTAACCTAGAACTCACTGTATAGACCAAGATGACCTAAAACTTGAATTTCCAGAGCAATTTTTCTGCCTCTGTCTTCCAAGTTCTAAGATAATAGGTATACATTGCCATGCCTAGCCCCAGCTGTGAATGTTTACTTATATTGATATTTTTGAAACACAGTCTCATGTAGTCCAGCTCAGCCTTGAATTTGCCATGTATCCAAGGATGTCTTGTACTTCTGAGATCACAGAATCACCACACCCTGTTTACTGGTCTGTTTTTGTCTGGTATCCTAATTTCCCTACTATATTCTAAACTACTAGATATAGAGACAACTGTGTCTTGATTTTTATCTCCTTTGTACTTTGAATTAGACTAATTATTTGTTATACAGATAATTATGTACTTGTTAAATATATTTGAGTGGTCTAATTTTTAGATTTTATCTGAAATAATCCATTATAGATTATCTATGTAATTTCCCTATCCCAACAATACATAATCAGTTGGATATGTCTTTGTTGTTTTTAAAAGTAGTTTTAAAAACTACTATCAAAAATTCTTTTCTGAGAGGAAATCATAAGTTCAAAGCCAGTGTGAGCTACATATTGAATGTGAGATCAGCCTGCGCTACATGGTAAGACCTTGTCTCAAGACAACAACAACAACAACCTTCTCAAACTCCTTTGCTTTAAGCTATGAGCATCCATCCATCCATCCATCCATCCATCCATCCATCCATCCATCCATCTATTACCTATCCACTCATCCATCCATTATCTAATGTGTGTCTGTGTGGTGTTTATGTACATGTGTGTATAGGTGTGTTCACCTGAGCATATGTGTGTGGAGGCTAGAGGTTAATGTCCAGTGTCTTTCTCTATTATATTCTATCTTATTTTTTTAAGGATTTATTTATTTAAAGGATTTATTTATGTGTCAATGTATTGCACCTGTGTACACACACAGAGGCCCAAAGAAAATATTTGTTTCCTTCTCTGTCACCATCTGTTCTTTTTTTTTTTTTTTTTTTTGGTTTTTCGAGACAGGGTTTCTCTGAATATCTCTGGCTGTCCTGGACTCGCTTTGTAGACCAGGCTGGCCTCGAACTCACAAAGATCCGCCTGCCTCTGCCTCCCAAGTGCTGGGATTAAAGGCGTGCGCCACCACCGCCCGGCTCCATCTGTTCTTTGAGGCAAGATTTTTTCCCTGCACCCAGGGGGCTTGCAAGCTCTAGTGATCCCATCTCTCTTCCTCTTGGAGCTGGGGTTACAGGCGTGCATGCGATGCTAGGCTTTTACATGGGTGCTGTGGATCTGAACTCTGGCCTTCTTACTTGTCTAGAAAACATTTTACTGACTGAGATGTCTCCTCAGTCCCTGTTTCAATTATAAGCCATCATTTCTCCTCAGTGTTCGTAAATACTGAAAGGGTGTTGCTCAGTATTATGAGGGTTGACATGGATTTCCATTTCTAGGGCAGTAAGTAGTAAGAGTGGAGGGAACAACTTTAGCTGCCAGGTCTCCTGGACAGCTCCAACACCAGGTTGTAGGAGATAGGGTTTGCTCTCCATCATGCAAGGCCTCTTGTGCACTTCTGACTTGCAAGCCAGTGAGGCTGACTTGATAAGTGAGCATACAATTTTTCATCCACACCAACTGAACCACTCCAATGGGAAGCCATCACTAGAGCTTGAAGCCAGGGCCTTGTTCATGCTAACTAAATGCTGTACTGCTGACTTCCATACCTGTCCTGAAATGCGACTCTTGACCTGAAGTGGAAACCCTTTGCAAACCTCCCTCAAATCTTCCTCCCAGGCACTGGCTGCAAATTTTCCTGTGTAACGGGGGGGGGGGGGGGTGATATTATGCCTTCTAAATGTTAATTGGTTCTGCTTGCTGTCTGTTACTTTGTTTTCTAATCATTGTCTCAGATTGGTTGAATAAATGCTGAGGCCTGCAATTGAGCAAAGACAGAGGTAGGCAGGACTAAGGTGCGGGCTTCTGAAGCAGAGAGGTTCATGGTAGAAGGAGCCTTCCAGAGAACAAGCAGCAAAGAGCAGGAAGGAGGACACACACCACGGGTTAGAGAAAAGAACATCATTCCACATAGCCTGGAACATCAGCATAGCGTGGAGAATAGTAGTCCAAGGGGATGTATTTATATATGGGGTCATATTTGGGGAATAGAATTAAGAGCTAGCTTAGATGGGACAAGATTGCTCAATTTAGTTAAGGCTTGTTAAAATCCGTGTGGTGTCTGTGTGCTCATTTATAATGGTGGGTTAAGGATTAACAATCACCGAACCAATTAAATATAATCTGGTTAATTTAATTAATTATTTCTACAAAAGTCACCCAACATAATTTAGTTATTTCTACAGTGTAGCTAGCAGTAGATTCCCTAGATTCTAAGCATAGGGTTTCTGTGAGTCTGAGATGCTGTTTGTTTGTTTTTAATGTTTATTTATTACTTCAAGTTATAACTCCATCACAGTGCCCTCTTTCCGCCCCTCCTGGTTCCACCCTCCCACGCTTTCTTCCCTCTCCCACCCATCCCACTCCTCCAGAGTGGGGTGTCCCTATATATCATCCCCCCTCAGTTCAGCAGTCATATGAGGGCTAAGAGATTACTCTTGCTCTGGGGGCCTAAATGTCAGCACCCCTAGGGCAAATTGCCCCACTAACAGGTAACAAAGTCTATGTTCCTCTTCTTTTTGGTGTGTTGGTTGTAGGATAGTTATCCTGTACTATATGTCTAAAATCCGATTATAAGTGAGTAGATGCCATGTGCATTTTTTTGAGTCTGGGTTAGCTCACTCAGAATGAGCTTTTCTAGTTCCATCCATTTGGCTGTGAATTGCACGATTTCCTTGTTTCTGATAGCTGAGTAGTGTTCCATTTTGTAAATGTACCACATTTTTTTTATCCATTCATCAATTGAGGGACATCTGGGTTGTTTCCAGTTTCTAGCTATTACAAATAAGGCTCTTATGAACATAGATAAGGCTATGTCCATGTGGTTTGGTGAGGAATCTTTTGGGTGGATACCCAGAAGTGGTATGGCTGGGTTTTGAGGTAGGGCTATTCCAAGTTTTCTAAGATATCGTCAGACTGATTTCCTTAGTGGTTGTACAAGTTTGCACTCCCACCAGCAATGGAGGAGGGTTCCCCTTTCTTCACAACCTTGCCAGCATGTGCTGTCATTTGAGCTTTTGATCTTAGCCATTCTGACAGGTGTGAGATGGAATCTCAGAGTTGTCTTGAGTTGCATTTCTTTGACGATTAAGGATGTTGAGCATTTCTTCAGGTGTCTTATGGCCATTAGAGATTCCTCCTTTGTGAATTATCGGTTTAGCTCTGTTTCCCATTTTTTGATTGGAGTATTTGGTTTCTTGGTGTTTAGTTTCTTGAGTTCTTTATAAATTTTGGATATTAGCCTTTTGTCAGATATGGGGTTGGTAAAGAGCTTTTCCCAATCTGTAGGCTGCCATTTTATTCTAATGATATTTGTCCTTTGCATTACAGAAGCTTTTCAGTTTTATGAGGTCCCATTTATTGATTGTTGGTCTTAGGTCCTGAGCTCTTGGTGTTCTGTTCAGGAAGTTGTCACCTATGCCAATAAGTTCCAGGCTTTTTCCACTTTCTCTTCTATTAGATTTAATGTGTCCAGTTTTATGTTAAGGTTTTTTATTCACTTGGACTTAAGGTTTGTACAAGGTGATAAATATGGGTCTATTTGCATTCTTTTACAAGTTGACATCCAGTTGGATTAGTACCATTTGTTGAAGATGCTGTCCTTTTTCCATTATATGGTTTTGGCTTCTTTGTCAAAAATTAAGTGACCATAGGTGTGTGAGTTCATTTCTGGGTCTTCAATTTGATTCCATTGATCCACTGGTCTGTTTCTATACTAGTACCATGCTGTTTTTATTACTATTGCTCTGTAGTATAGTTTGAAATCAGGGATGGTAATACCTCCAGATATTGTTTTATTGTACAGGATTGATTTAGCTATTCTGGGTTTTTTGTTGTCCCATATGACGTTAAGAATTGTTTTTTCCAGGTCTGTAAAGAATTGTGTTGGTATTTTGATAGGAATTCCATTGACTCTGTATATTGCTTTTGGCAGGATGGCCATTTTTATTATGTTGATCCTACCTATCCATGAGCATGGGAGATATTTCCATCTTCAATTTCTTTCTTCAAGGACTTGAAGTTCTTTTTTTTTTTTTGTTTTGTTTTGTTTTTTTTGGTTTTTCGAGACAGGGTTTCTCTGTTTAACAGCTCTGGCTGTCCTGGACTCACTTTGTAGACCAGGCTGGCCTCGAACTCGCAAAGATCCGCCTGCCTCTGCCTCCCAAGTGCTGGGATTAAAGGCGTGCGCCACCACCGCCCGGATAAGGACTTGAAGTTCTTGTCATACAAGTCTTTCACTTGCTTGGCTAGAGTTACCCCCAAGTATTTTACATTGTTTGTTGCAATTGTGAAGTGTGTTGTTTCCCAGAAATTTCTTTCTCAGCCCATTTATATTTTGTATAAAAAAGGGCTTTTGATTTTTTTTGAATTAATTTTGTATCCAGCCACCTTGCTCGAAGTGTTTATCAGTTGTAGTAGTTCTCTGGTTGAATTTTTGGGGTCACTTATGTATACCATTATATCATCTGCAAATAGGGATAATTTGAATTCTTCCTTTCCAATTTGTATCCCCTTGATCTCCTTTAGTTGTCTTATTGCTCTAGCAAGAACTTCAAGTACTATGTTGAAGAGATATGGGGAGAGTGGGCATGCTTGCCTTGTCCCTGAGTTTAGAGGAAATGCTTTAAGTTATTCTCCATTTAATTTGATGTTGGCTACTGGCTTGCTGTATATTGCCTTTATTATTTGTCGGTATGGTCCTTGTATGCCAGCTCTCTCCAGGACTTTCAGCATTGAAGGGGTATTGGATTTTGTCAAATGATTTTTCAGCATGAGATGCTGTTTTAAGCAGACTCCCAGTAGGCTCTCATATAGGTAGGAAAGAGATCATGTCTTTTTTTTTTTTTTTTAAACCTTTTTGTGATGCTGAAGCTTGAAACTGGGGCCTTGTGCATGCTGGGCCAGTGCTCTATCCCTGAGTTGTTCCCCAGCCTCCAACTCCTTTTTACTTCAGTTGCTCATGACCTTTCTTTTCACAGTGCTCATATATGGAGTTGTTGAGGTTGAGTAGCTCAGAGGAAGTATGTTCAATACAGCCTAGAACTGCCAGGCCATATTGAGGGCATACTTTTAAACTATTTATTTATTGCTATGTTATTATTTTTACCGCCTTTTCAGTCCACCCACCTGAGGTATGGAAGAAAGGATATTAATATAGAAAGAGAGAGTGTACACTTCTTTAAACATAGGTCCTGGGGTGATTCATCAGGATTCCAGCAGTTCAACCCAAACAGCATCAGCACCAATGAGAAGACAGATAACCAAGAAAACAGCAGCAGTTCTGGGGAGCACCAGGGACGGCCTAAGAAACAGAGTTCTCACCCCTCCTTTGGGCCTGTGTCAGTTGAACCTGGGCTGTGAACCTGCCTTACTGTGTGAAAGCCAGCAGTAAGTGTTGAAAGAAACAGGTCTCAAAGTTTTGTCTGGAGTATTTTGAAGTGAAGCTATGATGCCAAGCACCTCTGTGCTTCTGGGGTTTCTATTTATATCCCCTCAAAATTCACATAAGGATGTTTTCCAATTGTCCAACAACACATCTTCTGCATGAGGAACTTCCTGTTGACCAAGATCACATGCTCTCCAAGAAGTCTGTCCATCAAAGGATGTTTTACAGGAAAAAGCATGTTCCTCACATGTGACAATTTCTGACTGGCAAAACATCATGTACTCTTCCATCAGGATTTTTTTTTTTTTTTTTTGGTTTTTCGAGACAGGGTTTCTCTGTGTATCCTTGGCTGTCCTGGACTCACTTTGTAGACCAGGCTGGCCTCGAACTCACAAAGATCCGCCTGCCTCTGCCTCCCAAGTGCTGGGATTAAAGGCGTGCGCCACCACCGCCCGGCCCATCAGGATTTTTTTATGCCCCTTTCATGAGTCTATTTCTCATCGTTGGACAAAGCAACATCCACGTCTCATACTCATTCAGTACAACTGTGTTTTTAAAGAAATGAGAACTTCCATGACACCGTATATATAGCATTTACTGTACTCTGAGCCCCTTGCTTGTGTGGTAGAACCTACATGTTTCCTTTTATATCCATAGGGTGAGGTCTTTCCCACTATAGATAAAGATTACTGACCAGTTCTCCTCCTCATCTGTTCTTCCCACTCTTCATTCCTCCACACTCTGTTTGCATTTTAAGACTATTTTTGTAGTCTCAAAAAATTCCACTGGTGATATTACAGTGTCTTCATTCCCTTATTGCTCTTTTTGTTTCTATTCATTTGATTCTTCAGGATACTGGCATTAGGAAACAGTGTGAATTTATACAATACCAAAGCTGAGCCTTCACATGCTCCTACCCAGGGTCTGTTTGTTGTGTGCAAGCAGCATCTTTTGACCTCCTTGGAGGTTGGTTTGATCTGTTCCCTGTGACTTCCCAATCAATTTTCCTGATTGTTTTCCTCCAAAGTATAATTTACAATTGGTGACATTTCTGCATTTATACACTCAGTTTCTTTTGACATGTGTGGAGTCATGGAATCACCAGCACAGTTCAGAGGACAGTCCCATTACCCCAGAAAGTTTCCTTGAGCCTCCTGGTAATACTCTCTTCCCTCCCAGGCCTTGGCAACAGACAATCTATTTTCAGTATTTGTAGCTTTGTCATTCCAGAATGCACTTATACATTATGTACGAGGTTAGCTTCTTTTGCTTAGCACACTGCATTTGTTTCATACATGTAGTTCCTATGGTTGTGCTTGTGCTGAATAGTATTCCATTGTGTGGACCTACTATGGTGGAGTGTCTGTATGTGTGTCTGTGTGCATCTATGTGTGTGTGTGTGTGTGTGTGTGTGTGTGTGTGTCTGTGTGTTTGGCTGATGCTTTAAAACACTTACATTTACTTATTTTATGTATGTCTGTGAGTATACATACCATGGTACATATGTGGAGGTCAGAGGACAACTTGTGGGAGCTGGTTCTCTTCTGTGCATTCTTTGTGAACAAGGATCTTCACACTTGCAGTTTGGGGGGGATAACCTGAGATCCATTGTTTGGGACCATTATATTTCTAGGAAATATATATTAGGCCTTCTTTAGTGGGTCCAAGTCTTCAGGAAAGTCCTGGATAATTTGGAACTATCTAGCCTCTTGTTTCGCTTCGATTAAAAAACTGATACATAGCCGGGCAGTGGTGGCGCACTCTTTTAATCCCAGCACTTGGGAGGCAGAGGCAGGCGGATCTTTGCGAGTTCGAGGCCAGCCTGGTCTACAAATTGAGTCCAGGACAGCCAGGGCTACACAAGAAACCCTGTCTCGAAAAACAAAAACAAAAACAAAAAAAACAACAACAAAAAAAAACTGATACATTCTTTATGTATCAGTGTTTGGTTGTAGATATAAAACACAGGATATGAAATTGACAGCATTCCTTTTGTGGATGTGTGTCTATATACACAAGTGCATCAATGTCTGAAGATCGAACCCAAGTCCTCATGTATGCTACATGCCTTACTACTGAGCCACATCCCCAAATTCCAAATGGAACAGCTTTGTCTGCCAGTCCAGATAGAGAAAACATAACCAATGTGAACAATACTACCCAGCCTGCATGATCCAAAGTATGCACATAATGTCCGCTACACTAGAAAGTCTCCAGGGGTCATTTTCATTGGCATTAATTTCCATTTATGATGAGGCCCTGGAAGCCCAGCTGTGGTCAAGCACATATCATTTCCTGATCCTGGCTATAACTAGAAACTATTTAAACTATTTAAACTTGAATTTAGTTCTTCTACTTAAAGAAGAAATTCTAAAAACTGAGAATAGGTAAATTTTATATCAACTTCTCTCAACTGTTCATTACTAAATGAACAGTTCTGTGGAATTAGGGACTATCTAGGGCTTCATACATGCTGGGCAAATGTATCATTGAGCTGCTTGCATAGATGACCTCCTTTCTGTTGTTTTCTTTATTATTTTGAGACAAAGTTGCTCAGGTTTAAAACTGCAGTTTAATTATAAGTTCTATTTATTAATCAGTATAAACTATAAGAGTAGGCCAGTGGAGCAGCTGGTGACTTGGCAGAGCAGCAGGTGGCCGGGCAGAATATCAGCTGATGGGCTTGGACCACCTTAACCAGTGGCCTGATTTATCCTGGGGAAAGAGCTCTGGACCAAGGGTGGCCTACACCACCTGTAGCC